>CM032058.1:8807015-8818258 GCA_018831715.1 Matsumurasca onukii | reverse complement strand
TATGTTGATTTTCCTGCCTCAACCATGTGGCATGTATGTCCAATCTACATACCGTAACATTATCTTTGCTGAGACTTAATGGTTCAATGAACAATCTGCCTAAAATATGATATAAAAATAGTCAAACTACACATATTCTATTAACAAATCAGTGTCTTTATTAAGTTAATCTTACTCTTATAGAAAAAATACGATTTCAAGTATATTTAAGTACCCGCGTATTTGAAGCAAACTTCTTCTGACAAGCTATTACTAATATGTGTCCTAGTAAAAGAAATATTAATGTTCTGCTAGTTTCCGAACATGTTTTCGCATCGATAATTTTGCCAAATTAGTTTAGGCAGTTTTGTTCCTGGCATGTTTCCCATTTCGAAAATGGAACTGTTCGTTCGGCAAGGTCCAAATCTTCTCAGCAGTATTGCCACTACATGGGCTTGTATGTATTGTAAAATTATAATCATAATTTAGTCCACAAATCGATTAATTATTAACAGACAGTTTTACTCAATAACCTATCTTGCCATTGCAGTCTCTTATAATACGGAGGAAATTATCAACAATCCAGACTCAACTACTATAAAGGTCCAATAACTGTATTAGAAAACCAACAACGTGAGAAAAGAAATATCTAGCTTGAACAAAGAAACACCACGCTGTTATTGCCTGAAGGAAGAAATAAATAACTACCAAAGTCAACCCAGCAACTGTATTGATATTGACTTTGTCATTTCCTGACGCGTGACCTAGCCGAGTTTAATATAGTTTTATCAACTCAAAAGATTATGTTCTGTTTCTTTTCAGTTCAACTTGTTGATTACGGTTACCAATCAACGAGTCCTTTGATGACTCGTTTATTTGTTTGTTTGTTCAAACTTGCTTTGAAGCTAAGGTTTAAAAATCAAATCGTGTTTCATTTATTATGCAATATATGAAATAGAACTTTTAATTGCCAAACTATGTAAGTGTTTTGGAAATAATTATCCACTTGTATTTAGTAACTATATCAAGTTATATCTATTATATTAGTAATCAGTTTCGTATGATAAAATATGTATAAAAATATAAAATAGACAGTGAATGATATAGTAAAGATGTCAATCTTTCTTTTCACAGGAGGAAGCAAGTATCACTGCGTTATTTCACTTGAACGAAGCTCTTGTCGTCTATGATTCTGGAACACATCATTGCGGTAGTTCAAAAGATCGTCCAGGTCTGAAAAGTTTGGAAATATTTGAGTAACTTTACTCAAATTTTCTTCGTTTTAAACCAATACATTGTCATCAAAATCGTAAATTTAAAAAGGCACTAAATTCATTACATTTGTTGCAATCATACCACTAATAATAACGTAAGGTCTGTAGTTTAAACTATTATTGCGAACATTTTTCATCGTTAGTGAGCAAAAGATCACCAAGTCGCAAGTTGCTCATCAAGTCTTGCTCACTAACGATGGAAAATGTTCGCAATAATACTTAAACTCTGAAATCATTCCATCGTCAACAACAAACTTCAAAAAAAGAAGTAATGTTCATAATCTATATTTATTTGTATCCCTAATTTTAAATATTCCTATTAAACTACCTACACCAATCAACCTATCATCAACCAGATGTACATGAAAACTTCATTCAGCTGTAAAATTTTTCAGCTCCATTCACTCTCTTAAGCGAGCTTTAAATGAGAGCATTAATACATTTTCAACACCTTTTGGGCAGCCTATGTAGTGATGTTGTGCCCTGCCGAGGCCCCATCGTGTTGAACTGACGCAAAGCTCAGACCTCGCGACCTCAGTTCTGTGACCTCGGCTTGCTTACCTCTGACTACTGAAGTTGTGGAGGGAGGTGAGTACAGGTGGAGTGGGGGCAGGCCGGCCTCGGCAGGTAGTGAGGCTGTCGTAGTACTCTGCCCTGCCGAGGCCCCATCATGTGGAACTGACGCAGGCTCAGACCTCGCGACCTCAGTTCTGTGACCTCGGCTTGCTTACCTCTGACTACTGAAGTTGTGGAGGGAGGTGAGTACAGGTGGAGTGGGGGGCAGGCCGGCCTCGGTAGTGAGGCTGTCGTAGTACTCGCCCTGCCGAGGCCCCATCATGTGGAACTGACGCAGGCTCAGCCTCGCGACCTCAGTTCTGTGACCTCGGCTTCTGTGTGCCTCAGCATCTCTTCTACAGAGGGCAGCGCTTCATCTCACTACGTAACGAGCGAAGGAAGTAGCGTGACTGAAACCAAAATTATTCAGTATTATTAGTATTATATTAGTAAATTATTAGTATTAATCTTCAACATATAATGCAAATATTTTTCGTAGAATTTTTCTGCGCTCTTTTTGCGCGCAGATATAAGATATTCATGATTTGGCACACAGATAGTAAAGCATATAAAATAAATACGACCGGCCGTCAAAAACAAACAAGTGGCTTCTCCAGCTGGCGTTTTAAATGAAACACGAAGATTACAACCGGATGCGAAATATTTTCATCATTCCGTTCTATATGCGGTATACCATTCGATGGTTGCAATACCGTTATTGCCTAGAAACACGGTATGTCGATTAATGATAATTTTCAACCCTGTTAATGTTATAACAAACTATATAAAATAATAAAAAGGACTTTGAAGTGTTAGCAAAGCTATGAAGTCCTCCGTTTAACCTCTCCTATTACATAACATAGTAAAGTAATATTTCAGTTCTAATAGCAGTTGGTTGATGGTTATACACTACAAAATCCAATCCAACAGTCCATTAAAATACAAACTCATCAAAGATCCCTTCACTAAAACAGTCGTCGAGTTGTGTGAATTTTAAACTGCCAACCGATTCCTCGTGGTTCATGAGCAATATTAGTTTGGCATTGTTTGCATAAATCCAATCCCAGTAATTCGTCCCATTCATTCTGCGATGGAATAATTAAAAGTGAAATATTAATTTGGAAACCCCTTTTCAGTTGAGCTTATAATGGAATAATGTGTTATTGTGAATTGTGTCTTTCATAACATTACAAAACTAATGGATGAATACAATGGGTTTTTTACACATCGTTATTTACTAAGGTTCTTCTAATTATACATCGCCATTTTTCTTCTTTGTTCTCTCATGGTTTGTCCCTCGCAGGAAAAGTCTGGTGTTCTTTTCATTTTGTTTGAAATTTTATGGGTTTCTTATTTATTAAGAGTGAAATGTCTTTCAAGTGGTTTCCACTTACAACAAAATTTCATTTTCATTATTTTATAATTTACAAACCGTTAATAACTTATTTTAAATTGTTGTATGTATTCCTATCTAGTATGAACTGTAACGCTAACATGTTCAAATTATTTTGTATGTTCAGTAGTTTTAATTGAGTTTGTAGAGAGGGTCACACATCCTAATGCATTTTGTGTTTTCCTTTACTTGAAGTGCGGCCACAAGGTATCATCAGCAAGTCTCCAGAAAAACTAGAGCGTGTGTTACCTAAGACTAATGAGTTTTGTAAATTGATGACACCCACAAATTTTGTACAATGGTCAAGATCAAAATAGATGATTTTGAAGTTTATGGTTTATGAACATTGAAACTTGGCTCCTGCATTTTCAAACTTTCGAGGTCGGCTTTGTGGGTTTCTATACTCAATTGTAAGTTTTCAGTAGTTGATAACAAACACCACCTATGCAAAATGTAAATAGTATCAATTTGCTATACCCTAAGCAGAGTTTAACGTCAATCTGTCATACCTTAAGCAGTTTTGACGTCAATCTGTCATACAAGTAGAGTTTGACGTCAATCTGTTATACCTAAGCAAAGTTTGACCACTCTTCATTGTGCTCTAAAGACACTTTCAGGTTCTAGTAATTTTCTAGAAAAACTTTGGGTAGAAATTGTAAGTTTGGTATCACACCACTTTGGTTTCATTTGAGTAAGAACAATGTCACATGCCTACCTCAAAGGTTGCAGTTAATCAAATCAACGGCGTTTAAACGTTAAACTGCCACCATGTTGTTGTTTTCAACTGGAATGTGTATTATTGAGCTCTGCTCATAACACCATGAATTTGACGCGTCAAATGGGCTTTGTAGATAACAATTTGCAACCCAGGTTGTGTTGATTGCCCCTAAGCATAAATAACGTTTAAACCCTACTACAATATTCTTATAATCCACCACTTGCTGTCACGTGACACACCTGTATATGGAACATGAACGAAGAAGCACACACATAGAAGGAAGTCCGATGAAGCACATGGAGGGCTTGTGTACGTGAATCAGATGTTTGTAGAGAGTTGAACACAGTTGTCTTGAACCGAGACTCCACAAGACTCGTCCAGGAACGGGAAACTATACTTGTAACCCTAGGCAGAAACACAGAGGCTTGAGGATCATTCCATGGTTCTGAAAATTCGAAAGGAGCTAATTTTTAAAGATATTGTCAGCATATATTTGGATTAAGTGTCTTCAATTAACTTGTTAATCAAATTGTTGAAGTCAAAACTAGGATAAACATTCCAAAGGCGCTCGTAGACTCCTAATTCACCTGTTGTTTTCTCTTTTGAAATTGCTCCTCAAGACAGACTTTTTCTTCGTGGATTTCTTAAGATTATTGTGTTACTTTGCTATGAAGATTCAGTGTCTAACTTACAACAAAAATGCTAAACACACGAAACAAGAGTGTTGTAAAAAGTAAATTAGTGTAAGAAGTATCAAAAAACCGGAGTTAAGTATTTTCAACAACAAAGTCTCAAACTTGTGCGCTAGGCATGCTTTTGGAATATTGAAGAATTATATTTTATTTAAAGTCCCACAAACTTCCAGGCAAAACTTTCAAATTAACGACATTGTCAAGAACCTTGTAAAACCTAGTTTATCGTCCAAGTACTGTATACTCGTACCTGTACAGTAAAGAGCACATCGGCATCTATCTGGGTTGTCTTGAGGAAACCTTTGAACCATCTACAGACATGATGTCAGGCCTGCACCAGGTTGTCTGAAACTTAGTGAGAATCTCCTCCTTTAGGTGATGACTAAAACAACCTGAACACAAGACAAACTATCAAATAAAACAATGTAAATTCATCAATACTGCTGTAGAAAGAAGCAAAGTTGCGCTAGTAATTTAAAACTGGACGAACTGGAAAATAGTACGCATCGTTTTTCTTTAATCGTTTTAAAGCTATTTTAAATTTAAGATTAAAGTTTCGGAAGGATTGGGTGGTTATTTTGGGTATGCACCCTTAAGAGTAACGTAAGCACAGCCAATTATTACATATATCCACTGAACTATATAAATCCTCTTATTAATATAAAAGCACGCTTGAACTCATTTCAAAGTTAATCTTATTGTTTAGATGCTTGAACGGTTCTTAATTTTTTAAAATAACGTATACGTGCACTTTGTATGCACTAAACCAAAGTGTCTTAGCAGAGATTGTTGGTCATTATTAAAGTTTAAAAGGTCAAAACAGCAAAACCACTAAACAATAAAACTGTTCTTCAGTAGAGATAAAGTGTATTGCATCTTAATCCAATTTGCTGAGTTATATTGATTCGTCTAACTCCTTATGCCGGTTCCAAGCCCGGGGTCTCATCACTCCCATAACCGATGAGAAAGGAGGAGGATTTCCTACCCCATCTCTTGTTCGATCCCAAGCATGAGATTTCCCATCCCAACCTAGCTCCCTCTCCTTCCTCTCCTCTCCCATCTCCTCTTTCCGCCCAACCCTCAGGTGTCAAGCGACCCGTGCCCATGGGGTGAATGGCACAGGGCTACATGTGTCTCAAACGGAGCCTCGAGATACCAGGCGACCTCTCGAAGTATGCAGCCTTCCCTGGGTGAACGCAGGGCTCTGCCCAGGGTGACTTTCTAGTCCCTAGCTACTCGTGGGAACCAAATGGACCAAAAAAACAACCAAAACAAAAAACTCAATCCCTTCTGTGGTAGTCAAAGTGGCTAGCACAGAGGAAACTCAGGGAAGAAGTGTCCAGCGACGCTTCCTACCTGAGTGACCTGGACAATCCAGGTTCAATAACTTCACCCACTGGTGATTCTAACCTTCCAGGGGCCCCATGTCTTGACCCCAAGGAATCCAAACAAATAGAGGAAGCTGCAGGTCAGCTAAAGAGAACAGATGGAGCCTGCAGATGGGTTGAGGCAGAAGGGTATAAGGAGTGGGACCCAGGGTGTACGGTAAGAGAACCAATGTTCCTTCCAGCCTTCTGCTCAAACGAAACAAGTCGGAGTCTTGTACCCCACCTTCGACCGAAACTCAAAGAAAGAGGCCAAGGAGGGCTGAAGGTGACGGAGAGCCAGGTTTCTCCGGCACTAGAGGTTCCTTCAGGGCCGCTTTGATAACCAAGGTGGTGGCTGTGTCCTCTTTCCCTGAGTAAGCTGACTCCAGATCAGGGGTTCGGAGCTGGAGGGGCTCATCTCTGAGGGGCTGATAAGCTATCGGCTTCCTCCGGGAGGTCTACCCAGTCTTCGAAGGCACCTACATGGAGTCAGGTGCTCTCATAGTCTCCTGCTCCAATGAGCAATCTAAAAACTGGGTATTAGAGTTTGTCAACTCTACAGTCCTTCAGGGGGTACTCAGTTAAAGCGGGGGATAAAAAGACATCCTTAGGGCCACCAAGGTGTTGGTCAAAATTCCCCTAAACTCCTAGGCAAAGATGCCAATACTCTATGCGAGATGCTAGACAGGCAAAATCCCTCTTTGAACATCAAGGACTGGAAACTCATTTCCAACAAAGAGGACAAAAGGAATTACTTTTGTGTTTCTTGTCAATGACGAGGCATTAAAGGCAATCCATGCAGTTGATTGCAGGGCGCACATCGTGCTCTGGAATGCCTCCATCATCGTGCTCTCTGGGAGGGAGAAGGAAAAGAGCCAAGATGGAGAGCCTTGTACTGCAGATCAACCTACACCGCAGTAAGGCGGCCTCGGCCTCCTTCTGCAGGACCTTCACCTCTGGTGGCTTCGATCTCGCCCTCGTTCAGGAGCCATGGCTCCACAAAGGCAGGATTGCGGGATTGACAGCTACTGGAGGTAAAATTATTTTCTGCAACCATATCAGCAATCCTAGAACATGTATTGTTGTTAAATCGGGAATCCAGTGCCTGCCCCTTACAGAATTCTGTTGTAGGGACTTGACCACATTGGAACTAAACTGGAGTGGGGATGGCATGCGGAGCTTCACCATCTGCTCCGCATATCTTCCTTATGACTCGAGAGAACCCCCTCCCACACCAGAGTTGAGACGACTCGTGGAGAAAATTCAACAAAGGGGAGCCCAGCTCATAGTCGGTTGTGACGCCAACGCACACAATCGTCTCGGCTGGGGTAGCACAGACACCAACCGCAGAGGTGAGAATCTACTAGAGTATCTTATCTCCAATAACCTCCAGATCAGTAATGTTGGTAATCAGCCCACTTTTGTTAATAGAATCAGAAGCGATGTCATTGACATAACATTTGGTACTGAACCCATTAGTAAATTCATCAACAAGTGGTCTGTTCTAGAGCAGGCCTCTCTATCAGATCACAAGTACATAAAGTTTGAAATCAAAACAAAACTGTGTCATTCTCACGTCTCAGTTAGGAATCCGAGAAGGACTGACTGGGTTCGCTGGGCTGACCAAGTTACAGCCATGACCACGACACTGTCTGGCAGGATCAGCAGTGTACCGGACCTTGAGCACACAGCCTCAACACTTAATGAGGCTATGTTAGATGCTTATAATGACCATTGCCCTCCGCGTAATAACAACAGCGCGCGAAATATCAGCTGGTGGTCCGCCGACTTGGAACGTTTGAGGGTCAAGTCAGACGACTCTTCAACAAAGCGGTGGGGTACCTGGCAAGAGTATCACGCCAGTCTTACACAGTATAGTAAGGCAGTAAGGCAAGCCAAATATAACTCTTGGGCCAAATTTACTGAGCAAGTAAACAGTCTCAAAGAAACAGCCAGGCTAAACAAAATTATGGCCTCTAAACCTATCAATCCTATTGGCTCGTTAATCAAGTCCAATGGAGGTACACCGACTCAGCCAGGAGACACTCGATCTTCTCCTCGAGACACACTTCCCTGGTTGTGTTGAAGCAAACGACTCTGACGGGTGCCTAGACTCTCCTATCTGTGGTCCTAGCCGAGGGCTCCTCGGGAGGTTTGGGCACTTGCCTCCAAAATCATTACAATGTCTCGATTGAATGGGCTCTTAAAAGTTTAACCCTATAAGTCTCCAGGTGGGGATGGCATTTATCCAGCTATGCTTCAAAATGTCTCCTACCCTGTGCTTTCAATTCTCTGTGAGCTCTTCAGAGCCAGCGTAGCTCTTGGCCATGTTCCTCGAGCATGGAGAACTGTTAGAGTAGTCTTCATTCCCAAGAGGAGAAGGGAATATAGTCAGGCAAAGGCATTCAGGCCTATCAGTCTATCATCTTTTCTGCTCAAAACTATCGAGCGATTAGTTGAGCGGTATATAAGGGACAACGTGCTCTCAGGGCAACCATTGCACCGTAATCAACACGCCTACCAAGCGGGAAAATCATGTACAACTGCGCTAAGTGACCTTGTAGGCAAAGCGGAAAGTTCACTAGCCAGCAAAGAAATTGCACTCTGTGCATTCTTAGATATTGAGGGAGCTTTTGACAATACTTCTCATGAGCTCATAGTTTCCAAGGCTACAGAAAGAGGTTGTCCAAAGGCCATCTGTGCCTGGATTAATAATATGCTCAAGTCAAGGAAGGTGCAGTCCTCTCTTCTTGACATAACAAAATCAGTTACAACTGTTAAAGGTTGTCCACAGGGGGGTGTCCTGTCACCGCTACTGTGGAACCTAGTTGTAGATGACCTCCTCAGTCATATCTCTAATATGGGAATATACATTCAGGGCTACGCAGATGATATAGTCTTAGTAGTTCAAGGTAAATTTGTTGACACTGTCACAGATATTATGAACAACTCACTTAGTGCAGTAAGCGCCTGGTGTGACAGAGTGGGGCTTAGTGTTAATCCAGCCAAGACGGTTATCCTTCCCTTCACTCGTAAAAGAAACTTGGAGCCTCTAGTAAGGCTCACTTTAAATAATACCCAGCTTCATATAGCGGACAATACTAAGTATCTAGGGGTAATACTAGATAGGAAACTTACTTGGAACAGTCATGTAGACGCCGTTGCTAATAGGGCAAAATGGGCTCTAATGTCGTCCAGAAGTTTTATAGGCAGGACTTGGGGCCTGCAGCCGCGTATGGCCTTTGGTTATATACAGCGGTTGTTAGACCTCAGGTAACATATGCTTCTTTAGTCTGGTGGACCAAAGTCCAACAGGTTACAGTCAAAGACAAGCTCAACAGTGCAGCGGCTGGCATGTTTGTGTGTAACGGGAGCCTTTACCACTACATCCACCGCTGCTCTGGAGCTTCTGCTCAATATTCCTCCTCTGGACAATTTCATCGTTCAGGAGGCTACTAAAGCTTACTACAGGCTACTTAATTTCGATAGGGCCAGATCGCCAGCCACTTTTGGGCATCTTGCCATTCCAATTAGTCCTGAGACTAAAACACTTTTCTTCATGGGCTCCGATTTTATGTCAGGACAGTTCATGTTTGTCAGGCCTTACACTATCAACATTGGTTCTCGTAAGGACTGGGATCATGGACC
Organism: Matsumurasca onukii; assembly: GCA_018831715.1. Taxonomy (NCBI): domain Eukaryota; kingdom Metazoa; phylum Arthropoda; class Insecta; order Hemiptera; family Cicadellidae; genus Matsumurasca; species Matsumurasca onukii. Next base: position 8,808,632 of record CM032058.1, on the reverse strand, counting down.
CTTTCATATAAAGGTATTAACGAGGTAGTCTGGTACACAGACGGTTCATTAATAAGTATAAGGCGGGCTACAGGGCACATAAGCCAAAGCCTAGATGTAACCTGTCGAAACCTTGGTAGATTTTGCACCGTATTCCAGGCCGAAATCTATGCGATTCTTGTATGCACCCTACAAGAACTTACGTCGTGCACCACGAACAGACGTATTGTTATTTTCTCCGATAGCCAGGCAGCCCAGGGCGCTGGACAAGGACAATTCACCTCTAAGCTGGTCTGGGTGTGTTCAAGCCCTCTGCGCCCTTTCTAGATTAAATAATGTTCATCTAGAATGGATCCCAGGACATCAGGGTTTCCTGGGGAATGAGAGGCAGACCTCCTTGCAGGGAGGGAGCACTGTCCGCCTTTAATGGACCGGAACCGGTAGTTGGGATAAGTCCGGCTATGGTTTATAAATCCTTGGGGATAATACCTATGAGGCACATTGTCAAGGTGGACAAGCCTCGCAGGAAGCTCAATCGCCAACCTGCTCCTAAAAGGGCCTAGTAGGGCGCTCTCCAGTTGCATTTAAAGACTAAAACGCGCTGACATCAGGTTCTTATTATCATACTTAACTGGACATGGGCACTTCAGGTATCATCTACAGAAATGGGGTTACATAATGGTAATACTCTATGTAGACTTTGCGAGCAGGCTGAGGAAACTGCTAGGCACATCCTATTAGAATGTCCCTCTCTGGAGACTAGGAGAAGATGTCTTCTAGAGGGACGTGGGATGAAGTTCACTTGTCTGAGCTTGGGGAATCATCTTGAGGCGGTCCCACGAGGTGGGTCTCCCAGGCTAAGATAACCGGGGCAGTACAATAAACCTTTGGTTGACGTACAATTTGGTCACAACCAGCCCTACTTAATCTAATCTAATCTAATCTATATTGATTCTGTTCATTTGCTATTGTTTGCATGATTCTTATGGAGTATATCAATATGACCCAATCCAGCCGACTCTTTAGGATTGTTCAAACTATATTCAATATTACGATATTCAAAATCAACTTGTAAGTACAAAATGCTCAGAGGACTTCTTACTTACATAACTTGATATTTACCTCCTTAGCTACCCTGGATCTCCAGCCCAGATCCATGCCACTAGGTCCAGCCCCCAACACCACCACTCTCTTGTGCTCCATCGGGGTGGCAACCCTGTAGTCGTGACTGTGTGAACTCCAGGGAACGTATCAACCCCAGTATCGAGGGCATTTGAGGCGTGTGGTAGTGGCTGCAATGGCGAATCAGGGTCATGTAGTTGAATTGCTTGGCTGGTACTTTGAAATATGAAAATCTCAAATCTAATTTTGGAAATAAAATGGGCTGGAAACACTAATGAAAAAGTAGGAAAATCCTAAGAATATTTGCAATATCATACTAAAGGCTGAACTACAAGTTGAAACTCCCAACCAAAGATCTAAACACTCAGCCACAAGTTAAATCACCCATTATTTAAAACTACTAGTCAAAAGTCAAAATATCTAACAAAATTTCAAAATCTACCCAACAGCAGATAGAAAGTCCCACCTTCTTTGTACAGTAATATGTTTTTTTTCTATAATTCCCTAACATACATC
>CM032058.1:8782152-8806915 GCA_018831715.1 Matsumurasca onukii | reverse complement strand
CAGTAGGCCTAGCCTAAATTCCAGCAACGAGGAGAAGAAGAATGTCATTGTCAACCTGACCAAAAAGGACATCGATGAGCCTACTAGAACTCTACTAGAAAAAGGCCTGAACTTCGCCATTGCACCTAAGAATATTCCGACAGAAGAGATCATCTGCTTCGTTGAGGCTGCGGTCAAGGACCTAGATCCAGTGGAAGCTGAGGAAGTAAGACAGGATGTAGCTACCGTTTTGCGAAAATCTAGGCCTCCTAAATCTAACCTAACGAAAGAAGAAAGGAATGCTCTACGTGTTCTGAAAGAAGATGCAACGAGATTGGTTCTACCAGCAGACAAGGAAACGCAACGATCATGGACACCACTGTTTACAAAGAAAAGATTCACCAGCTGTTAGAAGATGGACCCTACAAGAAAGTCAGAAATCCTACAAAACGTATTACCACTGCTATAAATAAACAGATTAGATCAACTACGGCCATCGAGGAAAATAAGAAAAGTTTTAATTAACTCGGACCCGAAACCACCTCTACTCTATGGTTTGCCCAAAATCCACAAACAAGATATACCTATGAGACCGATCGTCAGCTCTATTGGTTCACCCACGTACAACGTAGCTAAATATGTCGCAGAAACTTTATCACATTGTGTAGGCAAGACAGCTTCTTATGTTAAGGACTCAAGACACTTTATTGAAATGATAAAAAACATCAAGTGTGAAGATGATGATATTCTAGTGAGTTTCGACGTGGAATCACTCTTCACCAAAGTGCCAGTCCCCGAAACAGTGGAGCTCATCAAGAACATGACGTCACCAGAATTAGCGAGCTTGGCAGAGTTATGTCTTCAGTCAACGTATTTCTTCTTCGACGGAAAGTATTACGAACAGATAGATGGAGCGCCCATGGGTTCACCGCTTTCGCCCGTAGCTGCAAATTTGTACATGGAGCATTTCGAAGGTTTAGCACTGGAAACGGCAACGAAGAAACCAAAAGTATGGTTACGATACGTAGACGATGTATGGGCTGTGTGGTCTCATGGAAGAAAATGCTTAGAAGAATTCCTTCAACATCTGAACGACATTCACCCGAACATCAAGTTTACTGTTGAAGTGGAAACTGACGGGCGGTTGCCATTTCTGGATGTTCTTACTACAAGAAAAGAAGATGGAACTCTGGGCCATTCAGTGTATAGAAAGCCTACACACACAAACAGATACTTGAACGCTCAATCACACCATCATCCAGCACAGAAGAACGGGGTTTTGAACACACTAATAAACAGAGCCATCCACATATCAGATAAGGACAGTTGGAATTCAGAAAAGAAAATATTACAGAAAACACTGCAAGAAAATGGTTATACAAGACATCAAATCAACAAGGCATTACACCGACAGATTGCAAGAACGAGCTCAGCCGCCATCCAAAGTGCGCGACAAATACAAGATAATGTTCCACCGAAACGAGCCTACATTCCATACGTCAAGGGGACTACAGATAAGGTTGGGAGAATTCTGAAGAAACATAACATCCAAACCATATTCAAGCCGGCCAACAAAATCAGGAACTGTTTACGACCCGTGAAAGACAACATTCATCTTTGTACACCTGGAGTTTATGAGATACCTTGCAGTTGCGGCTCAGTCTATATTGGTGAAACGAAACGGCTAATCTCTACACGACTTCAAGAGCACATACGGCACACGAAACAAGAAGACATAGAAAAGTCGGCAATAGCAGAACACAGCTACAAGACAAAGCATGGAATTGATTTTGACAAAACCAAAGTCTTGGCAAAAATTTCACACTATTATCCAAGGAAAATTAGAGAAACCATAGAAATAATTAAGCATGAAGACAACTTTAACAAAGAAGACAGCATAAAATTATCAAAAACTTGGCAGCCAGTTCTTCAGAAGTCCTATTGAAGCCAGCCAATCCAGTTCGACAACGAGCAACAGGCTCCGCCCACTTCGGCCAATCAGGTGACAGGACCCCCACACTGGGGTATATAAGGAAGACGCCACGGCCGGCCAATCCAGTCTCAGCCAGTCAACAAGCTACTGAGGATGACTCTCCACAGCGAGGTCGAAACGTCTAGCAGTAATTGTATTTAACTGTGACGCGGTGTAAACCGGAAGCCTTAGATCTTAGTGATAACGCGAAAGGCTTAAGATACGAATGTCACCTTGTGAATAAGCAACTGAATAACATCAAGCAAATAAAATGAACTAAAAAATAGACGGAAAACAAAAGAACATTCATCACAAAGCAAACGTCCTGACCTATTTGCCCACTAACGATTATCTCCTCCAGCTGTATAAAATTCGTCTCTTTTTTTAACACCGAACAAACTGACAATTTCTGTCCAAACCAATCATTTGGGTTTGTTGGATTATATATTAAAATAATTTTTTAAATTAAGTAAGTTGATACTGCAAAACACCAGCTAGTCTTAGATGTTTTAAACTTGATTAAAAAAAACCTAAAAACACTTAACATAATGTTTTGTATTTGCAAGTATAATATGGTATATATGTATCCATCTTAATAATTAAGTAAATTATTATACAAGTAAATTGATTAAAATAAGTAGTTTATACAAATTATATTTTGGCGATATGAAGGTCTTGGTGAAGATGGATATTATTGTATTATCATAATAATCATATAAAACAAATAATCATATAAAAAATAGTTGTCTACCATAGAACCTGAAGTCAAAACACCTACTATAAAAAAAAAGAGGTTCAGAAAATTTTAAAAATTACATTACTAGTGTGATCTGCAATGATATTAATCAGTCATTGATTTATGCTATAATTACAATAAAGTAAAGTTTGTCTTGTTTAACGAGGCGAAGTTAGGACTAAAAAAGTCCTCTCTACCACTCAAATGCACGGTTACCTAGCACGTCGTAGAGTCAAATTACAAATGTAAGTGGTGACTGCGGGATCGAACCGTCAAGATGGCGGACGGTTCCAACCCACCACGAGTCCGCTAAAATAAGTTACAACTGACTTGAAAACCCCCATTATTTTCATATAATTTGTCCATCCATTTTCACATTGTAAGGTATAACCCATTTTAATGTAATTTAAATTTTAATTTGAACAAGTTTTTCATGAACGGAATAAACAAGAATAATGAAAAACGCATTTCATCATGTATTTAAAATAAAGCTCTTTAACACTTATTACAGAAAATTGAGAATCTTCGCTAAAAATAATAGCGTAACATCGTTAACAATGTTCATTCAACAGATAATTTCCCATTCTTAAAAATAATAACGGAATATTTACCACAGGAACTAAATTGCAATTTATTAGCACACCATTCGGCAGCACAGCGCCTATACGGTGCTACCAGTTTTGATCACGTGACCAGCAATAAATGTATTGTCCTGGGAAATAGTTGGCCGGGTTATCAGGTCCAGTCTCAGGGGTACAGTTATTCAGAGGCGGCGGTTCTCGATCATGATTGGCTGCACTGATAATATCGAATATTTTCAACACATGTTTTATGGGTTTACAAATAAAAACAAACAAACAAAACACCCGTGGTATAGGAGTCACTATTGTTGGAAATTACATAAGTTTCAAACAAATTCTGCGAACATTTGAATAATGTAACATTTCTTAGCCTGAGGCCTTTCAAACAGCAGGTTTTAATCTTCAGAGACACATCAAACTGAATGAAAATATATACGAGTTAAATTAGTGAAAACTAATGCATATGTTACAATTATAATTGTTAACATATTTGACACATTAGAAAATTTTAATTTAAACTCGGTTTACTTCAAACTTCTCCGAAGATAGGTGGATTGGCCACATGACAGAGGCAGGAAAATCAACAAAGTTGCGGCAGCCCAAGCACTGACAGCGCTGCCAACTCGCCGTCATTCTCCCCCAACACTCGAGTTTATCCGATTTTGATAACCTATATGTGACCAAATCGTGTGAATTTAGAAAACAAACGAACTCGTGCGTCCGTCAGTGGATCTACTAGAGACGTTCTCGCAGCGCTATCTGTGCTCGGGCTGCGAACTATGTTGATGTTTTGCGTCAGCCGCGTAGCATCTATGCGAAATCTACCACCATGCAGTAATCTTTATATATTTCAATGGTGTTCCTATCGCAGAACCAATCATAGTCTCAGAGCACTAATCACGCAGTTACTGGAACACTTGTCTCTGAGGAAATCTAAAAGTTTTCCTAACAGTTTCCCTCCGCTGGGAGGTACAGTCCAGGAAATGGTTTGCGTGTTATAATTGTTTTAGGGATAAACCATTTTTAAACATCAGTTTAGAAGAATTTAATTTTTAATTCAGCTAGTATTTTTTTTACTTAATACGACTTTACTTAACTGCAAACGTAATACCTTCCTGCGTTGAACAGAAACAGTATCAGTACGTTGAGTTTTAATTTAATGATACCTAGTTTAACAAAATAAGCATCAGGAAGGCAGTTAAATCCACATAGTTTATATATTTGTTTAAAATCAAGTTATTAAGTTAAAAATGCATTTTCTGATTCACCTTGTAAGCATTTGTCAAGCATGTATTGAGATTGTATAAAGATATTAAAACTTTTAAAAAAGGTAGTTTTAAAATTAATATGTTACTCTTAGGCCTCAGTCGGTTTTTATGAATAATTATGTAAGTAAATGAAATTTTATTTTCCGGCAACGTAGAATTTCGTCCTAAATAACGTCAATAAATGTCAGTAAAGATATGTTCAGATCTAAAACCCCTAATATAAATAAATCTAGATAGATTTAAAACAAAAATAGCAACATCAAACAATTGGGATTAAGTCCTTCCAAACGTTTCTAAACATGTATAAAAATCGTGCAAAATGTTGAGCAGAGTTATTAGAGGTGAAGCTTTTTCTGGTTTTAGAGATGTCAATACTTAAGACAGAACAAAGCCACAGGAACAATAGCCAAACAATGCACGCAACAAAAGGCTGCTAACCTGCGATATTAAAACCTTTCTAACTGATGAAACAAAGGCCTTGTTAGTAGACAAGTTGTACTTTGTATAACAGAAAAATACTTGATAATAACATAAACGATTTTTTTACTTAACACTTTTTTTTCATTAATGAGAAAAATCTTTTTTTCATCTAAGACAAATACTTAGATGGAATTGAAGATACGTAACACGAGGTTATATGCCTTTGTAAATGAGATGGTTTGTATCAGATGTCTATGTCAACTAGAGTGTTACCTAATTTTCAAAAAAAATCTGCAAATATTACAATAACAATAGTTTTATTAGCCTAAGGCCTTTTAGTCACAAAACGTTTTCTTCAAAGGCACAATAAACTAAAGAAAAAATATAAAAGGTTACTTGCTGAAAGCAAACACTTATGTTTCTTAAAACAGGAGTATTACTTTTAGATGGACTATTATTGGTCAATTGAGAGCATAAAATTAATACAGTAATTAATGGGTTGGAACTTTTATTGGAAAATGATAACTAAACTGACCCAAAACATTCCGTAAAATTCATTGGTCATTAGCTATCAGTACTGATCTACCCCAACATAAAACGACGTTTAATCTGTTTATTATTTAGTTTATTTTGCTTTTGCTGTGTCGGTACTACGTTGAAGTCGAATTGGTAACAACTAAGCAATGCAAAGTGTGGTTATTGAACTCCTTAAGTGATTAAAAATAAAACAAATTTATTTTAATTTTGTCACAAAAGAGCTTGTGATATTCATCTTAAGTTTCCATTTGAGATCCTTAAAATCGCATTATACAAAAGTCCTTATCATCAACAAAAGTCTTCTTTTTTCTAAGTTGATCTTCTTTAAACTTTTATAAGATTCAGTTTTCATTGCGACAAAGAGCTATTGTCAATTTCCCAAACCTTGAAGCCGATTTTTTGTATACGATTTTAATGAATTGAATGATTACGTTTGCTGCAGAACATTTCCTAGGTTTATCGCGCTTGTTCAACTTATAATGCCTATAAAATTAATATTACATAAAACGTAAGTTTTAAAATAAAATACGCTTAAAATCATCCACATTCACCTCTCAAAAATACCCTAAGAAAAGATGTTTGAGTAAAAAAGGTTTTCAGGTTAAAAAAGTGGAGACACGTTCTACAAAACAATACGATTAGTTAACAATATAAATTGTAATCCAAGATCTAATTACAAAGGTGAAACCAAAGCGCACAAAACATAGACTTTGACTAATGGGCTTCCTTATTGCCTCCATGTGTTATTGTATTGTAACGTACGGCACCTTAATTAAGCCATAAGTTTAGCTTTGCCTTCAGCTCATATTGTGTTCCATCACTTATTGTCTTCTTTTAATTAGAAAACTGGAAATTTGATTAGATGAAATTGTTAATTTGCAAATGTGATAACCTATTTACGAAGAGCTCGTTTTATAACTATTAGAAAATTTAACCAGGCTGACACGCAGCTGAGCGCTAAAGCGCCACTGGCGTGAATGAAGTGAATTTGCTTATAATAACATAGGAGTTACGAGGCTTGCTTGTTTTATGATCACGAATGTTACGAGGCTGTCCACTGCGCTCACAGCCTCGCTTCCGCCTTGGGCCTCAGCTTTGAGAGGGAACCAGTCCAGTATATTAACCAGTCCTGAAGAAGTCTTTTCGATAGTTTCCCAGCCAATGAGAACATCGACAGATGGCATCCCTGCTGCAACAGACGGTTGGCACCCCTGCTATCTGACAGAAAGTAGCTCAGTTAAAACCAATCATTGACTGATGATGGTACTACACAGCGAGACCAAAATGTTTCAACCTAATTGTTATGTGAACCGGAAGTATATACTTCCAATACATCCCTCAAATAAGGATAGGTTTTTCAACCTGTGATAGGGAAACAATCCCATAGGTTATTCAGTTTGTGTGGGCGAAAGTGTGCAAATTATTTACGAGACTACGCATACTGTAATATGCTTATTACTTTGTTGGTTTTCTATACTTAATTATCAACACCGATTGAATCGAATACCAGTGAGTTATAAGTTAGTTAGTCTACAGTAAGTTATGAACACTAACTCAATACATTAGTGTCAACAAGGCTTGCGTAGCTCGGGGAATGCAATTTGTCTTCCTGGTTTTCATCAACTATTCTAAACCTTGTGGTTATTAAGGAATAATTCATTTTTATTGAAGAATATACAATAATAAACATATATTGTAGCCATATAAAGGTGAAATAATTTACTACAGAAGTATGTTCAACACAGCTTTCTGATAAATACGTTTTAGGCTTTATAATGTATTTTGTATTTGGCATTTTTCATCAGTTTTATTTAGTTCATTTACTCTCCTATTATTGAACGGGACACTCAAAACAAAGGAATAAAGGAGTAGTTTCATTTTAGAAGTTTTGATGTATGAAAAGATATTCGCAATTGTCGTTAGGAATAATGTGTCGTGTACTTAATGCCTTGAACGTACAGAATCCGTCTTAAAATCATGTCCATATATTTATATTTAAAATATCAAGCAACCAGAAAAAAGTTGGATAAATAAAATATTTTTGAATCTTACAAATACACCAAAACTTGCATGTATGCATATACGTTTTGTGTCAGTATTTATACCTTGGTTAAATGTCTATGTTCGTAATAGTAAAGAAAAATGTTACGGTAAGTAGACAGCGCATAAATACCATATGGTTGAGGCAGCAAAATCAACATGTTTTGGCAGCCCATGCACAGAAGGCGCTGCCGTCTCTCGCCGTCTTTCTCACTCCTCGGCTCCAAATGCTCGAGTTTGTCCGATGTCGATGACTTAAATGTGACTAAATCGCGATTTTCGAGAACGAACAAACTTGCGCGTGCGTCAGTGGCTCTACTTGAAACTCTTAAAAGAACTCATTGCAGCGCTACCTTTCTTGGGCTGCCAAACTATGTTGATTTTGCTAGCTCAGACATTCGGCATCTATAAGCAATCTACTTATCATAACATTATCTTTGGTTGTAGATCTCATTAACTGTGTTCAATACCCCTAGGGTGTATACTTTACGGTGTGCCTGTTTAAATACGCATTGTTAAGAGTATTAAATAGATCATATTTAAGTAACTATTAAAGTTTCAAACTAACGCTCAGGTAAAGCTATTTGAACGGCACACAACAACTCGACCATATTTCTACAAAGACCTAAGGAAGTTATAATACCACAGCTCACCAGCCTTTTGTTCCCATTAAATGTTTGCTTTTGTTCAGCTTCCTTTGTTCAGTTTCAAGTATTGACATGCTAAAATACAGTTCCTCTGATATTTGTATTATGCGTTAGACACAAAGACAGTTGATTTTAATTTAGTTTTAATCAGTAGTATTGAGCGTTTGTGTTAAACTATTATTTATAAGGTTTAAGCTTAATATAACATTTTCAAATGCTGTTTTAAAGTAAAAAGCTAATATTTGTATTTACTTATATTTGTAACGTAAATATTGTTATTATTGTTGCTTCTATTACAATTGTAGACGAACATTGTTTGCACTATAGTATGGAACGTTAGCTAGTGCTACAACTACAGCGTATTAGCTTGTCTTGATTATACCCTTGGGATCTCTTCTTCCAGTAATGACCCGGTTATACAATCACTAAATCTCTATCACTTTAATTATTTGTGTTTGACCATGTCTGATTTCTTTGAAATACAACTATTTCACTCAAATTGTATACGTCTTAAGTTTGTCAAAGTTAAAATTTTGTAGGTTAATTTCTTCCAAGCTTCGACTAATCGTTTATAGATTGAACCGAAATGTAGAGGAGCCTCTCTACTACTCAACCTCGACCTTAACCTAGCGTCACTTTACAAATATAAGTGTGGCTGCGGGGATCGAACCAGCGCGGCGGAGTGATGAGCTCCGGAGTCGCGCGCGATTCCAACCCGCTACAGTTCCACTTGCACTAAATATTGTGCAAATAAAGTTGAAATATAGTAATCAAACACATGTTTAAGTTACAACTTAAAAATGTGTCAATAGAAAGACACAGATTACAAAACTGACGACGTGAGCGTGCGTTGTCATGTTGCCAAGTAAACTTTTCTGCTGACTCAGCCTTTAGTGATAAACTCAGCCCTTAGTTGGTTCAACTCCAGTGTGCTCGTTAAGTTAGTGACAACCAAAGATAGTGTAATGGTAAGTAGATTGCGCATAGCTGAATGGCTGAGGCAGGAAAATCAACAGCACAAGCACAGATAGCGCCGCGAGGGATTTCTTTTTAGAGTCTCAAGTAGAACCACTGACGCACGCGCAAGTTCGTTCGTTATCGAAAATCGCACGATTTTGTCACATTTCGATGGTCGAGCATATGGAGCTAAGGGGGAGGTGACAGCGCTCGCTATCTGTGCTTGGGCTGCCGAGCTATGTTGATTTTCCTGCCTTGACCATGTAACATTTATGCGCAATCTAATTACCAAAAAATTCACTTTGGTGGCAACACCGTGTTGATGTGTTAAATTTGTAACCAAAGATTAACTTGAAGTGTTTGAAGTGTAACACCATAAAAAATGTTAAGATATTGTACTAAGACACATCATATGTGTTTCATAATTAAAGTGAAATGTTTGATTTAAACATCCAAAAGCCTGATTTGGACACTTGCTTGAATTATTAATAATGTTTTTTGCTTTGCGTGCCTGCGTGCACTTGGCATTTGTAAAATTAAAAATTAAAGTTTGTTTAATAAACCTTTTTTGACTTTGACATTTAAATTATGTATAAGTAGGCACACTGAAACTTTAATGTAAGTTCGATGGTGCAATTTTATTAGTGTATATAACGACGAATGTTTAAAAAACTATTCTATCCTACGTTTTACAGAATACCATTCCTCTGGTTATTTGTGTCTAAATAGAAAGAAACATCTCATTGGTCATTGGACTTGGTAATATAACCGTTAAGACAGCTCTCAGTCATCATGATTACCTTACACGATCTTAAAGTTATTAATAAGTAATTACATTGATGTGAAATTTACAGTACCAATAATTTGTCGATAGCTAATTATAATTGCTAATTTCTCAAGACAATGGGGTTATTCTTGTTAGAAAGGGCGATAAGTCACACACCAGGTGAAACCACTTACAACACGTCAGCACTGAAATATGGAACTTCTTATAGCAGTTCTCTGATATATTGTTCTGCAGCATGCGGTGTCTTAGTTAAGCAATTCAATTTTGTATTTTCTATAAGTTGTTTTAAATGTTAATATTCTAAGCAAACTTTATAATTTTGGCTATTATATCTCCGCTTTAAGCATAAGCGATTGTCGAACCAACATAGAAAGGGATGGCTTAAACGCTTCGAATTCTAAACATAAGTAGCAAGCGCACTGATAAAAAAATGGCAAGTTTCAATTGTTTTGTTTACGACTACTCCAAACAATAACGTAATAGGAACTCCCAAGGCAAACTGAGACACGATCAAAAATGTGTATTTTTGTTTTATATATCAAATAGACGGATCTAAAACATAATTTAAAACCGTTAAAATAAGCTAAAATTGTCTATAGTTTTGTGTTTTGACAAATGTTCAATCTTTAAGTTATATATAGTAAGGTTTTGGTTAAGTTCTAACGATGTTTTCTTTTGTATAGTAGTCGTTCATTATGTGTGTCGTGACTACACGACTAAATTGAAAAACACACGTCCATTTACTCTACCCTAGGATTAACACTTCATATTATTTTTAATATAATTTTAAAATATCCAAGTTAATCACATGCCTAATAATTTGATTGAGTTTAAAACAATTCAAAATTTATAAATTTCTTAACACCACCTGGCCTTTCTCTCTGAATTAATAAACAACATTACTCTTAACGGTTCTAAAACTACTTTATCAAATAAATCAACACCACCTAAATTTCTAAACCTTATCATTCATGATCACCTTTTTCATATATTTTTATAATTCTTTATTTATGATTTGTTTGTCGTGGCAAAATTATTGAATAAAATCCAAATAACATCTAACTAAACATTTCATCTACAAAGTAATCAGAATTATACTATGGTTCACCTGGTTACATTCTAGTTCACAGCAAACAGTCCTTGTACATTGCAGCGGAATGGAGCATAAAGCCGGAATTAGCTTGTATTGATTACATCCAGGGGAACAGTTGGGCTGTTAATGTCTTAGCATTACAACCTCACTATCTCCGAATACGTTCATTGATTTCGTACATCAACACACGTGTGAACATTACAAACAATCTAGCAAGTAATAAGAGTGTAAAGAAGCTATTAAGGATTAAAAGTAGTAGTCTATAAGAGCGGACCCGTGGCGAGTTGGAATCATGCGCTACTCCGGAGCTCATGGCTCGATCCCCGCAGTCACCACGACGGTGAGGTAACGCTAGGTAAAGGTCGAGGTTGAGTGAAAGAGGTAGTCCTAACTTCGTCTCGTCCATGGTATAAGAGTATTCTTACACCATGGTCTCGTCAAACAAAACAACATTTTTTTAATAATCGGCATCTTTTCATGCTAATATTTAATGTAATAAGATAAGGAGTAGTTTTCTTTCTGAAGTGGCCGGAAAAGACCGTTTTTCTAATTAAATTGATCCCCGCCACTATTATGAATTTTTAAACCTAGCACGATGAGTTGGGAGATGTAACTTTATTTTGTCTATTGCAAAAGGCTTTGGTGTTATTTAGTATTAAACTAGCTAACAGTACCCGTGCTACGCTACGGGATTTAAATATTAAATTTGTGTGATTAGATTGATTTAAATGTTTCAAAAAAATCTACCTATGTTTGTGTTAATGAATAAATTTTACTGTTTCACTATCAGTTCGCCACTTTAAAATTTTAGTACATAACCAGGCTGACACGCAGCTTAGCGCTAAAGCGCCGCTGGTACGAATAACACGAATTTCCTTTGAAATGTGTAACACTAAATCACTAATTTTAGCTCTAGTTCGCTCCACTTACATCCTCGCTTCAGCCTTGGTTCAGCTCTTCGTGCTCTATTAGCGGGCGTTTAAAGGCTTTTCTCTACGCTCACAGTCTTGCTTCGGCCTCAGACTTACAGGGTTTTACACTGCAAGTTATACTACGTATCATGAAAGGAAAACTAAAGGGAGTATAAAAATAAACAATAAACCCGAAAAAGATGTATTAAAAAAGTAATAATGCCGTTACGTGTAGAAAGGTATGCTAATAGAAATTTACAAAAACATTGTTTATATTTATCTAACACAATTAAACTGAAGAGTTGTGCAACATCTATATTATAAACAAAAACTAAATCTAGTGAAACCGCTCAAACCAGTGTAATACAGCCCAGCATAAACCAAGTCGTAATTTCACCATATACTAAAAAATCGCTATAACAACCCGTGAGAAAGCTCTAAATATTGAAAAATATCTTGACATGTATCACAAGAATTAGTTTTTGATATAATTCGTAAAACATTCTTTTATAATGATCGAGTATAAAAATCCTCGCAAATTTCTATTTGACACCAGTCCCCATATACTAATTACGTAAAACAATAAAGGGTACACAAGTTCGTATAATATGCCATTGTCTGTACCTTCCGTGTGCAGTGGCTAGAGAAGCTCTTAATAAATACGAGTACACTGCTGAGGAAAGCTTATAGCATAATATGTACCCAACACGACTATTCCAATCCAAGTTGTTATCCAAATACACGCTTACAGAAACAATAGCGTTTAAAATAGTTTGCACAAAACTGATTGTATTTATAACCAGGCCGACATACATATAAGCACTAAAGCACCGCTGGAACGAGTAAAGAGAATTTCGTTTGCAACCTTTCAAGCTATCTACAACTAAAATTAAAAATACATCATCTATTATTTCAGTTGTAATATAAGTTTTACCTGTATGTAGTATTCCATTTAGCTTCGTCTGGAAACCTCTATCCACTACACAACACTTATATCACACAATATTATCACTGTAAACTTCACAGACACAACATCTTCTGCTACCGATGTCACTCCCGATCAATAGCTACACGTACACAAACCAAGGAGAAATCGATCAATAACTTTCATGTGAGGACTTGTTGCAGACAGTGCTGAGGCGCAGTCAGCTGTTTCACAGATAACAAACCTAAACCACAGATAACAGCTGACATATCACCTCGTGCAAATCGTTGGCTTGTAAAATTTATAATGTACTATAATGTGTTTCAATTTGAACTGGTTCTCTTATTCTATGCTGTATTTTATTTATAAGGGCATTTAATTTAAATTTGTATTATGTAATGTTTGATATACTATAAAAAGTTTCTAATTTATCTGATTACTTTTATTGCGCTGTATTTTATTTAGACGTAAATTAAATTTTAATTATAATTAAATTTTTACATTTTGTTCAATGTTATGTCTGTTATACTATAAAGTGTTTCTATTTTAACTGATTTCGTTAACTGTGCTGTAATTGGTTTAAAACTGCATTTAATTCCAATTATCAACATATTTCCTTTTTTATTATGTGATGTTTTGTTTTCATTGTCCTGTTGTATATGTATATAAATACAAGGTGTCAATTAAGTCTAGAGACTTTCCAATCCTGCAAACTCAATAACTTTTGAACGGCGCAAGCTAAACGCACTAAATTTAACAAACCTTGTCTAGCGACTAGAAACTACCTTTATGCGTAGTTGTTGGCCCGATGGCGCCAGTGGGGTGCGTCCCGCTAGGGGTTAGTAGAACGGATTTTACAGATGTCTATAGGACATTGCATATCGTTGAAAAGGTATTTTTTCAACACAAACGATGCCAAAAACCGCATTTCTGGGAAACTGTTTATTCAAAAGGTATTGCCGTTTAAAGTTAAACTATCTGCAAAGCACAGTGGTAGTACAATGCTTTGTTCAACCGTACTTGAGAATCACGTTTTTGAACTAAAAGTTAAATATGTCATCATTTACTTTGTGTTTTATATATTAACGTTTATGTTTGTAGGGGTCAGTAAACTGAGAGTTTGTTCTAGCGTCAGGCGAACTACGTCACCATGTTGCCAAGCAAACTTAGTTCAGTTGATTCTGCTTTCAGTTACAAGGATAAACTTCAGCCATGAGTTAGTTTAACTCCTTTGTGAAGGCCTGGCTGTTTAGAATACATACTGTTGTTTGTACTACGTTATAATGTTGTTGTTGTTGTTTCCTTGAGAAACAAATAGCTCTGAAGGCCAGTTAAGCTAGCTTTAACGGTAATGTATCTATTAACGCAAATTGTAATAGAATAAAAAAGCATGATACATATTTGATTGTCAAAAATTAATATTTTAAATATATGAAATGGTTTTTAATATTCCGAACAAATTAAATGCTCCAATACGTAAATTTGTGAAAAAAACTTAAGACGAACTTATTTTGAAGTGAGAGGATATCCGGTGTTGGTAGTATTGAAATCTGGAAAATACGTCACTCCTTCATTCTGATTGGCTAAGTGGGCTGCCTCTATATGGTTGGTACACTTGATACTTGGTCATGTGACCAGCTGTTTCTTCTCCGCGTTTTGCCCAGGCGTTAGACGTCACAACCGACAGGTAAAACCTTTAAAACTCGACATTAATGGTACTGTTACATGAAATTTACTTGATTTGATACTTTATTTCCCACAAGATCATGGTTAACATCAAATTCATTTTTTCCAACGGTACCTCACTGGTTAGTGAATTGTGGTGTTTTAATAACCTCAATTTGTTAAATAACACTTAGACTATTAGTGTAGCTACAAAATAAATTATATATTCTCCTTAAAACATATTTTGTAATCCACGTTGGACGAATATAAAATATTTTGAATCTTCGGTATCTTTGGGGTACTACTACTAACTACTACTACTTTCTTATTATTCTCATACAAATACTGTAATTATTTACACCGAGACAACAACAAGGAAAATCAACAGCAGCTGTAGTTGGTGAGAACAAAAAGTGCTTGAGAGTCTTGTGGAGAAGACTTGACATTGTTCAGCAACATCTCAACTCCTTCTCCAACACAAATCTACATTCAATTACGATTATTCAGTGTATCTCACATCATGCGCTATTTGAGTCAATGGTTTCGTATGTGAAGTTTATGATTCATTATTTACTGACATGATGCAGTATTCGTTGCGTGCATAAGCACAAGTCAATAATGATGCAGTAATTGTATTGCGTGGCATCAAAATGGTGGAGAAAGCATCGTTCAAAATAAGCAAATGTTTGGTCATAAATAGTTTTTTTTGTATGAGCAATATAGATTTTGTTTGTCTTGATTGAACGTTTATTTTCAAAATAACTTACACAAAACCTTTAAAAGATAAATTAGAGAAATCAAGTACGTTGACAGCTGCCCGATTACTGTCTGGCTAGTTACCAATCATATTGGCTGGCTAAGAGCAGCGTACGACCAATCACAGCCGTGGATCACACCTATCAACTAAAAAGAGAACGCTAAAGAACCCATCTACGCATAGCTAATAGAGAGGAAATTCTTTAGAGTTTTGATGAATAAATCAGGGGTTTCTATAACAAAGAAAGTAAAACTACTAACAAGACAGGAAAATTCCCGACTTAAAAAGAGGACATGTTTTAAAGCTGTTATGAATTTTTTTCAGTATCTTAAAAGAGTAAGTTCGTGTTTAATTTTTTCTCCGTTAACATGCCAAAGCAATGACATCCATGACAAAAAGCATTTTTCTCAAGCGGACCCGTGGCGGGTTGGAATCGTGCGGACCTGATCACTCTGATGACGCGGGTTCGATCCCCGCAGTCACCACTTACATTTGTAATGTAACTATAAGGTAACGCTAAGTAAAGGTCGAGGTTGAGTGGTGTAGAGGGCATTGTAGTCCTAACTTCGCCTCGTTAAACAAGACAAACTTGTTTTTTTAAAAGTTTATTATTAGAGACGCTCAACCTTTTACCGCTTTAACTGGTCTTAAACATTACTTCCGACACAAAATATATGATTTAAAAGTGTAGAAGAAGAACTCTATGATGTTGTAAATATCGCGACTCTGCTGTGTACCTCACCGCGCTCTATCGGCTGGAAGGCGAAGGTTTACTGCCCGCGGTTCGGCGTGTGGTTTCCTGATATCACAAGTTTGGAAATAAACTCTCTTTATACTTTCGATTTCACAGCTCACTTCAGATGTCAACTCTCTGCAGTGTCTACATGTTTACTGCTCTGGCCTGAAACAACCTATGTTTATATACAATTTTAGAAATACTTTCACAAAAGAATACACTTTGTTTTATCGTTGGACTAACTAACTGTTCGGGTTTAGTGTGTATTGACACAACACATTCGTTTGATTCGGTGTGAATTTGATTCACTGTTGGTACCCACAGTGGTGCAATCACCGTCCTCTTTTATCACTAAACCAATTATTGTATGAACAAAGAGCTAGATAAATTTATTAAAACATCAGATGTATCTGCAGTAGTAAGATCTTTATTACAATTTTATAAAATTATAAGTGCAGAAACTTACTATCATGAAGGAAAAACATGACCTAAATCAGTATTTGTAATCATGTTATTTTGATGGTATTTTACTGCTTGAATATTGTGTTTTTAATTATTATTTAATAATACAAAGCCAAGGGTATAAATGTTTCTTCCAAGCAGCATAAACAGTATATGGCTTCATGTTTTCACCATGTCATAGTTGAAATATGAATGTATATAAAATTTCAACTGTTGTGGTGTAGCCCAGAAATCTTAGATTTTGTAATGACACCGGCCACGAAAGCTTAGAGTACAAAATTAGAAACATGTTCACTTTGAGCTTTTGTAGCTAAAATGTTTTGAAAGAAATCAAATATTAAACAAACATATCCTGAAAAGAGACCTTTGGTTAAATGATTCTCATTTAGAATCGTATTTCAATTCTGTTAAAGAATATCTGTCCCATAAACGAAACGACATTCTAATTTGTGGACCCAGTCTCAGCCATTTTAAAAGTCTACAGATACCTATGAACTGATGGACACTTTAACAAATCTGTCTTTCAATCTATAAATATAGCACTATTTTGTGTAAATAACCACACTGAAAACAGAAATACGAATTCAAATTCAAAGACACAATATAAGACTTGGAAATCACTGAGTTTACTTGTGTTTGATAGATATGAGAAATGTTTTTTCCACTTTGACAGTATTAGAGGTTTAAATCAACATCATGCCTTACAACTTGGACAAAACATAAATTCTGATTTTCCTGTTGTGGAAAAAGAAACAATCCAGCAAACTGACAGTTATTCTTGTGGACTGCATCTCATAGTTAACGCAAGATCTATTATTGCTACAATTTTAAATGAAGACACACCTTTTAAAGAATCCAAACATATTCATAGTAAGAACCAAGTAGGAAGCCAGATTTTGAGTATCTCTGATCTAGATGAATCTAACTGCAAAACATATTTTAATAAATCTGATGAAAGTCAATCAATTATAACATCTCAATCTCACACAAACCTTGACTTAAACCATACAAAAGAAGTTTCACTACAGTCTATTCCTTTGGAGCCTTCTGTACCGGGTAAAGGGATGGAAATCAGACTGTACATCACACTATACCTGTATGCAATAGATTCTCTATTTTGTCTGATTCTTTTCTTCAAACGGATGATTTCAATACGAGTTTAAATGGCGATAGTTATGAGAATCCCATGCTAACTAAACCAAACAAGAAACTAGCAATAGGTAAGGACATCCACATTAAAACTAAGATTATTTCTCGTAAAGCTTCAAATAACTGTAGACAAACGAACAATCAGAATAAAGATACAGATAAATACCAAACCCCATACCAAACGTTTAAAAGTAGTAATCACAGAGAAAATAATGAACTGAATCTTTGTCAACTGAAATCTAATAAAATAAGAGCAGAAAATCAAATCCATAACACTAGTGTATCAAACCAGACGGAAAATGCACAATTGATTGACAACTATTCGACTATTGAGCTCTTAACAGATAGTCATGGCCATAAGCTGAACACTTTACTAAGGAAACGTCTTCCCGAAAACCAAAAAGTAAGTAGTTTTGTAAAACCTAATGGAACAATTGAAAATATTTTGGGATCAAGTAGTATTATTGAAACAAAAAGGCAAATGATATTTCTATAATAATAGGTGGTACTAATGACATGTCCCTTTTTGATGATACGAGATCTAACAAGGAATATATGCCTGACAAAATAATTACCCACATAAAACAAACTTTAGAAATTAATAAAAATACTAATATAGTTATATGTGGCATCCCTCTGAGATATGATAAACCTTACTTAAACAAACAAATCAAAGTTGTAAATAGAAAACTTGAACATTTATCTAACAACTATATGCATACAGAATTTATATCGTTAGACGGCTTGGACGGATCCTGCTACAACAACTATGGTTTACATTTTAATCTAAAAGGTAAAAACAAACTCTCAGACCTATTAGTAAAATGTATAAATGAGATTCCAAACAAGATTAATATGAATAATAAAATACCGGTAGTAATTTCAAACAGAAATTCAAGCTTACAGTCTGATAGTAGGGCTAATAACAACTATTCTGGAGGATGTAACATATGTGAATTGTATAAGAAATCTTTTTTAGGGGTAAACATGAATCAAGACGGTTTCAATTAGTGAAATGCGATAAGTTCTTGAAAGCTCAACAAAACCCTCATTCGTTGCCTCAACAATACAGCACCTTTAAAATCATCCATCAAAATATTCAAGGGTTACTCAGTAAGTTAGATATAGTGGAGTCATTTGTAGAAGAAGAGTTACCCAATATTTTATGTTTATCTGAACATTTTATGAGAGACAATGAGATTATTCAAACAAAGTTTTCTGACTACATATGTGCTTCATCTTTCTGTAGGAAAAAGGCAAAACGCGGTGGTGTTTCTATATTTATAAAAAATGATACTCACTACAGTAGTTTGAATGTTGGGAAATTTAGTATTGAATTACATTGTGAGGTAGCAGGTATTATAATTAACACTAGCCCACGAAAAGTTAAGATAGTTGGGTTTTACAGACCTCCTAAAGGAAATGTTGAGGTGTTTTTTACACAATTAAATACTATAATGGACAGTATATTTTGTGAAGAACATGATATCGTTTTGATCGGTGATTTTAATATTGATTTTTCTATAGATAGCTCCATAACTAGACGCTTTTTATATACAATGTCAACTTATGGGATGAAAGAAATGATTTTTGATTTCACAAGAGAATTTAAAACGTCGAAATCAAAAATTGACAATATTTTTACTAATATCAATACATCTGCGGCAAAAGGAATAGTTCTTATCACAGCGCTATCTGATCATCATGCGCAGGTTCTTAACATCAAAATGCTTCAAAATAAGACAGCGAACAATACATTTACTTATAAAAGGCTGTTTAATAGTAAAAATATTGATACTTTCAAAAAGTGCCTGCTAGAAGAATCATGGGCTTCATTATATGAACATAATGAATCCATTGATGATAGCTACAATGTATTTTACGAAATAGTTATGAAATATTTCTTCAATACCTTCCCATATAAGAAAATCCCATTAAAACGAAATAACAACCATATGAAGATACAATTGTCCTCTACAGCTTTGGAACTAGGTAGGAAAGTTAAACAACTTTACATTACAACAATCAGTTATGATAATGACCATCCTTTAAAAGTCGCGTATACACATCTGAAGAAAAACTATAGAAATGTTATAAAAATAGAAAAGTCAAATCATTTTCAGAATTTTGTATTGCAATCAAAACCCATCAAAGGCTTTATGGACAATTGTCAAGCAGCACTCTAACACTGATTCAAGTCAAACCCCTGTTAAAAATCAGTATGAAGTAATTGACTCTAAAGGAAATTTAATTAATCAACCAGAAGATGTAGCAAACGTTTTTAATGATTTCTTTAACAATGTTGGAGTGAGTACTGCAAAACAAAACCATCCAGTTACTTCAGCAAACATCCTTCAAAATTCTTTATTTTTATTACCAACTACAAAGGAAGAAATTATTTCTATAATAAAACACCTACAAACATCAAAATCTTCTGGAAGTGATGAAATGTCGTCAAACCTCTTGAAGCAATGCTATGAAGGTCTGATCGATCCTCTTACTTATCTAGTTAACATGTCACTAGTAACAGGTGAGTTTCCAACAATTAAAAGAAAGCAAAATTATTCCAATTTATAAATCCGGAAATAGACATGTGTGTTCCAACTATAGACCATGTATTATCAATACCATCAGTAAAATATTTGAAAAAATAGTATATAATCGATTGAACTCATTTTTAGACAAATTTAATATTCTATCATCAAACCAATATGGTTTTAGAAGAAATAAAAGTACAGTGAATGCCATGCTCCAATTTGTCTCAAGAGCAGTGAAAGCCATTGATGAAAATAGTTACACAACAGGATTATTCCTAGATCTGAAAAAAGCATTCGATATGGTTTCACATGACACATTATTGAAGAAACTTTACAACATTGGAATCAGAGGTACTGCTTTAAGTTGGTTTGATTCATACTTAACAAATCGAAATCAAAATGTGGAAATTTCTTTTTATCAACATGAAGAATTTAAAAAATGTCTAAGTTCAAACGGGTTAACAGTTAAATCTGGTGTTCCCCAAGGGTCAGTCCTGGGCCCCTTACTATTTTTAATTTATGTAAATGATCTTCCTAATGTGGTGAAACAATCTGAAGTGTGTTTATTTGCTGATGATACATCCTTAATAACACATAGCAATATTCAAAAAAACATTGAAATGAATTTAATAACTGATCTAAATACACTAAACAATTGGTTTGCAGCAAACAACTTTCAAATAAACTTTTCAAAATCTCAATATATAAATTTTACGCATATAAGAAGAAAAGAAGAGGCATCTAAATTTAAAATTGCAATTAATAATGAAGAAATTCTATCACATAACTTAGTGAACTTTTTAGGACTCAAAATTGATAGCAACCTTCGATTCGACCAACATATTAACTCTTTGTGCAAAAAGGTGTCATCAACCATTTTTCTTATTAGAAGACTTTCGAAATTTTGTACTACACCTACATTACTGTCAATATATCATGGTCTAGTCGTATCAAAACTAAGGTATGCCATAGTCATCTGGGGCAATGCTTATAAAGCAAGCTTTGATCATTTATTTATTTTACAAAAAACGCCATACGAGCTATTTTTACGAAGAAGAACAATTATTCTTGTAGAACTCTATTCAAAGAAAACCAAATACTAACCCTAACATCGATATATATTTTAGAATGTATGATTTTTCTCAGAAACAATTTTATGAACTAAAACAAAATTTTAATTTGAAGTTGAAGAACAAGAACAAATTATCAATACAAGTCACAACACATCATTTTACAAAAATCACACAATTTATAATTTAGTGAAAATTTACAACAATTTGCCTGAAGAATTAAAAAAAGAAGAAAATATTAAAACCTTGAGAAGCCTGACAAAATCTTTTATTGAAGAACACGTTCTACAGTATTGATGAATATTGATAAGTAAGGGAAGATGAATCTTACATATACTCTTAGTATTTCTTCAATGTTTGTTACTTTTGTTTTGTTTGTACTATTTCATGCGTTTTGTGATATTTAATGCAATTTTTTTTGTCTGGCAATAAAATTATCTTTCTTATCTTATCTTATTTAACAACAAGAATAAACATAAACTAAAAAACCATATGTTTTATGCAACAATAATAATTATCTTCATATATGCCAATGAATCATAGTTTCTTGTGGTCGGCAATGCTCATATATCACACCCTCACTAGGGCTGAGCTCCTTCACTGATGTTGCTTGGTTGGCTCGATTTGGTCAGCATAATTTGGAAGGTTCTTCCGTCAGCTGTGATTTGCCAAACGTTCTGCCCGCCGTTTTTTGATGATGATTCCTAATTTCCAGATAATTTTTCATTCTGTAGTCTGCCCAAACATGTTGGTTCAGTTTGAAATTCTTCATTGAGGCAGAACTATTTTCCCCACAAGGCTCTTGCTTCCCCTGTTTCTCTGGTCGAATTAAACCAATCTTACATCGAAGTCGTCGCCCCAAGAATAATTCCTGTCGGCTTATGCCTGTAGCAATGTGAGTGAGTCAAGCGGTAGTTGAACAGAAAATTGTTCCATGTCAGCTTCAAGTCCTTGTGAGTTTTTCATGGCAAAGTTTTCGTAAGGTATTTTCATTGTACAAACATACTCTTTTCCACCTGACCATTAGAAGATGGTGGTACACCTGAGTAGTTATGTGTTTTATACAAATTTGGCAAAAACTGCACTGATGAAGTGAAAGATGTTCCATTATCAGTTACCAACGTTTCTGGAACTCCAAAATCACAGAGATTAAGAGTTTGATTTGTTTCACAGTCGTTTCTGAGCACATAGAATTAACTTTGATAATTTCGTCCAACGAGAGTATGCATCGACTACCAACAAAAATGCTCTGCGAAACGGTCTGCAAAATCCGTGAATCCTTGACCACGGTTGACTGCAATCAGGCCAACTTGATAGGTACTTCTTTTCTGGGTTGCCGAGGGCAAACGTATTACAGAGGCGTCAGCCTTTGATATGCGTTCAATAGACAGGTACATGCTAGCAGGAACTTTGGAGCATTCTCTCCCTGGTTTAAAGACATCTTTAAACTCATTACACAACTGTGTTATTTTAATTTCTGAATCTTTGATAAGAAACGTGTGGTTAGTGGAGCCTAAACGATTGTTTTGAATGTCTAAAAGTGACATATTGTGCAAATGTAATGGAAAAATCCAATCTCTACCAAGTATGTTTTGTTTCACCCCACTTGTAACATATACTTTTAGAGAAGCCTCTACATTTCCAAAACTGACTTGAACATAGCACTCCCTAGAAGATTAATAGGTTGTCCTGTAAAAGATGTAAAACATTGCCTACTACGTTGAAGAAGTGGTTTCCCTAGTTCATTCCAAGTAACCTCAGAAATTATAGATACACAACTGCCAGTGTCAAGCAGCATATTAACAGATTGGTTATTGACCAACATTTTTACCGTTAACATTGGAAAAGGTTCAACTCCTTTGTTGATTGCTAAGACATCATGAATACCCCCGAGTGTATTTGAGCTATTCTCTGAAACTAGAAAAGTGTCATTTTCTGTGTTACCGGTACTTTCCAGGTTTACTGTTTTTACTTGGGGTTTTGCTTTACAAATCTTTGTAATGTGTGATTTACTCCCACATTTGTAACAAACTGGTGATTTTATACGGCAATCCTTTTTCAAATGATTTCCTCCACAAATGTAACAAGGTCCCTTATGCACTAGATTACAATCTTGTTCAAATGCTGATTTTGAAGATGCTACTTGGATAGAATTAAGGGTATTTGCTAATTCTACAACCTCTGATAAAGATTCGTGGTCTTTTTTCATCAAACTTTCCTTTATATTAGGACTGTTAACACCCATGACAAAGGCTGTGATCAAAGCTTGCTGATAAAACTGATACGGAAAATTACAATAATTAGCTGACTGTCTCAAAATATTGGCAAATTCATTTATGGTTTCATAGTTTTGTTTTAAAGAAAACAACTTAACTCGCTCTGCAATCGCTATCTTTGTTATTTTGTAATTACTTTTTAACTTTTCATACAACTCGTTGTAAGTAAAATCATTGAGTTGATTCGGTTTGCAAATATTTACAAGAGTTTCTAGCACTTTAGTATTCAAGCAGTTGATGAGAAATGATCGTTTAGAACAATCTTCTTTTACCTGGCTTAGTTGAAGACTGTTTTCAAACTTGATATGCCATACATCAATGTCCATGCTTTCTGGATCAAAATTTTCACAACTGAATTTAACTAAAGAGTTATTACAGTTTTCGTCAGGTTTCAATGCTGCACACCTTTCTTTCCTTGGCATTTTATAATTGGGTTCGTTATAACTCGTCGCCAATAAAATGTATTGAAAGAAATCAAATATTAAACAAACATTTTACTTCCATTTAACAACAAGAATGAACATAAACTAAAACCATATGTTTTATACAACAATAATAATTATCTTCATATGCCAATGAATCATAGCTTGTGGTCGGCAATACTATATCACAGTAGCCTATATCAAAAAAATGGGCTCAAAATTCTTAATTTAATTTTCACCATGATGATACCACTCATCACCATTCCGAAAAATGTCGTCTTATTCTTTCGTCTCCATTTTACTCTTTCTTAACCAACAAACTACAAGGAAAACTGTACTTTACTACTATTGTAACATGAGTACACTATTTCAAGACAGAATTTCATTGATCTCCACCAACCCATAACTTCCAGTACTGACATTCTGAGGTAAATGTAAAGGTAAAGTTCGTTCCATTTTTTACCTTTCCCAACCGAGCTTCAATTCGAAAAACTGTACTTTACTCCTATTGTATAAATACGAGTACACTATTTCAAGATACAGAAATCTTCATTGACTTCCACCCAACCCAGTAACTTCGAGTACTGACATTCTGAGGTAAAGGTAAAGGTAAAGTTTGTCTTGTTTAACGAGGCGAAGTTAGGACTACAAAGTCCTCTCTACCACTCAACCTCGACCTTTACCTAGCGTCACCGTATTAGTCACATTACAAAATACTGAGCTTAGATAAATTGCAACATGTAACATTCACAAGCAAAGTGATAGATAAAGACGGATACGATTCGTTTCAATTAAACAAATATGAATACCTCTCAACTTAAGCACAGTTATGGAGT
>CM032058.1:8757941-8782052 GCA_018831715.1 Matsumurasca onukii | reverse complement strand
TAACAGTGCTTTGTCCTAAAGACATGAAAACTACAAAAAACACTAAAACTTTTATACCTAGCTTCGTTCAGAGTATCAAAAACACCGAACCATTTAAATATAAAGTTATATAATGAGTTTTAAATGTAAAAATAACAGTCTTAAATCCGTAAGTCCTAACTCCCTAGTCATAATTCCCTAGTCCCTCTAGTCATAATTCCCCTAGAGTACTAACTCCTAACTGTCCTAATATCTACAGTCCTAACTCCCTAACAGTCCTATCACTTTAACAGTTCTACCTCCCCAACAGTCCTAACACCCCAACAATCCTAACCCTAACTCCTATAGACAGTTTTCGAGGTTCTTGTAGATCTCGGCGATAATGCTGAAGCGAAAAGTTATATAAGCAGTTTGGCTCACCACAGACATCTTTTTCAGCTTGGGAAGCCGGCCGCAACCCTGCAACACATCCACAAGACACGATCACTTACATGTATCACTCGCGACCCTTACAACTATAAAAAATTCAATCGTGTTTGATTGACTTTAAGACTTAAAATGGATAAATCATAAAATCGCTACGTAAATGAAATTCTACTGCAGGGTTTTCGGTTCATGACTCCCTCGATCCTTGTTAAAGGCCCCAAAATGACCGTTAGGTTATAGAATACTTTCAAACTTTACTTTGAGACTCAGAACACTCTTAGAGGGCATTTAAATCATGCCGGCCTTTAGCAAAATCTTCGAGAAAGTTTTTCTCATTCGGCTCGTGGAGTTTTGGACAAGCACAATCTACTATCAAACAACCAATTTGGTTTCCGTTGCGGAAGTCGACAATAGACGCTGTAGAGCGTCTGGTCGATATGATAGTAGAAGCAATCGAAAGTCGAGCACTCTAAGTGTATTCCTCGAGTTGTCAAAGCATTTGACTGTGTTGATCATGGCACCTTACTGTTCAAACTCAACTATTATGGGATACGAGGATTGCCACTCAGATGGCTTGAGTCGTATCTTAGTAATAGATCTCAATTTGTAGGAATTTCAGACGCTAGATCGGGGAGGGTGGAGCTCAAGTACGGAGTCCCTCGTCCAATTTTCATTCGATTTCCTTAGAATGAAAATTGTTTTACAGTGCATAAGTTGGTCGAGGGCACCTTTTTCGCAAAAAATTCAATTTTTTTTTTATAAAACCTGTACAATAATCCAAACTTTAACTAACGTTTTTCTCATTTTTTAATAAACGGTAATAAATATAAAAAATATGAAAAAAGGTGCCCTCAACAATGAAATTATCTTCAAACTGACACTTTGAACGCCAATTTTGGTTAAAATAACGGAGGTACGAACTTTTTTTTTTGTATTTGTATTGCTCTTATCGACTATAAATTAAAGATGGCGGACTGGGGTGCACACACATAACAAAGTCCCCAGAAGATTGAAGAAAACGCTCAGGAGTTTGTAAGGCTGCGCAATTCGGGTGAAATAGTGACGATCCAGACAGAGGTTTGAAGTCCTATGACGATGGTCGCGGGCAGAAACCGGTAAAATTTTCAGGGTACTTTTTACTCTCATAATTACATCCAAAATACAAACCCCTTTAAAGAAAAACATTAAAGGTCGCCTTGTACAGTGAAATCGCGAAGCCCGCTCCTTTATACGCCCACTGACTAACTAGATTGATGAAGCTACGTCTGATTCTGACGTCCCAACTGAACTCTTAAAATTGTAGTGTTACAAATATGAATATTAAAAGCAAGTCATTATTCTAAAATTAAACATTTCAAATATTTAGGATCTAAAGTACTTGCAAGAACTGTCCTGAATGTATTTGCATGAAAATCAGATTCTGTTGTAGATAGTTATCTACGTGATTAAGGTTACGACTTCATTTAAGTGAGCTTGTAACTCAGTTTGTTACAATTTCATGGAAGTAAATTAAGCCAAGCCAATCAAGCTTTTAAATAAAACTAAATGGAAAATAACCAAGTCGGCTTGAAATGATTAATTGGAGGCTTGATTGGAAGTTCAATATTTTATTTGGAAGTAATTTTTAAAATTAATGCGTTTGTAGTTTTCAATTTAGTATTGTATTTATTTTTGTGTTTATCCACATCAATCATTAAGGTTTTGAGCCTTGAACCACACATCGTCAGCCATTCCTTCTTAAGACTAAAAACAACAACAAAGTTATGAATAATTCTGAGAAAGGTTTTCTTCTGTAAGTTTAATAAGTTAACAAATCACACGTATTTATGGCTAAAACTATCATCTTTAACTCTTTAGTCAAACACAAAATTTTATGTTTATCAAGTTTGCATCTGGAGAAGAAATTCAGGCCTACAAAACAACTGAACCACTCTAAATTGATCAACAAGTCAAAGTATAAACAGAGTTTGTATTTGAGACAAGTCCCAAGTACTCAGGAGGTTTAATTATTTCAAGTACAACTCAAGCAAAAGACACTTCAGAACTTTGTGCACTGACGAAGAAACTTTGGAGCTCCCGCAGGTTATGATTGCAAATGTACATATAGTTTGTGTTTAATTTATCTCTATAGTCCATTTCGTTCTTTAGTTTAGTACTCATAGAAATATTTACTTTGATGATCGTTGTAAAAACTATTGTTATAATTTATTAGATGATTACATTTAATACTTTTCTCAATTTGGAAATATTACTTAAAATCAATAAATTGTGTTCTCTAATCAAAAAATTAGCTACCATACAAACTACATCAAGATTAGGAACCTACAAAAAGCTCCCAGAGTTCAAATAAAAGGTAAAGTTTGTCTTGTTTAAGAGGCGAAGTTAGGACTACAAAGTCCTCCTACCACCCAACCTCGACCTTTACCTCGCGTTACCGTAAAGTCACTTTACAAATGTAAGTGGTACGAGGATCGACCCGCGCCAGCAGGAGATGAGCTCCGGAGTCGCGCGCGATCCAATCCACGGGTCCGCTTAATACAAATTATGGTAAGTCCGTAACATGTTAAACCGTTAAACATTGGTAAAAGTCGTGGAATCGGATAAAAAAGTGGAAGCGGAAGGAACCTCTTAGCAAATCTGAAGGTCGGGTTTTGTCTCCAAGACAAATGGAAACATTAGCTTAACGGAGAGGATCTGGCGAGATTCCTAGCTTCGGATCTCTGGCAAAACGCATAGAACTCAGGTTTTATTCAAAAAGCGCTGAGGAGAACCAATCCGAACAAATTATGATGAATATACTCTCGTATTTTGCATTTCGAAAGAGTTTTATTGTCATGAGTGAATGAAAAACTGTACACAAAACTGGTTTTGGCAATTTAAAAGCACGATAATGTAAAACTGTCTATTTATTATTATAACCTTGTAACATTAATGATATATTTTATTGTATTACTAGGATACCCTAAAATACTGTAATTTATAGTAATGTAATCGGGAGGTGCCTCCCAATTAGGGTTCAAGGGGAAGCAATACGTTTAAATACGGTCATACAGTTAAGAATACGTTTTAAAATAATTGTAAATTTCATACATTTTAAAATGAAAACACATAAAAGGTCCTGTTGAATGTCACGCTCTTGCAGTACAGTTTTTTCCAATGCTTAAGTCACGTTTCAACCACTAGCGGTTTGTTTACGATAATGTTTCCCTTATGACCACTAGCGCTACTCACGTCCAGTGTGTGATATATGAAACTATGAAATATCATACAACCATATAAACCTTTTTAGGTAAACGGGTGGTTGTCAAACCTGTATATGCAGGCTGTTTGTTATTTAGAATCGATTATTTTTCAGATAAGTAACCTAAACCTTACATTAAGGCGATGTTTAAGTAGTTTAAATTACAAATAAGTTAAAACCATGGGAATAGCTGATGTCCTTGCCACATAAAGATCTTATGAAAAATACCAAAGAGAACCACAAACGAACTTTCACTTCCCTGAATAAAAGTACAGCTTTAAAACATCATCCTTTGTCTTAAGCAGCTATTTTAGGATGCGAAACTACAACAAATATTTAACAGAACTTTTATGTTGTAAAGGTTTGTGTAGCGGTAAATCACTTGTTTAACCACTGATCCATATTTTGGTCTCTTGGTTCAGTGGTTTTGTTTGTTATTCGTCATAACACACGTTCAAGCTTGGCTTCATATTTAAATGTTAATATTATTCCCTACGTAGTTAGTTTTTATTAGTTTTTTAGTTGTTCAGCCTTTTTAATCAATTATTAAACACGCAAGTAGAATTTATATGGTTTCGAAGTAGTTATTAAAAGTTAACCTAAAAACTGTATTTTTAACGAGGCAAAATAGGACTGCAAAGTCTCTCTACCACTAAACTTCGACCTTTACCTAGCGTTACCGTAAGTCACATCCCCACGGTTTGCTAAACTTATTTAAAGAGTCTTTATGTTTGCTGGCCCCTTCTTATTTTAAAAGTAACCAAAATACATAATAAGTCAACAATTTAAACGTTCAAAGTAATAAATCCGTAACAAAACCACCGTACTTGCAAAATCTTTGAACAAATTTGACAAAACTGTTTTTAACTTCTTAAATACATCAAAGAAATGTTGATAGAGTAAAGTTTATTGAGTTTCTTGTAAAGAGCTTACTTGAGCAAGGTAAAGACAATATTGTATCTGGATTATTGGTATTGAGAAGCGAAACAGGCTCAAGTTAAGTTATGAATATTCGTATCTCTAAAAACACGCTGAACCATATTTTGTTTTGAGTTAGTTTATTTTACTGGTGTTAACGTCAGAAAATAAGGATTGGAATAATTAGTTGCAATTGTTTAAGACGTTTAAGTCAATAAAATATGATACACTTTAAATATTGAGCGCTACAATTATTTGCTACTTCCATACTACTAGCTATTACCAAGTTTAAGGAAAAAATTGAGCTTATTTGGTGATAGGTGACTGGTCAGCTTGCACTGATTACTTTTAGGCTACCTTTTTTTTACGTGTTGTGTAATGTTTTTGGTTACTTTTCACCTGATGACGGGGGCAGATTCCAGATCCCGAAACGTCGTGGTACTTTGTGCTCACTCAAAAACTATTGAAAACGTCCGTACTAATATTTTAACCTCAGAATTTAAATAATCGTCAACAACAAACTTCAAACAGAGATTATGACTAAATGTCTTACTTTCATAGGTTCAGTTTAAACTTACTAAACTATGAGCTTTGACCTTACTCTATTATGAGGATCTATGGTAGACGTTACAATTGAATTCAACAAGGATATTTGGCGGGGAGGTTGTGGTGAACCGTGAAATTTCGGTTGTAACCTCAAACCAGCTCAATTCAATACGACATCATTACATGGCTCACTAATGGTTTTACCCAGCGGACGTAAGCAGCATGATGTTAACAGCTAGTTAACTCTGTATATACCTGGTTGAGCCCTGGACCCGGGCAGGCAGGAGCCACCCTTGAGCATCGGAGTAGGCGCGAAAAGCTAGAAGCAGTGTCATAGATGCAGACCAGAAGTCCGTCAGACACATACAGTGCATATTTCTGCGAAAAGTATTTGTGCAAAAACAACTTTGAAGTTACAAAGGTGGACCACGGTTGCTTAAAAATTCTTTAGTGCTAAGAAAACTATCAGAATACTAACAAACACAGACAATGTTAATGGCATACTTCGGAGTAATTTACAATGATTTTTCCCGAATCCCTACTCTAAAATAAAACGCAGTTCAAACAATCACAAAACTGCGTCAGAAAAAGCCGTTTAAGAAAACATCAAAAGACCCGAAACCGTTGTCAATTCCTTGTCTTTATATTTAAAATACTGTCTCTTTTCAGATCAAAATGCAATACCATACCATAAGAGTTTGCAACGTACACCCTTGTGCGGAAACAACTACCATGCTGGGGAGAACCAGTTGTTCATTACCGGTTGCCTACTCGGAAGTTCATTTCGTCAACAAATTACTAGTTTCGTTAAAAATATCCAAGTTTTAAGATATTTAAAACTCTTCTGAAACTTTGACCGAACAAGCAGTAAAGGCAGCTTACAGAAGGCTTTACAGTAAAGGCAAGCTTATAGAATTCAATCGGAGACCTTGTAGTTGTCTGATTAACTAGGACTAAAATAGCACATCCAGAATAAATTGGAGCAACCTAGTGTAAAGTACTGTATTTATCAACGATATCTCGGTAAAATATGTATTGTACCAAAGATAATGCTATCGTAGATAGAGTGGGCATAGATGGCACATGTTGAGGCAGGAAAATCAACATAGTTGCGGCAGCTTTAGCACAGATAGCGCTGCCATCTCTTACCGTATCTCCCTCGTATCCAGATGCTCGAAATTGTACGATGTCGATGACATAAATGTGACCAAATCGAGCGATTTACAGAACGAAAGAGACCTTGCGCGTGCGAGCATGTCGAGCAGAGGAGAAAGACGGCAGGAGATGTCAACGCTATCTGAGTTTGGCTGCCGCAACTATGTTCCTGCCTCAGTACATCATGCCTAATATACAAACTTGCGCGTGCGTCAGTGGCTCCTCTTGAGACTTTTGAAATAGTTAGACCCTCTTTGCGCTAACTATGCTTGGCTGCCGAACTGTGTTATTTTCCCGTACCAGCCGTGGCATCTATGCGCAATCTACCTATCGTTACATGTTCTTTGATTTTACTCTTGGGCCGTTTTAAATTGCCTGGTTAGCAGATGGTTAACTAACCGCCGGTTAATTGTTTACAGTCTGCAATGTTTACATTTTCACGCAACGTTCAAAATATTTAAATGAATTATTTACAGATCTTTAGTGCAATAAAGATATAGTTTTACCATGTATATTGAATTTATGTACACGTTATGTTAATATAGCTAAATACAAACTGTAACACAAAATGCAAAATCAAAACAGACAAAGAAAAACTTAACCTAAAAAATATCCAGCTTTTCTTGGTTGATTCCTTGTCAATTTTAACCGCCGGTTAGGCTGAATTAACGGCCCTTGTATTGCAACAATTACCATAAAACTCACATGCACATTACTGCTTTAAATAAAAAGGTAGCACGTGTATAATACGCTATTCAAATGGAAACGGAAACTTATATACTGTGTATCGAAAGCGTAGCTTAAGGTTATAAAGTGATATTCGTGAGTTGACTGGATGTTTGATCCATGTGTGCATATGTAATGTAGCCTCGCTCTCCGTATCTACTTAACTTAGAAACTTTGAGCAGATCCGTCTTCAACTCCAAGACAAACTGTCTTACTTTCGCTCGCTGAAGCACTCAGAATTAACTTAAAGATTAGACTAGTTGAGTATATGGATTTGGAATGATCATTCAGGCTTATTGCCATTATGGATTTACTTTGATCAAAGATTATGTTGCAGTAGGTAGATTGGACGTGGATGGTTGAGGCGAGAAAATCAAAATAGTTGCGGCAGCCCAAGCACAGATAGCGCTGCCATTTCTCGCCGTCTTACCCCCATCCTTAGGCTCTACATTTTCGAGTTTGTCCGGTGTCAATGACCTTAATGTTACCAAATCGTGCAATTTTCGAGAACGAACTTGCGCGTGCGTCAGTTAACTCTGCTTGAAACTCTAAGAATTCCCTCGCAGCGCTAACTGTGCTTGGGCTGCCGCAATTGAGATCACCTACAACCCCACCCAACCCTAAAAGAGTATTTCTGGTCGACCGATTTCCTGGTTAGTGAAACTAATCTAGATACTTACAAAGGAAAATGTACCAAATTTCATGGAAATCGGACAAAACATGAGACGTGTAGGGTGGTCACAAAGGCAAAAAGGAAACTTGCGGTGCGTTTTAGAAGAAATTCGCTAGGATTCACGGTAGCGCATACGTCACTACGTATCGGCTATGTTGTTCGTTCAATTCCCTTACTGCTGCTGTCAACAGGTTTAAGTGAATGCCAGTTATAAATCCATGTGGTTGTGGAACAAACTCACAATTCATACACCACCATAAATCTACATAACTGCAACTGACAACTGAACTGGCTTCTAGATTTAGTAACACAACAAATGCTGCTGTATTTCAATCCGACATGTTGACAGCTTTTAAATATTAGTGACATTCATAATTTAAATGACGGAGACACGGCGTTTTGTTTAAATTTGTTTACAGTTGTTCATAAGACTTATTAGTTGACAATTTGTTCGTTCATTGCTGTTCATGTTTGATAATAGGGCTTGGAGAAAGAGGTAGGTAGTGTTAAAGTAGTCATTCTGTTTTCCTAAACCCCAAAAAGATTTTAAACTGTACTTAATGGATTTTCTTTTCCACTTTTCCGAGAAATGGTCAACTGCATCATGGTTTTGTCTCAATACGTTATATTCAAAATAACTGCAATCAATACGATCGGTAAGTTTCACCAGTATATTCAGTTGTTTTGGAACCGTAGGGAATTTCTAACTAAA
Source organism: Matsumurasca onukii (assembly GCA_018831715.1). Taxonomy (NCBI): domain Eukaryota; kingdom Metazoa; phylum Arthropoda; class Insecta; order Hemiptera; family Cicadellidae; genus Matsumurasca; species Matsumurasca onukii. The sequence continues at coordinate 8,773,676 of CM032058.1, read as the reverse complement.
ATAATTTTTACATAAATTGGTAAGTGAACGCTTTAGTTAGAGTACGTAAATAAATTATACAAGTATTTAATGTTAAATGTCCAAACTATATTTGACATGGAAAGGAAAGCGTCACTGATCGACGTTATAAGATTACAAGATAATAGAATCAGCCGGAGAGAAATATGACGTTTCGGCTCCAGTTAGATATAAATTCTGTCAAAGATGTCGTTTCCGATCAAATGTTTCACTGCTTAGCGTTTGTTATTCCTTCGTTTTTCTATGACTGGGACTCGTGGCGTGGTCCTGTAATCCAGCTTCAAGGAGGTCAGGTTTGAGGATGATATAGGTTTAAAGCGGCTCAGATAGTCTCAGTGATCATCTGATGATACCCGCATTAACTCCACCATCGTTTAGACATATCAGACCTACACCTGCGTGGTTTGGAAGTCACGTTAAGCCGTTGGTCCTTGTATTTCCATTGGTCATTTGGGCTATTAGTTAATGACCCATTCTAGGAAGAGCCGGCCTTAGTTTGTAACAAGACTACACGTCATAACTCGTACTACCACTCATCACTCATCCTTCACCACTTATTTGCCTTAAAATACCCTCATGAGAGTGGTCGGCTTCTCAAATAGTGATTTAGTTTTTAGTGAACAAGAAGCACACGACGTTTTAGGATCTAGAATCTGATTCCAACTTCAAGTGAAAATTAACCTGAACTTAACACAAAACTGTTACGTAGTTTTAGTATATTTATGAATATAATGATACGTCCAGTAATTACACACTTCAATTTCTACATTGTACATTATCATCCATCACCACTTACAAATTACAATGTGTAAAGTGACAATATGTAAAGGTTGAGGTTGAGTGATAGAAGACTTTGTTGGTTAAACAAGAGAAACATTACCTTTTACCTTTTTACAACATGTACAAAAACATTTAGAGGTTTGAAAAATAAAGCAGAAAGCCAAACACGTCCACGTCCACGTCACTAAAATCACTAAATCACTATTTGAGATGCCGACCACTCTCATGAGGGTATTTTAAGGCCAATATGTGGTGAAGGATGAGTGTGATGAGTGGTAGTAATGGCTGCCCATTGGCCCATAAGGTCGTTTACGTTTGTCACATCTACTGTTGTGATTATTCATGTCAAATGAGGCAGAATACCTATATTATCAAGTTACATTGTTCATTATTTATATCAGTTGTGGCAGAAAATGTACATTATACAGTTGAGGAAATATCGGAAGAAGACCCTCATCACTTCAAGTATCGACAGGCGAGCGGACATCTACAAGCTAAATCAAATACACTTCAAGTGAATTCACTCAGCAGAATTGATTCATTCTATAGAACCTAGCTCTACCATTCGAAAATAGCTGACGAATCACAATAATGCGTGAAGATCGAGGCAACATTTAAGGTTATGTTTGTTGCCAAGTTGAACGTCGGTTGTCAAATCCAGTTGGGATGAAAGGCGTAATAAAAGTTAAAATGTTATTCTTCTCTAGCTATTATATTATTATTCAGAGGGGTTATAATTTCCAGTTCTTACAATCCATTAACAAACAAGTTAAAATTTAATCCACCCCAATGACATTAATGTATCCGTAAGTTAATCCATCGACTTGAGTCAAACAAATGATACAAACACAAATACAAATAATTGATTTTTTGTATTTCTGCATTTAGACAATGTTCATGTTATGATAAGTAGATTGCGCATAGATACTCACCATCGTTAAGCAGGGAAAATCAACACAGTTTCCAGCGGTCAAGCACAGATAGCGCTGCCGTTTCTCGCCGTCTACTTCCTCCTTCGGCTCCATGCTCGGGTTTGTCCGATGTCGATTACTTAAATGTGACCAAATCGTGCGATTTTCGAGAACGAAGAACTTGCGCGGCGAGCATGTCGAGCCGAGGAGGAAAAAAAAGACGGCGGGAGATGTTTGAATGGGATTTAGATGTAAGAATGAAAGAAAAATGTAGATACATAAAGATTGACGATGCGATACATTTATTGTAAATGTCTGTATCAATAAAAAATATTTATTTATTTATTTAGATGGCAGGGCTGACTATTTGCTTGAATACCGCAATTATGTTGATTTTGCTGTCTCAACCATGTGGCATCTATGCGCAATCTACCAACTGAAACATAATCTTTGGTACAACCCTACACACTAATGTTATGAGATATAATTGTTACTAATCCTTTTTTTAGAGGATGAAATATTATACTCGTATTGAAATTAAAATAAAATGTTAAAATGTTTTTATTTAAATGTTTGTTTTTTATACTAAAAACAAACGAGTTCTCTATTATCTTGATCTTGCAGTTTTAGCTGTCTCGCATTAAATTAAACATTACTTTATAATACTTCTTTGGCCTTTACTCTAATTTTATGTATTTTTATATGATTATAGGTTCAGCTCTTAACGTTTAATACAGACAAATATTCTGAATTTTTTGCTTCAAGTGTTAACATGCCTGAACTACTGACGATGCCTCCAAAGTGGGTAACTAAGTTATTATTTCATCGTCATTTATCTTGTAAAATATATGTATTTATCCATCGAATTGGCGGATAGATCCGAGGCGGTTTGGTATCGCGTGCGGCTCCGCAGTTCATCACTCCGGTGATGCAGGTTCGATCCCGCGATCACCACTTACAATATTCGTAAAGTGACTCTGCGGTAACGCTGGGTAAAGTTCGAGGTTGAGTGGTAGAGACGATTTCGTAGTCCTTACTTTCCCTCGTTAAAAACACACTTTACATGTTTACATTATTAGTCAGCCATCTAACAAATAATCATAATTTTTAATTGGTTTTGCGCGTACTTTCACAACGCCATCTGCCTACACTAGATCCTACCCATCAGTTTTCATGAAAAGTAACAATTTTATGATTGAAGACCAATCAAACAAATCAAACTGAAAACCACGCGATGCAATATTTGATGCTCTGTGGTGTATTGATTGAAACACATATTCCTATTAATAACCGTGCCTCTACAGCAGCAATGGTGAAGTACCACTAGAGTTATATACAGTAGAGTGCATATAACACAATCTAACAACTCGCTTCCACTCAAACAGTACACGAGAGCTGCTAATTGTAATACACACAAACACTACTTTGCATCTCATCGTTGGCAAATAATGGTGATTGTAGCGACCGATACGTTTATTTTTACTGAAAATTATCAAAAGGTTCCCATAAAATTTCTATCAAAGATAAAATAAAATGTATGTGTCAGTGAGCTCTCAATTTAAGAATGAGTAGCAAAATGTTTGCTTTGAAAATAAATATGGCGATTATAATATAATTGTATGTTGTTTATAGAATAAAACGTTTATTAATTTAAGTAGATAGCGCATAGATTCCACATTGTTGAGGCAGAAAAATCAACAGATAGCACTATCTCTCGCCGTCTTTCTCCCCTTTCTCAACATGTTCGAGTTTGTCCGATGTCGATGACGTAAATGTGACCAAATCGCGCGATTTTAAAAGAAAGAAAGAACTTGCGCGTGCGAGCATGTTGAGCCTAGGGAGGAGAGAGACGGCGGGAGATGGCAGCGCTATCTGTGCTTGGGATACCGGAACTATGTTGATTTTCCTGCCTCAGCCATGTCTCATCCATACGCAATCTACTCACGGTTTTGAATCGGGACGAGTGGTTGGTTTTCTGTAAACCCGACACAGTTTTCATTTTAGTGATCGTCACCAGTATTCGCTACTAGGCGCTACTTGCCTCACGCAGCTGAGTGGACTACTAGGTCAGCTTGAGGGGTGAAGTCAAACGCCTAGAGCGGGAATTGAACCTGCAACCTCAGGCTAATCAACGTTAGACACGTTCCTACTTTGTTTTACAAAACAATTGTGTAACCAATTAAATACCTAACTAAACAGGTAGACTCTCATACGGTTTAGTCGATCAGAGATTTTGGAAATCCTAAAAGTAGGCTAACTAAAGCTACATTTTCAGCAAACAATTCTTCAACTCATTATTTTCTGTGTTTTATCATTTACCTAGCTACAGTTTTCACTTTTGTTTAGTACCAAGTTTCATGAAAGTATTCTCCAGGTTAGTTGATTAAACACGGAACTGAATTCTCCTCAGGAGACTACTGTGGACTGACAGTTGACACTGTTTCTACGTCAATGGCTCTCGAGAGAACAGTTTACAAATGAAACCTGAGGTAGTAATTGAATCATTTCTATCCCCGATATTTTTGTTAGTGTTGAAGTAGAATACACCGTGTTTCTTTACGTTTTAATCCACTTTTGTACTTCATTCACTTTTGAGGTTTAAATGTTTATTATTATGGAGGTTTTTCATAGTTTATGAGTGAACGAAAAACTTGTAGCATGGTATTAATGACTCAAAAAGGTGGTGTAAGACGCCATATTTTAAAATTCTACATATTATTGAATCAATTTACGTGACTCATGGCGTAGGGCTTGCTATAAAGTTGGGCTCAATTTGTGTAATTTTAACTCCTTTGTTAGGAAAACCTGATTCATTTATCAAAACTCTAATGAATTTTCCTTACATGAAAGTTGAGTACTTAGATGGTTGATGAGTAAAAAGGTAAAAGTTATCTTGCATAACTCGGCGAAGTTAGGACCACTTTAACACTCAACCTCGACCTTTACCTAGCATTACCACAGTCACTTGGCCAATTCTTAGTAGGGACTGCGTGAATCGAATCCGTGCCCCAAGAATAATGAGCTCCGGAGTCGCGCACGATACCGATCCGCCACGAAAGTACGTCACGTATTGTTCCAAAATAGGTCAACTGTTCCCTGAATTGGATTATTGCTTAACGCCAAATCGAAATAGCCTCAAATCAGCTTTCATAAAATGTTTTAACTGCAACGCCAGGAATCACCCGCAGAGGTATTATAGGTTATATATGTAAAGGTAAAGGTGATGTTTGTCTTGTTTAACAAAAGTTATGCAGAATCTTATAATTCTGAATTTTAGAGACTAAACTCAGAAGTATGCGATATCGAACTGCCACGAGACCCCGCTATCTGCCCCTCGTGCGATGATGTATAGCAGATTTTGGTAATACTCGTATACTCGTCTATCAATCAAACAAAACAAATTATAATTCCAAATATTCCTTTTCTTTATGTGGTTAGTTCTTAAGCACCCTACTTAAGGCTTTCTTTAATGACTTCGTTGGCTCTCACTAAAACAGTTAAGTATCCACTGTTATGATGTCCATTAGTAAAAAATACACAGTTTATGTTTGAGGTAGAGGCGGTCACGTGAGGGAGAGCGAACCACAAACTGTCATAAATACACGAGCTAACACTGACTGGTGTTGTAGACAATAAAACAGCAGTGGCAAGAACGTGTCTGCAATACCGGAAACCACGTGACTCTCAACCCTTGTTTCCACCACGTCACTTCTATGTCACAAATAATCAAAATGAAGAGAAATTTGAGGAAAACATAATGTTGAGTGTAGTATAAAATACAAAATTAATTACATTTCATTACTGTGACTTTTTGTTTTAAAACTTATATTGGACTTTTGATTCAAATATAAGACATTATTTAGTGGTTATCTTCGCCTTATTTTCCGTGGTTAAAGTAGCATTCTTGAACTTCGACGTGGACCGAATAATTAATAAGCATGGTATTTATAGAAATACCCAGTGTCGCGTATTTTAAACTTTGCTTAATGGTTCAAGAACTTTTAAATAATTAAGGTTTTATTAATTGTATAAAATTCTTAATATCAGTTGGTAATATATCTGCATAAAAATATATGGACTTTCTGTGATTATTGTGTTTAAAAACTACGCAACGTTTTGAGGGGTAAAGAGACTCCTCTCGTTGTCAAGAGACACCTAAACTAAATCATATCACAGTGGAAACGACGAGTACAATATACGAGAAGCAAATCAAGTAAATTAAAATATAAAACACTACACAACCATAAATTTAAGAAAAGTCTGAGTTCGTGGTCAGCGAGTGGTTGAGTGACTTAGTGAAACATTCGTGAGTCGTGCCAGTTCTTAGTTTTTAATTTTGCTTTGAGACACCAACCTCTTAGAGGGTATTTCAAAGTGAATATGGGATGATTGTGAGTGTTTTGATGGATGATGAGATGTATAGCCTTGAAACAAACTAGTGCTGACCGTTCCCAGATTGGGCCATTAATGATCAGCCAACGACCAATGGAATTGGCCAAAGTATTAACGTGACTTCCGAACCACCTGCATGCACCGAACCACAGTATATATTCATTTTTGGATTATCCTGGTGGAGATAACTCAATACGTATTTTCCGAACCTATTGTGTTTGAAACATTATGTATTTCCGTGAATACTGAGTATTTTGCTGAGCTAGAAAGTTGGATAAGCCAGCTGTAGTGGATGGGCCATTATTCACTCTTTTCACACTGCACTCATGTGTGGGTGGTGGGGAGGGGTTAGGGGGAAACAGCTGTTTACTACAAGTAAGCGTTACGTACACTTCAACCTGTCACATGTCTTCGCTAGTTTGCCTTTATCATGAGCTATAAACTATTACAAGTAACTCTATACATACGAACATTTGTCACTCAAAATATGAAATTGCATATGAGAAGTCTTAGTATTAGAAATAAACCAAACCAATTTAGCACAAGTTACTAAAGAAAAAATGTAAATTCCCCATACCTACAACCAAAGATGTTATGGCAGGTAAATTGGACATGATGCCACATGGGGAGTAGGAAAATCAACGTTGTGGCAGCCCAAGTACAGATAGCGCTGCGAGCGCTGCCGTCTATTGCTGTCTCTTTCCCCTCGGCTCGAGTTTGTCCGATGTCGATTACTTGAATGTGCAAAACGAGTGATGTTCGAGAACGATAAATTTGCGCGTGCGTCAGTAGATCTACCTCGCAGCGCTATCTGTGCTTGGGCCCCGAACTATGTTGATTTTCCTGCCTCAGCCATGTGGCATCTACGCACAATTTACCTACCAAAACATAACCTTTGTTACTTAAACAAACCTTTTAAAACATGTCTACGCCTGGAACTTCTCTTTTTGTTATACCCGACTTAACACGAAATACGACGTTTCCTTGTTTTTACTTCCTAAGAGTTGAAAAATCGTACAAGTTTGTAAAAATTCAGAATTAAACCCTAGAAGCTGTTTTTTTTGTTATTTTTTTGTTCACTTGAGGTTTGTCTATAATCGTTGACCTGAAGCTTGTCTCTAATCGTTGACGAAGCTTGTCTCTAATCATTGACCTGAAGCTTGCGTGTACAGTGCTTCACAAGGGATTGAGGTTTGATTGGAGGATCAGAAATCCAGGATTCCAACTATTGTTCAATGATACCATTATTGCGCTGATAACACAACCTAATCCTTGTTAGTACACGGATTGTTATCTGAATGTAATACGAACTGAAGTAAGTTCAACTGAAGTAATTAGTTCGAAATTCATGTATTAACCACTTATCTATTCATAAAGAATTGCCTATGCGAGCATCAAAAATATTAGAATAGCTGTTATTCTTTTAATTTTTCTTGAACTACTCTTTTGACCTACTTTTAGGGAGGTTTTTTATTTCTCTAAGCATAAATGTTATTGTTTCGTATATGTTTATGCATTAGCAGTTTAGTTCTCTTAACAAAAGTGAAATTTGTTTCGTATGTTTACAACAATTACAGCAAATTGTTTGAACAATTCCAAGAAGTATGATCATGGCGTGTCAACGCGCAATACTGAATAAAAGCTTTATATACTAAATCGTTTTTTTAATGCAGCAGTTTAAGTGAGTTAAACATGTTTTATACCAATATTTAAAACAAAATGCTTATTTGATCGCTTAAAATGAGGTTGCAAAAGCTATTGAGTGTGAAAAATTGAGATTTCCGTTGGCTCCAGTTCTTGCAAAACTTGATAATCTGCTGACCACAATTGAAAACTTCTGGAACTTTTCTCGTTTTCTACTAAACTCAAGTGGAAAGAAATTACTCTCCTTATAAAGACAAGTTATTTTGTCGATTTGCTCTGTTTTATGATATTGATATCTAAATTCCTGGGACTTTCAGGGTAAAATAAAACTCTAACTGCGTTAAAGCATGAACACAAGCTATCAAACAACTGTTCTTCGAAACAATTAGCCAAACAGTGTCATACACAAGAAGAAGGCATGGATCACTTTAGTTTAGAAAGTTTGGATTAAATATAAACCCTAAAAATGCCAGTGCATCATCGTTGAAAAAGGTCAACTGGTTAAAGGAAATGTGGTGATAGATACGAAAATACGAATATTGCAAGTATAAATGAAGAAGAAACAATAAAATATCTCGGTGTTAATTTTTCCCAAGGAATAGTTTTAATTATGAGATAATAAAAAAAGTTTAAAACAGAACTAGAAAATTAACATCAACAACATTACTTTTATCAAGCCAGAAATTCAATATAATCAACCAATGCTTATGGCCAACGTTGATCTATCAATTTCAAAACGCTCCACTCCATAAACTACCAATGTTATTCTTGACGGACCTAGATAAATTGGTTAGAGTAGCGTCAAAGAAATATTAAGTCTGCCTACATATACTCCAGATTCTATGCTTTATAGTCCAAAAAGTGCAAGGGACTTGGTTTAGTTAAGCTCAATGGGAAGCGTACATACAACAATTAAATTCTATTCAAATACTAAAAAGTTAAAATATGAATACCTTACAGATCAAGATAAATTTAAGAGAATAGTGACTGTCTGTTTCAAAAAAATAGAGTGGAAGAGGTCATGGGCAAGTGGGTTCACAAGGTTAGAAACCATCTAAGAAAAAATTTGAAACCTGGAAACAATTGAAACAAAAATGCAAAAGAGTTGAACTTTTCACTGAATATACCCAAGGGAACAAAAGTATTATAAATAAAGAGGCTTGTCTGAATCTGAATGGATATACTGCATTAAAATTATAGCTAATGTGGTGCCTGTACGTGTTGTCCACGGCAGAAGTCAGGCAACAACCGCCGCAGGCGTGCCTGTAACGAGATTGAAACCCTTGCTCATGTCCTTGGCTTCTGTCCGTTTGGAGAACTTCTGCGTAACACGAGGCACCACGCATACAATAAAGTATGATAGCAAACTCCTTCAAACAGCGGTTAGATCTTAGATGTTAGATTGGGGATCAAGTGGTCAGGGACTGGTTACCCTTATGCACGTCTGCCTCGTCTGTTGGGCATGTGCGCTACCACCGGAATGAAAGTCTGGATTAAGGAAGGAATGGGACTGGGTTCAGCTAACCAGACAATCATGAGAGGGTGCGACAAGCCATGACAACCTCTTAGGGGACTCGCCCCCAGGACATGGAGAGCCTTGCCAACACTCGGGGACCGTTCCCCAAGATTATGGCAAGCCTCTCCTGAGCACAAGCCCTGACAACCTCTTGGGGACTCTAACCCCCAAGACATGGAGCCTTGCCAACCTCGGGGACCGTTCCCCAAGATATGGCAAGCCTCTCAGTGCGGTCTACCCTGCTGCCGCATCCCCTAAAATGATATCTGATCGAACCTCCCTGGTGGGAACGGGCGTGTTCAACATCTGGACAACTACAAAGCTGCCCAGTATTTTTGTGAACAACTCTTTTTTATATGTAGTATAAAGTAATCTGAGCAGGTACTAACCAGACATATACTGACTGAGCATCAGACAGCGGTACTCAGCCTGGGAAGTATACGAACAGGCACACTGTCGTCCAGTGATGGAAGCACAAGAAGGGTCGATATTCTGCTAATTGACTGATCCAAAATTGCGGCATAGTTCTTGATCCTACAATCTGGTTTGAAGTGGACAAGAACCAAGCCATGGCAATAAATGAAGGAAAACAAAACGTTTATGAACCCACATCGGATTACTTCAAAGAACATTTCAAAATTACAAGTTATTGATTTGTTTATTGGTTCAAGAGGAACGTTGACAAAATTTTTTGTGGATTTTGGAAAAGATTTGATTTGGACAAACATATTTTAAAAATTATTATTCGGCTTTTGAAAGGTTCTACTGGAATAATTAAAACCATTTATATAAAAAATTAACAAAATTTTCTGTTTCAAAATTGTATTTATACTAGTTTATATGTGTTCCGTGTATTGACAACCCCAGAAGGGGCGGATAATTTTATTGTAATAATAACTTCGAGCTTATTTCCAAGAAGACACTATAGATGTAAAAGTTCGTATTGTTTAAAGAGGCAACGTTAGGATTACAAGCCCTCTCTTACAATCTTTCTCGGCCTTTACCTCGCGTCACCGTAAAGTCACGTTACAAATTGTAAGTGATGACTGCGGGGATCAAGCCCAGAGTCGCGCCAGATACCAAACCGCTAATGTATGTGGTAAATCTGCAATAAATTAATTGCCAAGTATCAATAAACTTACATTGTCTCCCCATAAATCAAGTGAGTTTCGGTAATATTAAATCCTAGAAAGTTTTGATCTTAGTGTTTATACTCCATCAATGAGTCATTAAATCCATCTTTACGCAAACTTTTTCATATCAACTTCCAAACTGTACGACACATATCACCCGTGGTTTAATGAGTTTTCTAAGCATCGCAAAGCAAATACAGGCCGACATGTGTGTGTACATATGGAAGCAAATCGTGATATGAAAGGATGAAACATGAAGTGAGTTGACTCGGTAGCAGATGTGAAAGTGATGAGCTCCAGGCTACATAACTTGTGTAAACCATTCACATCACGTGACTTAATACACTCGACTTCATTTAAGCAAGTTTATATTCAACTAACTGGAGTTTATATTTAACTAGCTGAAGTGTCAACCAAGTGCATCAAATCTTGTCTCAGGAATAGAACATAGTTCGCCGAAATTCAGACGTTCAATCGAGAGAAGAGATGTGCTGCTCCGAGTCCCCAAGGTTCCACATGGAGCCCCTCATTACCGAATTTCCTTGGAAAATCTATCAAGTCGTTTTAAAATGGTAGCCAAAAGGGATTTACTTAAGGTTGTATTTCAATAATACGTACTTGAAATGTGTTATCGTTAAAGATATGTGATCAACTTGCAGTAAAAGAACAAGTCTAAGCCCGAAGTCGAAGCGAGGTTGGGAGCGTAACGAACAGCCTTGTAACGCCCGTGGTAATATAACGACTGAATGCCGAAGCGAGGCTGTGAACGTATCAAATTAGAGTATATTATAACAAATTGTAAAGTAAATTCGATTCACTCATGCCAGCGGCGCTTAAACGCTTAGCTGCGTGTTGGTCTGGTTCTTGTTGATCTACCTAAATAATGTAAGTTAGAACGATTTTGCCTACAAGTTTGTTCAATGGCTCAATAAGTTTTATTCCTTTATTTCTTAGGATGAGAACTCTTCCTAATATTTAAACTCAACGACATTGCGAACCCTTAATCCCGCTTCTGAGACTCCAATGTCACTGTTGGGTGCCACACCTCTGATAAACCTACCCATCACACACTTACTGCACTTATAATATCACAGCCAAACTCTCTACCACGAGAAAAGTACGTTGATATATCGCCGGTGTATTCCAAGACGCGTTTTATCACTCACATATTTAAATAAATGTACATGTAAATACGTAAAACTGTTGAGCCTTTGTAGACGTACTCAGAACCAGTTTGAATTGTTAAGTGCTCTCTGTCCGTGTAGAGCTTGTTAAAACCACTCGACTCTCGTAGCAAGTGCAGTTGTTCGATTCATTCCAATTATCTGCTTTTATTTTCATATAGCTTATTAACGCTGCACGGCACGGGCGTGCATAAAATAAATAAATACACTATTTTTTTTAGTAAAACATGGTTTGCAAACATGTATGGTAGTCTCGCGTTTTGCATAAAAAATAATATTACATAATTTTAGGCTAATTTGTATTGGAAAGCAGAGATAACACACAACACTGTGCACGGCTTATGAATCGGCTAAAATGTGCCTTCTGCGGGGCTGCACAAACAACAAATTGATTAATAGAACCCCACTATTATATTTTACTTGTAAATATTTTAGGTTGAAATATAATCACGGACCATTGTTTTTAGCGAACAAGAAAAATACAACGTTTCGTGATCTGGAAACTGTTCCCGTCATCAGGTGGAAATTAACCTAAAACATACAAAACGTTAAAACGGTAAAATATTATTTTTCACTTTGGCGTTTAAAATTGAATGAAAAATTTTTTATTACAAATTGAACTAAATTATAAGTGTCCAACAGGTTACAGTCAAGAACAAGCTCAACAGTGTGCAGCGGCTGGCATGTTTGTGTGTAACGGGAGCCTTTACCACTACATCCACCGCTGCTCTGGAGCTTCTGCTCAATATTCCTCCTCTGGACAATTTCATCGTTCAGGAGGCTACTAAAGCTTACTACAGGCTACTTAATTTCGATGGGGCCAGATCGCCAGCCACTTTTGGGCATCTTGCCATTCCAATTAGTCCTGAGACTAAAACACTTTTCTTCATGGGCTCCGATCTTATGTCAGGACAGTTCATGTTTGTCAGGCCTTACACTATCAACATTGGTTCTCGTAAGGACTGGGATCATAGGACCCTTTCATATAAGGTATTGAGGTAGTCTGGTACACAAACGGTTCATTAATAAGTAATAAGGCGGGCTACGGGGCACATAAGCCAAAGCCTATGTAACCTGTCAGGAAACCTTGGTAGATTTTGCACCGTATTCCAGGCCGAAATATGCGATTCTTGTATGCACCCTACAGAACTACGTCTTGCACTACGAACAGACGTATTGTTATTTTCTCCCGATAGCCAGGCAGCCCTTGGGGCATGGACAGGACAATTCACCTCTAAGCTGGTCTGGGAATTGTGTTTCAAGCCCTCTGCGCCCTTTCTAGATTAAATAATGTTCATCTAGAATGGATCCCAGGACATCAGGGTTTCTTGGGAATGAGAAGGCAGACCTCCTTGCAAGGAGGAGCACTGTCCGCCTTTAATGGACCGGAACCGGTAGTTGGGATAGATCCGGCTATGGTTTATAAATCCTTGGAGGATTCCTATGAGGCACATTGTCAAGGTGGACAAGCCTCGCAGGAAGCTCAATCGCCAACCTGCTCCTAAAAGGGCCTAGCAGACTCTCCAGTTGCATTTTAAGACTAAAACACTTTGACATCAGGTTCTTATTACATGCACTTAACTGGACATGGGCACTGGGTATCATCTGCAAGTTGGGGTTTATAATGGTAATACTCTATGTAGACTTTGCGAGCAGGCTGAGGAGGCTGCTAGCGCATCCTATTAGAATGTCCCTCTCTGGAGACTAGGAGAGAGATGTCTTCTAGAGGGACGTGAGTGGGATGATTCACTTGTCTGACAGGGGGGAATCATGAGGCTTTGTGGTCTCTCACGGGGTGGTGCCAGGCTAGAATAACCGGGCAGTACAATAAACCTTTGGTTGACGTACAATTTGGTCACAACCAGCCTACTTAATCTAATCTAATCTAATCTAACAGTATACGATGTTATACATAGCAACAATTTCCCTGCATAAATCAAATTCAAAATCACAATTTAGTTTGAACACAGGATGAAAATGTAATGGTTCCTGATTGTGGGATTAACTTGGACCTTGATTGGGGCTTAGGTATTTGATGAAACTATAAGCTTTGACCGGACATACCTTTATCTTGCATGCAGGTAACATTAAGTGCTTTTTCTACATATAAGATCAAAATGTTTGAAAATTCATTTTATGACATACCTCTAACAAATGTAGTAATCGCCATTATGAAGCGACATTGGCGAAAGTTTCAACTCGTATTTAATACAATACCTAAAGTCCGTTCAAACGTATACCATAACGGTTCAGAAGATAGTCCTATTGTTCAGCTTTGTTCTGTCAGTCTAACTGAAGGACGATCTCCTTTAACTTTATTTTTCTTTAGTTTCGTTCAAATTGAACTGTGTATATTTTATGTTTTTGTGACAATTGTATGTTGTTCATAAAATAAAACATTGATTTATTTATATCGATTAAACTCAAGCGGTCTCAAGTAAAGCTAGGGTTGAATCTAAGTTTATGTTAGTCAAATTCTAATTCTGTATTAACATCATAATATGTGTACAATTACATTTCGATGCAAGTCAGGCATAATATCTCAATAAAATACAAATCATTTATAAATTCAATAGGTAAAACTAAGACCGTTTAAAATAGCTTATTAAGTGCTAAGAACATGCCATGAGAACATGTCAAAGCTCCGACAAACTATAAAGGATAACCTGAGAGAGATAACATCTTAGTCTGCGTTTGAACATATCTAGGCTAGGTAATTGTTTAATTTCGCCTGGAAATTTATTAAATAAATTTATACCTTGATAAAAATTGAATTTCTGCAAAGCTCCAAATTAAACATTATTTTAGGCGTTAGTTGTGATTGGTTCCTTGTGTTTATATTGTGGCGAATGTTTATGAATTTTGTTTGATTTTGAAAAATATAAATAGCTGCAAAGTACATTATTAATGAAGGTAAATCAAGATGTTCTCTGTCTCGAAGTGCTCTCTGCAGCTATCAGCCAACCAAGCCCCCAAGCTATCCTTAGTGCCGTCTTTTGTACGACAAAAACCCTGTCTACGTTTTGCCTGCTGGTGAAACCCCAGAATATATGCCATAAGACAAAACTGACTCGAAGATTCCATGGTATGCAGACCTTAGAGTTTCCCTAGTCCCAGTCGACTCAGCTGTCTCAAAGCATGGATAGAAGAATTTAAATTCTTACAAAGATGATCAATGTGGGAGTGCCATTTAAGGTTGTTTTGAATAAAAATCCTAAAAACTTGGTGCAATGTTGTGATTCTAAATCCCAGTTGTTCAATTTGAGAGAAATGTATTGTTGGAAATGGGGCCGAGCGGAAAACTGTTGGACTTTGAACTATTAAGATGAAGTTTATTAATGAAAACCATTTGATCAGGGATGAATAAAATTCAAACGATAGTTATAATAGGTAGAAGGCACATGGACGCCAAATGGCTGAGGCAATAAAATCAACATAGTTGCAGCAGCCCGAGCACAGATAGCGCTGCAAGCACGGCCATCTCTCGCCATCCACTGCCCCTGACACCCCACTTGTCTGATGTCGATAACTTAAATGTGACCAAATTGTTCGAATTACGAGAACGAATGAACATGCGCACAGTGACTCTCCTTGAGACGTTTAGAAATAATTCCCTCGCAGCGGGATCTGTGCTCAGGCTGCCCCAACTATGTAGATTTTCCTGCCTCCGCCATCAATGCGCCATCTACCTACTATAACGTAATCTTTGGTCGAACTGAAGCACAAGATGGGTGCGGTGCAGTGACTCAGTTTCAGTTAGGAATAGCTATTGTTGTGTTAGTGGTGGGAGGGTGGAGTGGTTTATCGTACCCTTGGGTCTCGGTCAGGAGATACAGCCTTGTACCCTTTCTGTACCTCAATAATAGGTTTCCTGTATTAACACTCATGTATTCATTGTGTATTCAAGAGAACAGTATAAATAAATTATTGATTGTGAAAATATAGATTTGTTTACGTAAAAGAGAAATCTACTGAATTCATGTTAGCCTTTGATTGCTTGTAACAATAAATATTATGTCTCACCTTAGCAATCAATTATTGATTTTGTCCTCAAAATCGATTTCGAGTCGAAACCCCATCGTCAGTTGGGACTTAGGAAGACCAGTTTTCATGTGTCATATTTAAAATCTTCATCCATTGGATTTCGTCTTCTTCTT
>CM032058.1:8275391-8752333 GCA_018831715.1 Matsumurasca onukii | reverse complement strand
CGTATATAAAATTACATCGCTCAGATGAACGAAAGGAATATGTCCTTGTTAGCCAAAAAAGGATAATATTTAAAGTTTCAAAAATATTATAGTTGATTTTAAAGGTTTTGCAATTATTTCCATAAAGTATGTCAACACAAAATTTAATGTTATATTCTTTGAAAAACAAGTCGTTTCAAAAGTCGTACTATGACTGAAAATTTGATAGAGTTATAAACTTGTGTTTTTAATAAACCATTTTTCTTAATTGTTCAGATTAAGAAAATTATGAAATAAAACTTAAATTATTATATAGTGTTACTTTTTTTACACACAATTTTTGAAGCAATCAAGATTTGTATGTACATTTTTAGACTAGTCCAAACAAGCTTGTTTCGATTTACACAGTCCCTTAGTTTTATACACTTAATTTACAATTAATATACAAGAAGTTTCCCAAAACTAATCATAATAGTAACTTTGAACATGACTTAATATTGATAAACTATTTAAAACAAAAGCGTAACTGTAAATTGTCTAATAATATGTGTGAAATATAATGTAGGCATAGTTTCTGACACTGTTGGCACATGTAAAGTTTCAGCCTATTTTAAACATGTTAACCGTATACTATGTTCAAGCTAATTTTAATTTATGAAAAAAAATGGTTCAAGTCAGCACAGCTAGAATGGTTGAATCAACTGGATTTAATTAGCTTTAATGAGGTCAATAACGTTTTACAATCTTGAAGGTTTTTTTAATTAATTGCACCAGTAAACTTATTTGTCCTTCTAAACCTGATTTTCTTGCTTTTGTGGCGACGTTTTAAGTTTATCCCTATATAATGAAAGTAATTTGTCAAAGTATTGTTTCGGTATGCTGCTTATGTTTTCCTTAGCACTGAAGAATTTCCAATTAGCTACGCTCATCATTCAAACCCACTAACGAGTCCCTCTTCAATTGACCCCTTTAAGAACTTAAAATGCAGTTCCGCTTACCTAACACTCACTTTACCTGCGTAATCACTGTTCTTTGACAAGCGTTGGCCAAATAAATAGACAAAACCGGTTTTTTTTAGCCAACACACACAAAAATGCGATTGTTCTTGCGGTCAGATTCGCTGCCATTTCGTGGTTTTAGTTTTCAATATTCCGACTAGAACTCTTTTACATGAAATGTCTTCAAAACCGAAAGGCAAGAATATCAAAATGTAATATTTAGATAGATTTTGGTCTCAAGCAGTGAGCTCTTTTTGATTACTCTCAGTAATACATCAAGGTTCTACTTTCTTATTTGATGTAACTATATCACGACCGTGACGGTCTGTTAAAAAGCGCGAAAGACATAAAGGCAGTAAATGTCTGCCTTAAACCTTTGCAGAACCGTGGCGTATTGGTATCGCGCGCGATTGCGGACCTGGTGGCGCGTGTTCGATCCCCACAATCTGTTAGTGACTTTGCAGCAACGCTAGGTAAAGGCCAAGCTTAAACTGTACCATCTACTTATAGGCCTAACTTCTCCTCGTCAAAAAACCCAGACTTTACTCTTTTTAATGCCAACAGTATCTTCCAACAAAGCACCACCGAAAAGCAACTTATAAAACACTTAGGCAGGCAGCGAGCTATACACAGCTCTCCTGCGACGTGCCCATCAGGGGGGTCCTTACAGTCACTATTTCACGATGTGATGCTGGGGACACCACGTGATGCCTGGAGTGGTCTATCTCGGCGTATATCGTCGGCTCATCACCACGACGAGGCGGAGGTCCACCACGGTACCCCGAGTCCACTAGACTGGTCGGCCTGTTCAAGCACAGCTCTGCGTACGTGACGTCATCGCCAGACTGAAATCAAGAAAGGATCATCAAAATCAGTTTTCAAGACTCACCGCGTAAGGATTTAACTCCTTTGTTAACCTGATGCATTCATCAATACTCTAAGAATTTCCCTCTTATTGGTTGTGCATAATTAGGTCGATCTGGTTCACGGCTGTGATTGGTCGACAACTTCTTCGAGCCAGCCAATGGGGCTGGTAGGTGACTGGCACGTCACGTTTGTACATGTTTTCTAGAAAATTAACATAAAGTGTCGTAAAATTAGCAGCTTTAAGGAAAATATAAAATTAATTGACTGGTGGGTGACTGGTTATCTCATTTCCTAATGTTTCAGTTTACTTTTCACCTGAAGACGGAGTCAGATTCCAGGTACCGAAACGTCGTGTACTTTTTGTTCACTCGTAAACGATGGAAAACGTCCGTAATAACATTTCAACCTCAGAGATTATTTTATTTTTTAGTTTATTCGCCAGTCAATATGAGCCTGCGCAGCACATTAACTTTTTTCTGTAAATAACAGAGGTAATAATGGTTTGTCAATTCTTTTCGGAGAGGCGAAGGTAAACTCTGAGGATTTCACTAAAATACAACTGACGTGAAAATTCAGCCCTCAATGCATGGCATACGACTTGATCAGTTTCATATGATATCCCGACACTTGAAACTAACTAGAACGGAAGACTAGTTGACTCACCGAGCTCATAGCGCGGAATGGCGAAGTCCCTGGCTGGCATGTCTTACGTCACGTAACGTCATGCTTTACGTCATTCTGCACGTGCGCTCATTGGTCACATTACATGACATCCCATTGGTTGCCTCAGGCCCGGTATATTTATTTAAATAAACAGCTGATTCTTGATATAAACAAAACTGAAATAAATACTATTCTTCAACTTATATCGACCAGCAAAGGTAAGTTGAGTAGAAGAACTAACCAATAATATTATAGAGAACAAAAGACAGTGCATTTTACAAGCCGTTTGAATATTTTGTACCTCCCTTGAATATTGAGGCGCATATTTTTTAATATATTTTTCTATAAGCTTTAAATGCATCACAAAAGGTATAGTGGTTATATTGTTTAATTATTTCAAGCTACGCACAGTTATGACACCACGTAAGGGGTTAAAATTACGTCCGTGTTGTAAGGTGAGGTAAATACATGTGAGACAGGGTGGCAGCTAAAGTATGCCAGAAGCTGAAACTTGAAGTGGTCCGAACTATCCCAAACTTGCCGCCACAACCTGACCTGAGCATTCCTCCACAGTGGCTTCTTGTGAGCTGCTCTCTGCACATACTGCTGCTTTGTTCCACCTTTGTCGGTGAAGAACATGATATGGTAAGTAGATTGCGCATAGATGAAACAGATTGAGACAGAATATACGACATAGTACGGCAGCCCAAGCACTGATGGAGAGCGAGGTGAGAGAAATCACATTTAAGTACAGCCACCTTTTTCGCTGATAGATGGTGTCGGTCTGCGGTGCCTCATCTATTACCAAACACATTGTAATGATCAATGAGTTGCAGCTGAACGGAAGAACACTATTGTTTGCAGATGATTGTTGCGGACTGACGCTTACAACCTCCTTGAGTTGGTCAAGGAGTGGTTTGCGGCAAACATACTCAAATTGAACGAAGAAAAGACCCAGTCGCTGATGTGTACACTTGAGAAACAATCAGATGATGAGGATCCTGTAGTGGTACTTCTCGGCTTCTGGATTGACTAGTTAAGTTGGTCTTACCACGCCTCCCAGGTATGTGTCAAACCGTCATGTGTATTACATCTCCTGGGAAAACTAAGATATATCCTGCCTAAACAATACTTAAAACTATATACTATGCACTATTTCATAGTCATGTACGGATTGGTAGCTTGGGGCGACTCACCAGCTATCCAGGATATCTTAATTTACAAAAGACTGCTCGTAGAAATACACCTCGTATAAATTATCACGGTCATAAGTCAGTATGTGTACAGCATATTATAATTACCTAAAGACAACCTAAACAACTTTACCAAAAGAGATGAGCTACACAGTCATGGAACACGTCGTACCAGACGTGGAACCAAGTCCTGTTTGGACTTAGATTTTCCAAAAAGTCTAAACCTTGCTCCGCCATAAAAATCTACAGTTGCCTGCCAAATTAAGCAGGAAACTTAGACGCGGTGGTTTAAACAAAAATTTAAGATTTGCCTATTAAAGAGACTTCTTTACTCTCTATAGGAGCTAGAAGGGGAGCCACTGTTTGGAGACTGCTAAACTCCTCCATAGCTGTATATAATGTAAATAAAACTCTAACCAATAACACAGTCAATCCAAGGTTTTCGATCATCGACGCAGGGTTCAAGTATTAAGTAAGTAAGTAAATTTCCTTACCCGTTGAGTGATGTAGTTGTTTTTGTAGTTGTCATACAAGTCATCGTTCCTAGAGATGACGTTGTTACGAGATAACGGCAGGGGTAGGGGGTTGGGGTGACTCTCCTCATAAGGGGGGAGAATGGGGGTCGGAGTAACCACATCAGCTGTTGCCGGTGTCCCAGCCTGCGAGACCAGCTGGTAGTCTGATCCTGTAACATACAAATAGAAGGTCTTATTCAACTTTATTTTATTTTTAATAAAATGCTCAGTTGTTTCGTTTTGCAGACAGTTTAGGAATTGAAACGATTTTCCGAACAGGTCTTGCAAGCTCTTTCCCAGCTGGTATACTGTATATTTGTCGACAATAAAGTAAATTCGTTCGTGCTTGAAGCTTAATTAGCATGACATAAACATGTTGAAAGCGGATCCGTATAGTGGTTTGGAATGAAATGAAATGAAATGAAAAAGTCTTTATTTACGTGGCGAAGTTAGGACTTTATAGTCCTCTCTACCACTTAACCACGAATCGTCGCATTCCTGAGCTCTTCACTCCGGTGGCACGAGTTCGATCCCCGAAGTCACCACTTGGAATTCTTAAAGTGACTTTACGGTGACGCTAGGTAAAAGTCGTGAATGAGTGGTAGAGAGGACTGTGTAGTCATAACTCAGCCTTGTTAAACAAGACAATCTCTTAGAAAAGCAATGAAGTAATGTGACACAAAAATCTACTACTTACGCTAGAAAACAACACACACTCACCTTTGTTGCAAGGGATGAGGTCAGGATTCTTGTCGTCCATGTCGTACAGGTCCTGCACGTCAGAGCGCAGAGGGAGAGATGACTTATCCTTGATGGCAAGGATCTGAGGCCTCTGTGCCGTGGAGGAGTTTCCCGCTCTCAGGCGGAGGGCGCCGGCAATGATCACGGAGGAGATGAGCAGCAGGATGATGGCCAGCAGGAGCACCCCCACCACTGGAGTCAGCTCGAACCCCTCTGGAGTCCCTAGAGGAAGACGGAAAAGTTGACGTTTTCGTTAGGCATTTAAGCTTAGCGATATTTTCGCAGTTACGGGCTATTAGCCGATAATATATCAAATAAACCAGTATAGCTTTATTTGCTACATACCTGGTATTGTTTTGTACTTTTAAGGACGTATTTTTTCGGAAATATTCACGACAGATGTAGTTTCATTACCAAAGCTTTACACTAAGAAGGATTTTTATCAACTGATATTTCACCATGCTTAAATCAAGCTATCTTCATCTAAGCACACACAGTTTTGTTTTCGCTGAAAGCTATTTCAACTATTACACCTATAGATTAAGAACAACGGGTCACGTAATTCTAGAACCACTGAAACCCCATAATTTCAAAATGGAAAAGTAAAACTAAACAATTTTCCAAACACACCACACCGAAGTTCTATCACCTCCAAACCGTCAAAGAACCCAACACGAACCTCCCCGCCCCCCAGTGACACGTCCGAGAAGACGGTTATGGTTATAGCTGTGACCGGAACAAGCCCTGTGTACACGAGGAGGAGTCCCAGCTGTGAGCGCTATTGTAGCTATGATAATACTCCACCATCTGCTGTTAGGATAATGGGCTAATGTGTCTAGACTCCTTACAGCTTTAGTGGTTGAATACACTTAGAAACTGTTCACAGGGCTTTTAGTCTGCTTTATTGTACAGTCTACTTTGAATACTGGAAATGTTTCGTAAGTTTGGTTGGGTGTTGGGAAACGTGATGTGGTTTCTAAGTGATAATAGGTTTGCGTATTTTGTTTTGTATTTAATCAACTAATGTGTCGATATTGTTTTGAAAAGCATGCACATCCGTTATTTGTTCTGTACAAAATGCTAAATAATATAACAAGAGAACTTTGGGACCAACAGGTAAATTTAAAGCCCTCTGCACTGCTTATCCTTAAGGACTACTAGGCCTAGTGCTTATCCTTATTTTTAGTAATACCGTGGCTATTTATCGAACATCAGCTCTGTACAATGCTAAGTTTCTACGTGAGGTAACAGCGTTTGCTAGTACGAGTATTTTAACCGATATAGCCTAACTCGAATTTACATTTTAATTGTTCTACATACGCGGTAAATTGCCAATTACAAATGAGAATTTTGTCAAAACAACATGTACATTTTACTTTAGGACATTTTTTATCTATTTACTAACATTAAAGGTCCACCTTATTATCATCTCGGCGAAAATCTTAAATTCGTCCGCACAAGGAAAACACGGCACCGGACACATAACAACTGACTAAACAACGGGCATTCTTTCAACTGATGCAGCCTAACTGTCAAACCGAGCGCTTGCGGGCTTTACGGCCGCCCGGTTTTAACTGTCTTTAAAGTTATTTAAACCGTCAATTAATATGATGAATTTGGAAACTACAGGAGTTTTCCGACACGTATAATAATAAAGCCTCTTTACTCGAAGTGGTTCAATAATTTCACGAATAAACTACAAAATAGTTAATGTTTTAGTAATCTTTCAACGCCATTTTGTACACTTAAATTACAGATTTAAAAAATAAACGCCCTATACGCACGTAGGTAAGCTTTTTAGCTCTAACAATAATTAAAAACTTAACTTGTATAACTCTAGACTCAGGTTTTCCACCGACGCCCCTATATTCTCGACCGCGCTTCTCCCTCTTCAGTCAGCTGTGTCATTGAGGATGCCATCACAGAATGGGCGAAACGTCTGGCCATATTAATGTTAGTTTCATGACTTTTCTGCAGTGTGGAGTTCGACTTTTAATGCTCTTCCTGTCTCTCTTACACAAAAACCTAACAACCACTCGTTCAACAGGCAACCAAAGAAGGTTCTGCTAGACCATGCCTTCTATAAAGTCAGTGAGTTTCTGGACCATGAATGGTAGAAACTGAGTGAGCTAGAAAAACTCAGTACCACCTAATTGAATAGTGTGTACATTTGACGTGTGCCCATGTACCATAGTATTTAATGGCAATAAACGATTTGACTTTGATGATACCGGAAGCCTAGAATATAGCTAGAACTCCACCTGCCCAAGCCTACGTATTAAAAGTTACCCACAGCTGTTGTTGATCAATCACCAACCACCAAACGACATTAACATGGGTTGCCCAAAGTTCATAATCCTAACGCCCCTTTCTTTAGGAAATCCTGATTCATTTGTCAAAACTCCAAAGAATGTCCCCTCCATTTGCTGTGAATCATTAGGTATGATTCACTGTTTAAGGAATTTTCTAAATTCTTGTAATGTCAACACCTTTGTTAGGAAACTCTCATTCATTCATGAAAACTCCAAAGAATGTCCCCTCCATTTGTTGTGAATCATTAGGTATTGTTGTGTTCTCTATTACAATTGGTCAGTCTGTTTCAAGGCCACGGCTGTGATTGGTCGTCGCTGCTCCAAGCTAGCCAATGAGGCTGCTTGGCGGTGAGTCAATCTGCAACTGTCACTGGCCGTACACGTGTTTGATTTCTCTTTTGTTTCTTTAATATTTAAAGTATGTGTGCATGTTATATTCTTGTCTAGGCTAGTTCTTGTATAATTAATAATGTAAATGGCGTAGAAACTCGACAACTAATTCAGTATGCAGACGATATCAGAGTCAATATTATGTCAAACTCAACGGAATATCTAGAAATTCAAGCTTTTGAAAAAGTGCAATTTGTACACAATTTTTGAAAGTTTGTATCGTAAAACTAATTATTAATCACCTTGTATTGGGCCTGTAGATCCTACCGTTGCTGTAAATGTGGATGCGCATTTTGCCCGTGGGCATCGTCGGCATCTTATTGTCCTTAACTAAAACATGGTACATATTTTAAATTATTGTCTTATTCACGGGGGATAAGACAATAATTTAGTATAATATGTCAGTTAAGGACAATAAGTGTCCGACTGTCTGTCCTGAGGGGAGATAGGACAATAATTTAGTGTAAATAGTGTACCACATGTTTAAGTTAAGGACAATGGTGTGGACGATGCCCCACAAGCGGGGCAAGTCGCATCCACGTTTACAGCAACGATAGGATCTACAGGCCTAATACAAGGTAATTAATAATTGAACTTTGGTCCTACACTGGGTTTCACTTCTAGTAAAACAAATTATAATAGTTTTATTATAGCTTTATTAATTTCAACTTGTCAGACCGAATGTCGATTACTGTAACGACAAATAATAATTTGCTGGAAGAAGCTGAATTAACAAAATGTATTGTCATTTTTATAGATAAAAATTCATCTTGGGACAGTCATATTAATCATACGTGCAACAAGATTTCCTCGATAATTTGTCTTCTAAGATACCTCTGCCAGCATTGTAAGCCACTTATACTAAAACAACTTCTTTTGGTTTAATACAACCATGTATAAATTATGGTATCATTTTGCGGTGTTCTTGTTCAGAATGTAAGCTCCTAAGAATGTTTATTCTGCAAAATAAAGCTGCGCGAATAGTATCAAAATTAGGTTTAAGGGATTCTTATAGATAAATATTTAAAGTATTAGGCATTCTAAGCCTACCTTGTATTTATATATACTAAACTATTATTATTTCAATTACAAATGGTAGCAACTGACCATAATATCCACAACCAAGAGACTAGAAAATAATAGTACTCAATATAGGTTGGGATATCATAGGCTTGAAATATCTCAGAAATCACCGTCCCAAATTCGTATAAAATGTTTGAACAAATTACCGGACTATTTCAAATATATTGACAGTATAAACTCGTTTAAGTCGAAATCGAACACATTTTAAAATAAAAAACCAAAGTGTTAGTGAACTTAAGATGACTCAAATACAACTAATTTTCCCAACACAATATCATCTATAACTCAATAGCGATGCAGCGAGTAGTCTCGTACTAAAGGGGAACAATGTTTTGGTGATGGGTTTGTCTTATTTGTTTTTATTTAGCTTTGTTTTTTCATTTTTTGCATACGAAGTATTTTTTATTATTTTAGACTCTTCCCTAAGCGTCGCCGTGCAGCTGCAGTAAATCCTTAATGCCCATAACCTCAAGACGTAGTTATAGAAAACAAAATATTATTTTAGATAGTTACACTAATAGAAGTGATGTTTAAGTAAGTTTAAAACTAGAAGCAGCCAATGGACTACTTTATCAAGCTCTTAAAACCGTAATCATAAGCCTAAAACTAATAATAGTTTCTTCTAATCAGCGAATACCGTTGAAAACAGCGACAAATTGGGTTGTGCGAACCCGTTAAAATTTCTACTCACCAGTCTGCTTCTCAGCCACTTTCAACGTGAAGCCCTCTATGGGGTAGAAGTCGCTCTTGCCCTTGCTGTTGCTGCTGTAGACGATCATGCGTAGAACCCGGCCAGGTCCGAGCCCGTCCACGAGGAAGGCAGGCCTAAGCGAGGTCTTGTTGGCTCTCAGGCGCTCACTGGCCAGGTCGTACACCTCCAGGTGGAACATCTGCGGCTGGCCGCCGTCGAACCCCTCCTGGCAGTCCACCTCCAGCGACTCTGATGTCTGATTGGTTACCGTGCAGTTGAGCGGTGGATCGGGGTGGCCTGGAAAAAGAAAAATAATAATTTGTATAATACTTACAGTTTAACCCTATGCCTGACAAACGACGATTCAATCGTTGTTTAAAAGTGTCACCTTATTGGCAAAGAGCGATTCAGTCGTCCCAATTTTACACATGTTTTATGGAAGAAATAAGGTTGTAGTTATGATGTACCTTTTTACCACTTAAGCTGTAAATGTTTGTGAACGTACTTTTGTAGGGTAAATTTGGTTATGCTTTTATTACATGTTCTGGCATTGTATGTCAATTATATGTAATTTTTTGAGAATTTATGTAAATTATGGGAGTTTATTAAAATAACTTATTAGAAGATCAACTATATCTCTCATTATATGTTAATTTTTATGAAGGAAGGCATGACTCAAACTCTGGTCTACAATCCCCTATTATTTTTCAGTAATTAATTGTATTTGTCACATATAAAACAATGAATTTTCTTTAAAGCAATTTAGTACTCTCTTATCTAAGTTTTTCCTGTGTTATTTTTGATTTGTAACACGTATTCAAATATGTATTTTGTTTAATTGTGTACTTATTGAAAAATAAACGTATTTAATATTATATTATTTAATATCACTTATAAAACCGACCTGCAGCAATGATATGGAACGCGCACGCCTTGGCCTGCTTGCCGGCGGCGTTGCTAGCCCAGCACATGACGGTGCCAAAGTCCAGCTCGTTCTGAGGGATGTAGGTGAGCGTGGACACGCCGTGATGAAGGGAAGAGTTGAACCTCTCTGGCGAAACTTCCTGTGTGCTCGCACTGTTGTTGAAACTCCAGTGGAACTCTGTTGGCTGAGGGTACGCGTCCACTGCACACACCACGTGAGCGCGCTCCTCCTTCGCCACGCCGTACACACCCTTCTGCTCCGGCCGGCAGACGGGCGAGTCTGTCACACCAACCAAAATAACAAAGTTTTTAGAACTATTATTGTGGACATTTTCCAGCGTTAGTGAACAAAAATATTTTTTTCTAGTGATCTTCTTTGTTTACTAACGATGGAAAATGTCCGCAATGAACTTCTGAAATCCTTCCATCGTCAAGAACACACTTCAAACATTGTTTTTGTCAAAAATAATATTATTGTGAGCTAGACTTTGGTTGAAATCCTAAAGTGGAATATTTTATTTTAAATTCGAAAAAAGAATATGCAAAATTAAGATCTAAGGCTTCCGGTTTACACCGCGTCATAGTTGAAATATAATTACTGCTAAACGTTTCGACCTCGCTGTGGAGAGTCATCCTCAGTAGCTTGTTGACTGGCTGAGACTGAGGATGGCTTGTCAACAAGCTACTGGGAATGACTCTCCACAGCGAGGTCGAAACGTTTAGCAATGTATATTTCAAACTGATGTCTTCAGATCTGTTTACTCGGCCGCGAAAGCCTAAGTGTTAAGAATATGCACATACAAGTAGTTTTTGTATGCGATAGCATTTGATTTACGTATTGGTAAACATATGTCCGGCAATGAAACGTAAATATAAAAAAACTCATATCATTAGAGTCTTTATTTTTTCAACTTTAAATAAAGTCTAAATTAGTAAATTTTATCGTAACAAGAGAAATTCAATTTTTAACCGTATAGGTCAGATTGTCTCCTTTATTTTGACCTCGTTGTTGAAGGATCTTTGTAACATTCCATTACAAATGCTGCCTAAAGTGTTGGAAACATCCACAAAGAGGCTTCAAGAATGTATTCTAAATGAAGGAAGTCACCTGACTAAATCGGGTTTTAAAGTTAAAATGATCATTTATTAGCATAAAATTGTACTAACTTAAAATACATGTGTGTAAAAAAGGATGGCTCTAATGATGAGAGTGTTTTAAATATGTTTGTTTCACTGCCGGACCCTATAAATCGCAAATTTGAAAGGATTTATTTTTTCAACTCATGGTTAAATTTGTCTGTAAGCGAACGCAAACGCACCCCCTGCACGGGGACGTCATTTTGTCAGTAGCAAATTTGTTAGTAAATAGGTTGAAAATAAATAACGATTTAATAAATTTTAATTTTAACCACAAGGTTCGTTATAATTATTAGAATACATAGAAATAGATAGACCTAATAAATTTAAAATAATTATGATTTAAAAAACGAACTCCTCATTTGTTACACGTTGATCTAGTATCCTAACTAGTTAATTAACTAATTAATTAAACTATTACTTAACTTTATAAGGATCAAAGTAGTAATTGCAAAAATTCTTGAAATATGACTGTATATAGAGGAAAACAAGTAATTATTGGGTTAAGATATACTGATTTCAAAACTATTTCAAATTATCGACAACAATAAACTTAAATCGAAACATATATTTTCAACTCCACTACGATTGCATATTTGAACATAATTAACTTTTCTCATGAAACCGTACTAAAACTTCAAAGATATATCTCTCCCTGAAAGATACAAAGGTGGAAGACACACGAAGTATCTCAATTTCTCTAGAAATAATTATTTCTCTCTGAAAGGTAGAAAACACACAACGTAATCTTGATATCTTTAGAAATAATTCTTGATAACTCACACATGACTTTGAGCTGCACTGTGTTGCTCTCCCCGTCCCCCTCTACGTTGGAAGCTATACACGTGTAGTTGCCTGCTTGGTTCTTCTTCACCTGTTGCAGAGCCAGGGCTTGGTTGCTGATCACTCCTAGCTTTTGATTGTGCTGAACGATTTGGTTCTGGAACAGGACAAATTTGGGTTAGTTAGTGGTGGTTGGGTGGTTTTGAGATTAATTACTGTTATGAAAGGGGGTTAAACGAAAGTTAAAATAGTATCTGTATACCTCACTTGGTCAAAAAAGATTTTGTGGGCTCGAGTTTTTATTGAAAGTTGGGAACGTAGTAGAAAGGTGTTGGAAAACATTTCTTAAAGGTTTAAACGTAATTTTTCTCAATATGTAATGTTAATAAAATAGTTTTTTTATTTTTTGAAGGGTTATTGCAGTTTTAAATTTTTGCACGTATTTTGAAAGGGGGCTTTACTATATAAAAACCATGGATATTTCATATGAGTACATATATTTTTACATTTGTTGGTTAACATAAAGTAAATCTTATAGTATAAAAAGTTAAATAATGTAGTAACATCAAATAAAAGTCAAATAGGCAAGTAACAAACGGAAACACGTGTTAAAAAGAAGTTGTATAATTAGGATAGAATAAGAAACCAGCTTAAATTATACTCGTTGGTTTAATCGAAACGGTAAACCCAGGATTGAAAATCTTCTGAGATTTGTATGTTATTCACCTACAAGGTTTACTCATCAAATAGGTTCACGTAAATTAAGTAATTTAAACTATACAACACCTAGCATGCAGTATTATACAGAATAAAACGTCAAATTAAAATGCCAAAAAGAAAATAAATTCGGCAAAAAATTCAAACTAACTCTGCATAAAAACTATAAATATTAAAACAATATTTATTAAAATATTTCATTGAATAGTAGTTAACTCACATTATGTTTCCAGACCACCTTGTAGGCCGGGGGATTTGAGTGAATCTTGCATTCAAAATAGACATCGTCTCCTTCTTCAATGTCATTTGGATTCATTTTTGAGCCTAACTCTAATTGAAGCACCGGTACAACTGAAATCAAATTTACACTGGAGTAAGTTGCTTGCGGAAATTACACAACTTCAAATAAGAGCTAAAACCGTTAGTTAACAGCTATTGTGTAAGCCTTAAATGCTAAAACTTAGATTGTGATGATTATGGGTTTGAATTATAACAATTATGTAGTTTTAAGAGTAGTATCCTAAGTTATTTGTTTTATTTAAAATGATAGTGTTCCCAAAAAACATTACTTTCTAAAATCTTCTTACTAATTTTAACAGTAACATTTACCCTTATTTTTTTAAGGTAAATCGAGTTATGGTTTCACGCCACTTTAAAGTTAAAACTTTTCTAAAATAAAACACACATTTTTTAAGCTTGTGTAGCTTATGATAATTAAAAAGCCTTTGGGTTAACAACAAAAAAAGCCTTTGGGTTAACAACAAAAAAAGCCTTTGGGTTAACAACAAAAAAAGCCTTTGGGTTAACAACAAAAAAGCCTTTGAGTTAACAACAAAAAAAGTCTTTGGGTTAACAACAAAAAACCTTTGGGTTAACAACAAAACAATTTGATTGTGACGTTTCAACTACTCTATTGCCAAGTTCTTAAGTAAAGCAATTAATTATTAATTAAACGTTGCAACACAAAGCATTTATCCCATCATATATTAACTTAATGATAATAAAAAACATGGTCAATGAACAAAGAATAACACTATTGTAGTCTTATTCAGTTAAATCATAGAAAAAAATCAGACAAATAAAATAATGATTTACGTTATACAAAATTATTTGATGCAAAAATTATTTCTTCTCTCGTACATTATAATGCTATTTTGATTCTTTTTCCATATTTGAACTGAAGATGAATACGATAGAGTAAATGAAACGTCTTGTGAACTTAAAACAACTGGTTTTGTCGTTTAGGCAAAAGCGTTTATAAACGTTTTATAGTTTTGTTTAGCTGACAAAAGTTAGGGGCACTCAGATACTATAATGATTATAACTGCAGTGGCCTAGATGTTACACGTGGACCGTCATGCCTTGCGTCACTTGGCTATCAACCGTTCTCGTGTTCCTTTCTGAGAGATTTTAGCGTAGAGTAACGAATTTATTTTAATAATATTGTTATTTACGACAGTGAAAACTGTTATTATTTCATAATTAAATCAACTCTTATTTCTTATAAACACAACCTTCTATATTGATTGGATAATGTGTAAATCTCTGTCGGATAAATATTTCGTATTCCCATCACACTGTCTTTGTTTAGTCCGTTCTACGTTATTAGTGTAAATGTTAAGAAAGCATTGTTTTTAAATGACACATAGTATCGAAGAACATCGTTCATAGATGAAAAGGTTAACCTTTATGGAAATCGATTACATAGTGTGAATACTGTTGTTTTCGATAAACCATTAATTCAATCACTTAGATTGGACGATCCAGGTACCTTAATCTAGTTTTCCCGAATTACACCACGACAAAACATCATAATAATTACCTTAAAAATTCCGTCTCGCTGAGGAGTACCATCTTGGCTAAAAGTCTCAACCAATCAGTGACTGAAAATGATACTCGACATCGAGACCGAAATATTTCAAGCTAATTACTATGTTTTGACGCAGTGTAAACCAGAAGGTCTAGATTATAGTTGCGACACCGGCCGCGAAAGCCTACAAGTTAAAGATTACATCTTCCTTCTCTTCCTCTTTTACTTGATTCCGATCATCAGAATATTGGTGTTAATTGTTCAATAAAAAAATAAAAAATGATATACGTATTTTTGAAAGGTTCTTTAAAGGCGAATTTCAGTAACAAATCTATAATTTGAAACATTCTCGTACTTTCCTTTCGTTTCAACAAAGCTATATTAAAATCAATACCATATTGATATAATTGATATAATCAATACCAATTCTAAACATATTGTACACAATTGTAAAAATGGTTATTACCGTAAATAAACTATTTGATTTGATTTGAAATACCATTTGGTCTGATCTTAAGCATTTCGAACACCGTTCAATCGTAATGTCTAGAGGCATGTACGCAGTTCATTTCAGCACTAATGTGCTCTTAAAGTTCCCTCATTATGGTTTTCGATTTTCAGAAACTTGTAGCTTTTTTCAACTAAGTTCTGAATATTAAAAAACTATTACAAACAAAAATTAAACTCACAATAAATATTAAGTTTCCAAGAGTCCTCCTCGGCGCCGGCCTTGACGTGATTGTTGTCAGCTCTACAGGTCAACATCTTCTCGTGATCCATCAGACTCGGCTTGAACATCAGAGTCGATATTGTGATGTTCCCGTCCGCAGACACCTGTGGAACATCACACAGTTTATACAGAGTGGTCTGAAAAGGGAAGTTTTTAACGTATATGAGTTGATGCTCTATTGCATATCAAATAATTCTAGTTTAAAGAATATCTAGATTTCGTATTCGTGAGTTAGTTCAGTGTCAGGAAGCCAGGTTTAGTCATCATGTAAAAAATTATTAATTCAGTGGATACTGTTATTTTATTCATTGGCCACTGTTCATTATTTTGACAAATCACACAAACATTTATGACCATTTATACAATCTTTTAAAATCACTGTAAAATTATGATTTAAAATACTTTAAAAACGTATTTAATTTATACTAAATATATAATATAATAATACAGTAGGCCTATATAATATAATTAAAATGTGTCGAAACCACTTTAAAACCCCTAAACTTATCTACACCTCAAGACAGTAAGCTAGCAACTGATTTGCCACAAGTGGCAGTGGAAGGTAATTCAGTAGTGATGTGTTATTTTTTTCTTATGACTTTGTTTTGCCCCTTCATGGATCTCTGTTTAGTTTCAGTACAGTTTCATATATGTGATAGGCTTGGATGGTTGTTGGTTTAATACTTTTTCTTGGTGGAATTTACAATTTTTTATATATGAAACCTTTTTTTACTTTTGGTTGCAAATTTAATTGATTTTAAATCGTTTGATATTGAAGAGTGATACTGGTTTTGCTGGATTAAATGATCTGCATACATTGACTGGTTTATTTGGCGTTTTATGGCCATAGCTCTTTATAGCGGGTTTTAAAGCTCATTCCAGTTTGTCCTATGTAGTATTTTAGACCTGAGGCACACTTTAATTTGTAGACTCCCGTCCCTTCAAGTTCGTCATCTGGAAAGTGCTTAGTTTTCTGTCGGTTCAACATCTGGTTCCTGACACAGAATTGAGGATGGAATTACGAATCCGAAATCTAGATATTCTTTAAACAAGAATTATTTAATTGCTAATGTGAGTTAATTTAATAATTTCTACCATACCATCTAAGACATTTTGGCACCTGAGAAAATAATTCTAAATCTCTATGAAACTCTTGACCCAGGTGGCGAAGAAATTTAAATGACCACCTCATCGAACATAGGTATGTTAGAAAAATTCAACATTTATAAAGGGTTCCACTTTTTTTACTTTGCAAGTCAATTATTGACCCTGAGAAATTTCGTTCACCTCAACGATGTTTAAAATTGAACGATTTCTGGGGAATTCCAGTTGCACTTGCCACTCTTTGAAAACCCATCTGTAGGGTGCAAAATCCATTCAAATTTGACACGTAGTCTGCACTCCTAACTTTCTGTGGCCACCGTTTTACACTCGCCCCCAGACTGCGTCCCCCAGACCCCCACTCGGCCTGCGGCCTCGTATTTTCGGGGAATTCACTACGCTTAAGATTGAGACAAGTTTGCTTCACCCACAAATTTTATCGGACAAATATTTTTGGACGATGTAGCCCTAATAACCAGAGCAAAAATATGGGAAAATTAATTAGATTTCAAACTTAAGGTGCCAAATAACCACATTTTCTTTAATATAGAGTGACTTTTAATTCGTGTTTCCAAAGTTGTATATACACACGTACATTTTATTTGTTTGGGTGGTCGATAAGTACCGTAACTATGAGCCCGAACACAGTAAAAAGTTGTAAATGTTCGACAATTTACCTACAAACTGATCTAGCAGCGAAAACGTCAGAGGTGGGAAAAGGTGTTAAAACATAAATTTTAGGAAATTTATTCCCACGCTAACGATGTTTCATCAGATTGAAGATCCGAGCAACTGTTTTGCCGCTATGATGCTAAATATTGGTTAAGTACAAGGTCAGATTTCCAGATGCCATCTTTTTTGGCCGCTAGCTTGTCAGGGCCTTCCCGAAGGTTTTAGACCAAGAGCTTCAAAAAGAGTATATGGACTAGGGGGTAGCGTACCGGGAGGTTCCTAAACATTTACTCGTTTAGTCACCTGTACAACAGGTTTTATAGTATATTAATGTGAACGAGTGAAAACCACTCCGAAAGAGTGAAAATCGAGCCCCTCTTTAATGAGAGTGGCTGGGTTTCAACTCTCAAAAGAGCGTAAATTCACTCTTTCTGAGTGGCCTTCACTCCTTCGTTTTTAGAGAGTACAATGTAAAAATAAGGTAAAACAAGCAATAAGAGTGAGTTCTCACCGTCTCAGTGGAGTCCTCCAAGTACTTGTTGTCCTTCCACCAGGATATCTTGGCGGGGGGTCTGGACCCGATAGCTTGACAGACGAGCTCCACTCTCCTCTCAGCTGACAGAGGCACGTACCCAGAGAGTATCTGCGCACTCATAGGCTTGACTGAAACAAAAACAACATTAGGGTAAATATGATAAACAACGGGGTTCAAACATGAGTACTATCAGAAATGGGGCTTTTGTTTAAAGTTTTTACCAGTCAATTTGAAATACGTCCTATAACGGACATTAAAAAAAGTCAAAACTTGTAAGAAATAGAGTAGTTTTGACTATTGGAGTAGTTATTGCAAAAATACATCATATTCTGTAGAAAGTTTTGACCCATTGTTTTTTTACTTTTTGGTTTTACTGAGAATATAATTTCTGTGGTTGAAAACTATTGCGGAGGCCATAGTGGAAATATTATTCATAGTTTAAATAAAAACCAAGAACTAGCGGTATATTATGTAGTTTTCTAGGCTAGTTTCTTAATATTTTCTAGTTTAAGGTAAAATATAAAACGTAACAAAAACACACGTTTGGTGGTGTGCGCACTGTGCAACTTGCAATGATTCATCTAAGCTAGCACGATTTATAACGTTTTGTATTGTGTTGAGGTTACTTTTAATCTGATGAAGGGACTATACTCCTAATTCTGAAACGTCGTGTTTTTTGTTATTTAAATAACTATAAAACACGGTCGCTACAATGATTCAATCTCAGTATTTCTTAACTAGTTAAATATCAATGACACATTTAAACACTCTTTGCTCTGCTTACAATTACTGTACTTATAGTTTACAACACTCCAGACTTAGGCACAAAATGTGGCACCAGAAGGACCACACGGCTATACACTCCTATACAATACCGACTTTCAATCAAGCCCTGAGGTTACTACAGCGTCAATAATAAGAATAGTTTACTATTACTACTTCAAAATATATTACTTACAATGCATCTCCACACGGACGGACGCACTGACAGGCGATGTGACATTGTTGTTACTGGCTTGACAGGTGTAGGTAGACTGGAGATCACTCCTGTCCAGTTTCCTCACAACCAGTCTACTCTCCTTGCTCAGGGGATCTCTGGAGCTGTTGTACTCCTTGGACTCCAACATGTTGGATCCTTTGTACCATCTCACCGTCGGGGAGGGCTGGCCTGAAACACAGATTAGAAGGCTTAAGGGTTCGCCTCAGTGGTTATATCGGGGAAAGCCTAAATTCGTCTGTACGAGAAATACTTAAACACCGCGCACGTAGATAGTTAGATAGATTGAGAGGATCAAGTGGTTAGGGACTGGTTACCCTTATGCACGTCTGCCTCGTCTGTTGGGCATATTGCGCAACCATCGGAATGAAAGGAAGTCTAAATTCAGGAGAGGAATAAGATTGGGCTTGGTTGACCAGACAATCATGAGAGGGTGCGACAGACAGGCCCGCTGACAACCACTTAGGGGATTCTAACCTCCAAGACATGGAGAGCCTTGCCCACACTCGGGGGACTGTTCCCCCCAAGATTATGTCAAGCCTTTCCTGTGATGTCGAGGTCTACCCTGCTGCCGCTTCCCTTAAAATTATATCTGATCCAACCTCCCCTGGTGAGGAACGGAGTGTGTTCAACATCCGAACAACTACAAAGTTGCCCAGTAATTTTGTGAACAACTCTTGACCTTTTGATATACCCCAGTATAAAGAAATCTGAGCAGGTACTAACCAGACACAAACTGACTAGGAGGTCTGCGCTCGTAACAACTCATGCGGCCTTTCAAAACAAGCGGTTGCAAGGGTTCACAACGGTCCTTTTCACCTCTCAAAATATTTTTTACAATTATAGACACAATACACTTTAAAAGTGAAGGACAGAAAGCCACCCAGAAATAGAAAAATTTCACTCTTTCGGGTGTTGAAACCCAGCCACTCTCATTAAAGAGTGGCTCGATTTTCACTCTTTTGGGAGTAGTTTTCGGTCTTTCATATTTGGAGTGTACAGAGCGTTAGGTTTTTTAGCATAGCCGGTGGCCTTGAGATTTCCTAAACCTGACGAACTGTATGTTTGGAAACTAGAGGAGTTCTCCGACACTTGCATGGTCCCGATTTCTTATAAATTGTTTCATACTTTCACGAGTAAACTTTGAAATTCTCAAATTTTACTGCTTTTCAACCGGATGCTCTTAACACGCATAATGTTGAAAAAAACGATTAGTGCGTGTGTCAGAAAACTCCTCTAGTATCTAAAGAAATCATGTTAATGACTGTGAAAAATAATTAAAAGGAGAAAACGGGCCGCTGTAAACTCTTGCATCGAGGCGTAGCCTTAACACAAGTTGTTGCTTGAGGTTTTTTAAAAATATGAGACATTTAGTTTGTAAAAAATCCCGTTGCGCTCATGGGTGACTGCGGGGATAGAACCCATGCCATCAGACTGATGAGCTCCGGAGTCGCGCATAATAATAATCCGCCACCGGTCCGCTAGCACGGTTATTGTCTTGAACAAATGGAAGTTCATAACGTTCTGGAATTCGCCTAACTATATCTGAGCGATCTATTTGTAACACTTCATTGTAATTGACGTATACCGCTTGTAGATAAATAAATAAGCACATCATCACTAATTTCGTGAAATAACTTCAGTATAATGGTAAGTGTGTTGGTTTTCACACAGTTTAACCGAATATTATGTTATGGTGAGAAGATTACGCATAGATGCCGAATGGCTGAGTCAGGAAAATCAATAATTGCGACAGCCCAAGCACAGAGAGCGCAGCGAGGGAATTCTTTTCTCGCTTCAAGTCGAACCACTGACGGCTGACACACGCGAAAGTTCGTTCGTTTTTAAAAATCACACGATTTGCTCACATTTAAGTCATTGACATCTGACAAACTCCAGCTTGTCGAGCCGAGAGGGAGAAAGACGGTGAGAGACGACAGCGCGATTTGTGCTGGGGCTGCCGAACTATATTGATTTTGCTGTTGCGCATGTGTCATCAATGCGCAGTCTACTTACCATAAAAATATCTTTGGTTTAACATACAAGCCACCAGTTATATTTAAAACGCCCATTCAGTCTCGGTTTTCCCCCGTGATCATAAATAAACGTTGGTAAAACAAGCGTTCCAACAGAGGTTTCAACTCGATAAAAAGTTTTCCAGTCAGGACTTATTAAATTAAGCAGTAAACTCCTGTAGGTTTACGACTGTAAAGTTTGACCATCGTGTTTTGTAACGACGCTTTCCACCTCGGATACTGTTGTCCCATTTAACTTTTTAAGGACTTTGTTAAATTGACGCATTACAGTTTTCGCACTCATCCTGTATCATTCATAATGTTTTTAACTATAATATATCTATGTTTTATGCAATCAGTGTTGGCAAAATGTCACATTATTACTCGAGAGTCATCCGAGAAACCATTGAAATAAATAAACATGATAATATCTTCAACAAAGAAGACATCATTACACTTTCAATAAGCTGACAACTGGTCTTGATGTCGAATCGACGGTTGGTAGCTCTGTGATCAATAGGATAGCAAATAGCAAGTATTTCACTTTCAGCCAATCAGTGACTAAAGATGATACTCCACATCGAGACTGAAATATTTCAAGATAACTTTAATGATTTTTTGACGCGTGTGAAGTGGAAAAACTAGATTATAGCTGTGACACAAGCCGCGAAAGCTTATGATTATATTCATTAGCGTTCCCGTAAATGTGTCATCCCTTCTTGAGAAGATTTTGGCCTATTAAAAGCTGTGCAAAAGGAGATTCAATACCAACCATGGCGCCAATTTTGCGCGTTTAAAGTCAAATTTCACATGTGAAATTCATAGCTGTAAAAACTTAACTAATAAACGTAAACTCATAATATACGAGGTTAATTATTTTAAACACACCTATTTTGGCCGTCAATTTACAAAAGTGTCGTTTTATCAAATTTATAACTCATACTTTTTACTATGAAAAACTGTGAGTTTGACCTCTGTAAACGTAAAAGGTGAAGTTTGTGGTGTCTAACGAAGAGAAGTTAGGACTACAAAGTTCTCTCTTACACTAACAATCTCAACCTTTATCTTGCGTTACCGTTACTAGTCACACTACAAAGTAAGTGCTGACTGCGAGGTTCGAACCCGCGGAGTAATGAGCTCCGTAGTCGCGCACGATATCAACGCGCCACAGGTCCACTAGTAGCTACCAAGAAATCAATGGCCACCCAAAAACCCTTAATAATACAGCGCCGAGAAGTTTATACAATGTAAAATTACAAAATAAAAACCCGTATACAAAATATTGACTCACCTCCTGTGACAACGCATCTAAGTGTCATTTCTGAACCCTCTTCGTAAGGTCCGGCAGCCTCCTGGATCTCCTTCCCTTTCTCGTCTATGATATAAGGCTTTTGTGGAGGAACTGAAACACATAAGGCTCATCGTAAGAAAGGATTACATTTATGCAAACCTTATTGCTAAACATAATACAAAACAAACACTCTTTTCAAACTTAAAGAAAGATCAGCATTTAAATTTTGCTATAGATAGAGTATTTAAGTACTACGGTATACATAATGTGTTTATACAGGGTGTCCAGTAGTTATGGCATCAAACTTCACCAGCTGGTTAAACAAGTCAAAATAAACCAAAAAGAACCGATAACACATAGGTATGTTTTGCTTAGTTTTCCATCTGTCTGTCTGTGTTTTTTACTAAATAGTTATTATCTCCAAAGTCAATTGAGTTATAAACTAAAAACTTTGCACATTTGTGATAGTATATGATTAAAAACTGAAAGAAAACTAAAACCCCGTTAAAAGAACACAAAGCCAATTTAAAATACTGCCAAGAAGACAAATCAGCCATTAAAACATTCAGCTAAATTATTTACTAAAATAAGTTCAAAATTCACAAAATATAGGTACGAAACACTTTCTATTGAAAAATATCATCAGGACCTCGTGATGAACCAGGCGTACTACACAACTCACCATTTTATACATATAACTTTAGAATTATTTATTTCATTTTCAAATTGTATTTTCCATATGTTCCTTTGTAAATATTTTTATTATTTTTGTTATAACCTTCAAAGATAGAAACATCGTTTCTGAAAGGCCTCACCACGAAAATTAAAATATTTATTGGACAGTTTGTTTTCAACTGAATTAATTTGCACATTTGTTAGTATAATTAAAATCAAAATAATATTAAAATACATTTCGCTAAATTATTATTACTTCCGGTAAAAAATGGTGGCCATATTAAACCATTTAAGCCTAATAACTCAAAACTCTTAATCTTTATGGTAAATGGACAAGAGTAACAATACATGGTAAATATATTTACAAACATTTTAAGACCCAGTCAATAGCTATCACTGGTCGTAGACGTAATTATTCTACCGAACTTTGAGACACAGAACGGTAGCTCAGGAACGTTTGCCTTCTCAGGCAGGAGTTCAACTTGTCAACCGGTTGCCAGATTCCTTCAAAAGTGCTCCAACGCCCAAGGCGTTCAAGTCTCGTCTCAAAAGGGTTTTGATCGCAGAAATCTTCTGCAGTACTGACGAGTTCTTAGCACATGCCTGGGAGAACTTAGAATAAATAGACTGATTAACAGGCTAGAGTGGGAACAATTCGAATGAATGGGAGAGAGCGAATGAACACAATGTATGTTTGATGGGACCTCGATGTCAGAATGCTTGCCAAAATTTTAAGTTTCATTATATTCAATTGAAGGTTGTATAACATGTAATATGTTTGCTACAATAAATGATATATTTATTTATTATTTATTTATTCTTTATTTGTTTTGTTTTAAAGTGTGTCGTACTTGTTGTATTGCTTTTTTGGATGCTATAAAATGTAATTAATTAAAAAAAGGCTTACGTTACTTTAAGGTGGGTAACTGGTCACCTTGCGCTGATTAATTTAAGACTAGCTTTTTTCAATGTGTTGTGCCATATTCAAGTATACTTTTCATCTGAAGATAGGGTTAGATTCCAGATCCCGAAACGTTGTGTCATTTTCGTTCACTCCAAAATTATGGAACACACCAACAATAAAATTTCAAACCTCAGAGATTCCAAAATCGTCCAGAATAAATTATCCCCATTGTGATTACAAGTTCGATAAGCTTTCAACAAATAAGGAGTAATTTCCCAACCTCTCGCTGATAGGTTCACCAGCCCTGCATAAACTACTAGATCGGGAAACAGTTATTTGATCGTAAATATCGTTGTAAACGTGATCCAGACATGAAATATCAGGTTGAAATATCCCAAGCCATAAGACTGTCAAGAAACGCAAGTCTCGGTATAGCCGGGCCGTGTTTAAGGGAGATTTGTGGGCCTGGGTGTAAACCCTGGCAGGTAAAT
Organism: Matsumurasca onukii; assembly: GCA_018831715.1. Classification (NCBI taxonomy): domain Eukaryota; kingdom Metazoa; phylum Arthropoda; class Insecta; order Hemiptera; family Cicadellidae; genus Matsumurasca; species Matsumurasca onukii. Next base: position 8,728,119 of record CM032058.1, on the reverse strand, counting down.
GGCTTATTGACTACCCATTTATATAAACCGTGAATCGCTGACCCAAATTACCAAACAAGATTTCGTTATTGAACGCTGCGTCGCTTTCCCCGTTGATTATAAGTGAGTTTCAGTATTCTGTGTTGGTTTGGTGGAAACATGATGAAAAAAGTTGAAATTCGCGATGGTAAAAACGTGTTTAAAAAATTAATCCTGGGCCCTGTTGTCTTTTTCTCCACCGAAATGGCGAAGTTAGGACTACAAAGTACCACCCAACCTCAACCTTTACCTAGCGTCACCGTATAGTCACATTACAAATTAAGTGTGACTGCGATCGAAACCAATGATGAGCTTCGGAAATAACTCAATCCGCCACGGATAACAGTTAAAATTCACGGTAGAAAACGTGTTTTAAAACCTATTACCTTGGGACCCAGTGTATATATTCTAAGTTATACGAAAAATTAAGTGTATATAGTTAATAGTAGTCGGGAGTCTTCTAAAGTAGTGATCATTGCATAGTTATACACATTTCTTTCATTATTTTTAAGATTTTTAAAGCATTAGTTTGGCTATTTTTAGTTTGGAGTCAAAGTGTTTCTGTTTCATGAAAGAAAACTTATAGTTCTTCAAATTATACATTATTAGGAGTCAGCTGGGATATTTTCACTAGTCAAGCATGTTTGGTAGTTTTTACGTCAGCCATGTTAGATTAAAAAGTAAATAAATAACTAGACAGGTACAAGTTGGCTATGTAGACCTTTGTAGTTCTAGATTACATTAAATTGTTGTCAAAATCTTACACTACAAGTTGTTATAAAATAGACCTAAGATTATTCCATCAGTAGTATACCTTTTTTATGACTTGAAAAATGTTAACTACTGATGGAATAATCAACTTATTTCAAGTGACTTCATGATAGGTTACGTTTACTCTCCCAATTTGGATTTAGGAATAAAAAATAAAAGTAGACCCTAAGTTTTTAATCCTAAACGGGAGTGTAAATTTTAAGTAAACTGTTTTATATGTAACAAAACAAAAGACTGTAGTCTTAAAATACCTCTAAAAGAAGCTGTACACTCCAAACTATACTGTACAACCGTGAGAACAAACGGGACTTACAATTGGTTGTTGATTAATTGTATGAAATAGGATATAAAATCTATTTTAGCAGTACTTCAAAATATTTACACTCCCGTTTAGAAGTCAAACCTGTTTTTATGAGACAGAGCCCTTAACGAAATAATGATTAAATACAAATCGTTCGTTAACTGCGAAAAAAAGTACGCAGTTATGATAAGTCAAAAGTTCATAACACATTTTAGTGTTTGAGGCTTTAGTCAAATATTGGTTGGGTGGGAAGTTAAAAGTTGTTTGTTAAGTAAACCTTTCTTGTGGTTTCTTTCAAAATATAACCGATACAAATTAAAAAACATATGGTGTCATTTTGATATATCCTTTTACCATATTGTAATCATCATTATCTTAAGCGGTTTGTTATAAATTTCACTACACTTAAAAAGAATTGGAAAGATATCCATTAAGCCTAATGAAAAACAAATTAGTGTTCAACCTGAAGCTGTGTTCCAAGCTCAAATTGATTTTGAGTTCAAGGTTCAGGGCAAGTTTCCATTTTTAACCTTAAAAAGGGTAAACATTTTGTGACGAGACAATTTTGCAGGGGGGTAAATAACATTTTATCAAAATTCAAACGCCCAACCATAGCTTGCCTACTATCTAGGCCTAACTTAAAAGTAAGGTTAGCCTAAAATTACGATTCAGTTTTAAGGCTAGATAGTAACAACACGTTAAAAGACAGGTTAAATAATGACAAACATTCATTTACCTGCAGTCATAGCTCTTGATTCACGAAATTACAGAGGCTAGGTCTTACGTGTATGCCTAGCCTAGACACTTTGTAGCTTGTTGCTAATTTAATAAACAACCAATATTCACAATCTGAATTATGTTGTCCACTAATAAAAATACATCCACAACGAGTGGACACGCACTGGAGTTGACGGAAAACACCAGAATATTGACCAAAGTACTCAAGGCAGATCGGCGAAACATAACCTCCGCCATGTTGACAGTGAGTCAGTGACAGCTGTAGTTGGCGCATGCGCATACGGCGCAGCTCCACAGAGGAAAAAAGACCATACTCTGTAAAACAGCTGGTTGGCTGGCACCGACAAATGAATTATACAACGAAAAATCAAATCAATAAATAAACCAATAATTTAAATCACTTTCTTATTAAAAAAAACACATTTTACAGTGTTGATGGTTCTTTGACTGGTAAATGGATCACTCATTAAGTATTCTGTTATTTGTTGTTGATTTGTTACTAAATTTCAAAAATGAACTACAAACAAATTTTGAATGTAATTATTTAGCTATAGCCTACATTATTTATTTTCAACGTATGTTTTCTTCATTGTTATACCAAAACGATACAATTTGATAAATATCCAGTCGCCAGTGGGTAATTTAAATCAGCTGATCGAAATAATTACGTACACAAAATTAAATTCACAACCGAGCTAGGAGAACTAGGGGACCCTTCCACGGGCCTCCACGTCCTTTCACGATATTTCCCCTCTTCACCATACGCCCAGGGAGTACGTTTTCGAGGCACTCGCTCGCCAACCACGAAACCAAGAGGTCGTCTACGTCTCGGATCGAGATTGACCACGCTAAATCGCTTCGTTATCCTGGCCCGTAATTACGTAGTAGGTCATTCGCTAAAAATATAAATGTGTTTCGTTGTTTTCTAAATTATCGTTACGTGCAGTTAAATACGTCCTATTTCAATAACCAGGCTAGTGGAACCAATAAGCCAACGAAGTTCTTTGGTATGAAATACGTCACACTCTCTAGGCTAGGATTTTCCACGAATATTAGCTGGAAACTTAGTCCACCACGAGGAGCCATTTCATGTCGGTGCAGGAATCGTGCCCGATCTGACTGGCCTGTGGCTAAGGTGATTAAGGAACCTAGTAAAACTAAAGCTTACTCTAGGTGACCACCCCAAGGTGACCCCCTCTAGGTTTTATATTTTAAATTAAAGCATGGCAAACCAAGAAGTGTTATTATTCTTTTCGCGAAGCCGCATAGATTTTATAGTTAGCTGGGTACCATTCACGTTTAAAATCAAATTAAAATCCCATCCAATTAACTAACAAAATAATTCGGCCTCAGTATCAAAATCATTATTTTACAAATTATTTTCGATAAATATATGACGATGACGATAACAGCTCAATTGGTAGTTAAGGACTGACCATATCCTATAATTGAAATTCACGTAAACACTAATTCAAATCATAATAACAAATTCATAATTTGATCAAACTCGTTGGTAAACAAAGATCCCTGGAGCTTGTTCCACGTCTCCGCACTGAGTCTGTGCAGATTTTCCCACACGGGGTTCAGCTGTCACCAAACGCGTTCATGGAAACATAGTTACGTTAAATATTACACTAATTGGACCGTAGATAAATGTGGTTAGGTCAAGTTAGATAACATAACTCAATTTAAAAAAAAAAATATTTAAAAAAGTGTTTAACACTGACCTGTTACAATGAGCTTCACTTTGTAGTTTCTAGTGGGTGACTTTCTAAAGTCTACTCGACACCGATAGTCCGCCTGATCTGCCATATCTACTGTATCTATGACCAGGGCTGCTGGCTCCGACATGGTTCTAAAGTAACCCCGGGTGCCCAGTGTAGTCTTGTCGTGCCAGTGAATATCCTTCATTTCCTTCTTCCTTAGATCATAGCTGGAACATAGCAAATATGTGTGTTAGTTATTCAGTTTACTTTAAACACTACCTTGTGTTGCAATATGAGATTATTGGCATTGCGTGTTAAGGCGTCAGGAGCGCTTCCTGGACGAACCGACTCGTCAATCGTACAAAGATTATAGTGTTTTAGACAGCTTACTTTGAACTATTAACATATTTAACTTTTACTCATAATGCGATTCTACTGAACAAATATTGACTAGAACAGAGATTCTATACGGGGTGTTTTTCAAACCCCTCCCTATTTCATCTTGAACGAATCAATTTTGTCAAAAAAGCCAAAGCATATGTTTATGTGGTAATCTTAAGTAATTTTTGACATTATTTGTGGTTAAAAAGTTTAAGCCGTTCAAAAGTTGTGGGACGACTTTTTAAACACCCAATATGCATGTTGGCTAAATAATATAAAAGGTTAAATATATCTATAACAACAGACTTAATTGCCAACAGAAAAAAATTGTAGAACAAGGGAAAGCTAGGACTTAAATTTTGGCCTTAAACTGATCAATTTAACAATAACAGTTGTTTTCAATTTGATAACTCTTAAAAATCAACCATATCTGCATCAACCCTGTTCAAAACTTTGTAAATGAACCACTATCTTCAGAGGTATGTTAACATAGTGGCTTTCTCAGAACTAGCAGCGTTTGTTGCTGATATAGGAGGATAACTTTCAAGACTTTCAAGTTATAGAATTAATTTATAATTATTAATTCCTTCAAGTTATTTACATTATGAATTACCAGCTAAAATTAAATTTCGTCTATACGTTAAAACTTAGATTATGTTATAGTAGGTAGATTGCGTATTGATGTCACATGGCTGAGGGAGGAAAATCAGGACATTGCTTGGCAGACCAAGCACATATAAGCTGCAAGGGATTTTTCTCAAGTCTCAAGTATTGGCACTTGCACGATTTGGTCATATTTAAGTCATCGATAAACTCGAGCGTATCGAGCAGAGGGGGGGGGGGAGAAAGACGACAAGAGACGGCAGCGCTATCTGTGTTCAGGCTGCGGCATCTATGTTGACTTTCCTGTCTCAGTCATGTGGCATCCATCCGCAATCTACCTACCTTAAAATTATCTTTGCTTCTACTGTTCTTACCTGTAGATGGGGTTGGTGTCGCTTTTGTACCAGACTACGAGCAAGATACTGTCGTTGGCCACAGGAGCTGTCAGGTCACATGGTAAGCTAGCTGTCCCTTTCACCACTGCCTGCACTGTCACTCCAGGGCCTACAGAACAAACAAGGAAATTAGTTAAAAACATTAAAAGTTTAAGTTAGAAATCTAGTCACACTCGAAAAGTAGTCACTTGAGTTTTACGTAGTGGGGAACTAACAAAGTAAATTTAAAATTAAAATTGCTTAAATAAAAATTGAGAAGGTTGCTTAAATTAAAATTTAAAGGCAAATGGAAACAACACAGTTTTAACTTTAAATGTCTGTGAAGTTAAATGTACTTTAATTAATAAGTTGAATTGGAATGTTTAACGGTAGTTATGTAAAGGCACGTCCCCTGCTTTCCGGCAGAATAGAATGTCTGTACCACAACTTTTCATAAAGTACACTGTGTTCTTAATATACGAGGACAACGGAGCTTTGTGTTTGTGTATTTTGGCACTGCAACTCAAAAAAGATTTATTAGTCATAGATATTTTACGGTTGTTTGTCTTGTATTGTTTGGATGTAAGGAAAAATAAGAGAACTTTGAATGTAATGGTCAAAATACGAGTACTGTAAGTAAACCCATACTTTACCATAATGTGAACGTACAAGTAAACTCATTTTATGTGTTTAGGGTTACCTATTCAAACTACTCGAAACAAATAAATGTCCTCTTAAAATTATCCCTCAAAATATATTATTCCAGCGTATTTTACAATTCTTATGTATTATATTATTTTGCTCACTATAAAACAAACACACAAAAAAACTTAATAAATAATTATAAGTCAAAGTTGTTTAAAATTCATTACGCCGTTGTCACTAAATTACCATAAGAATTCATAGACTTTGCTACAGGATATAGTGTACACAAAACTACTCCAATCTTTGAGATATTTGAAAACTCCCATGACTGAAGACGTGAAAATTCAAATATATTTACAACACAAAACGATAAAGCCCCTAAAACAACGCAGACCGACTAAGAAGAAATAATTCGTTTAGAAAGAGGCCTGAAGTTGGCTTTTAAACCTTGTTATTTGTAGAGCGTCGAGTTGGTGTGGGGAGCAACCATAAGTAGATTATTGTGGCTTTACCCTTGACTCTGGCCGATCCGGGATTAGATAATAAAATCAACACTTCCAGTACAGCGGCTGATTCTAAAAATCAAGTATAAATTTACCTACCATTATGTTTTATTGGAAATCTAAACAGTGCAATAAAAGCTGCACTTTGCGGTTTAATTTTGATGTGCAAGACATTTTTTAAAGATCCAAATTTTATTATTATATATGGTAGGATAAATATATTAAAAAATACCGCACGACTAGAACCTAATCATAAATATCCTAATAACTAATACCGTAGAAGTTTTCTAAATAAAAAACTCTTTTTATAGAACTTAAAAACTCTATTTATAACTTGGCATTTTGACTTCCAGAAATAATTTAAAGAACTATTCAGAAATGGTTTTACTTTACAAGATATTAATTTCAAAAACTATTTCCAGAATTACAATCGAATTTATAGAAAAGTTATAAGAATGGCAAAGGCTATGAATATTGATAAAAAAATAAAACAGTTAAATAATATTTAAAATACATCATGGGAAGTAGTTAATGAAAAGAGAAAGAAGTTTATTGATGTGATGTATGAAATAAAACCTGAAGGTAATGGAACTATTGTTACTGACAAACAACAAGTAACATTATTCAACAAACCTAATAATTTAAAAAATATGAAAATTTCAAAAAAAAAAATTAAAATTTATTTAAAATCTTTTTTAATTTCAAAAACCCTTTACAGTGTCAGAGATCACTTTTAGGCTAGCTCTTTTCTTAATGGTTTGTGTTAAATTTTAGGCTACCTTTCACCTGACGACGGGGTCAAATTTCAGACCCCGAAACGTCGTGTACTTTTTCTTCACTCAAAAATCTTGGAAAATGTCCGTAATAATATTTTAACCTCAGGGACTAGACGAACTTCAAAAGAGTATAAAACAAGCAGACAGTCAGCGTTGTAATTTTTGAATAAATAAAACAGCGCGGAAGATGCGTTACAGATTTTGTAAAACACTGATGGAATAATTTAAAGAGACGAATGACGGTGATTTGGAAGACCTTTCCTGAAGACCTTTACCATTATGTTCCTTGGTTATCTCTATGTTTACCCAACTTCACATGCATATCTTTCATTATTTTAACAACCCAGTACGTAACTGTTAACATGTGTAAGTCTTTTGTTAGAGGGCGGCTATAGCTCAGTGATAGAGTGCGTGCTTCGAACCAAATCGGACCGGGTTCAACTCCCGGCGTTGCAGTAACAACCTTTTCACGATAGCCATTCTCTTTGGTTCAGAAGCCACTTTAAAGCCGTTGGTCAATCCTATTGGTCGTCGGACTATAATTATTGACTAAATCTGGCGAACAGTCGGCTCTAGTTCGGTACAAGAGTTGACTCTTCATCCATCAAAACACTCACCAATAATCCCATATTCAGTTTTTCACCTTAAAATACCTTCTAGAAGTGTTCGTTATCCCAAATCGTAGAATAAAAGTATCAAATTTATACTGAACATACCTTTGCTGCATCTTATTTATAAAATGAAATGTCCTTTATTCAATACAAAAATATTTACTTACATACATAGTAAAACATAGTACATAAATAGTAGTTGGTTAGGAAATGACCCAATCGTGTACGATCCTAAACTATATAAATTTTCCCCTTGAATTATAACCGATTTGTGAGAGAAGTGGCTACTAATAGTTTTTAATACACAGTCAGCATGATGACTAGTACGGTAGATTTAAATCAACGAAAGGTTTGTTGAAAGCCCTCACAAAAATATTATTTTATCAAAGTGACATTGAATCGGCGATTAAAACGCATAGAGTTGATTCTTCCAAAAGAATTTTTAGACAAAGTACCTCATACCTCTATGCCCCGGGCATAATCCGGATTTTAAAATGTAAACCCTTCACTAAGTAGCGTGTTCAAGTTCAACACTTTAAGCTTCTTTTCACTAATACTTTGTTTCATGTCAATCTTTTAAAACTACCTTATTTGAATGTTAGTTTTCTCGCAAAACCCGTTTTAGTTCCTTTTACTGTTCAGCCACCACTTACAATTTGTAATGTAACTATACGCTAACACTAGGTAAAGGCCGAGGTTAAGTGGCAGAGAGGAATTCGTACTCCCAACTCTGCCTCATTAAACAAGAAAAACTTCACCTTTGTTTTCCACCCTACCACCAAGTCACAAATCAGCCGAACCTAAACCCTCTAACATCTCATTAACAACAATTTCACCGTTCCATTGAGTCGTGAATCAATATAACGTTCATTACTGCGAAATACTGATTCGAAGGCTCAAAGCACCTGTCCTTTGTACGGCTCACCATTATTGGTTCAGTAATACAATACAGTATTGGAGATGGAGGCCGGAGTTCAATAGGCCTACTCGTTACTTTGTTACACACGTTCTCAGTTAATCATCCTTCAGCCGTGACTAGACTTCGTGTTTAGTTGCAGAATAAATCGTTACTGGCTGAAAATAAAATCATGAATTGTTTGTTTTGCTGGATTTGATGAGTTGTGTATACAGTTTGTACACCTTGATTTTTTGTGGTGTTTGGTGACTTGTTAGCTAACGCTGATTACTTTTAGGCTAGGCTCTGTTACTTAATGTTTTATGATTTAAGTTACTTTTCACCTGAAGGACGGAGTCTGATTTCAGATACCGAAACGTCGTGTACTTTTTTCTACTCAGAAACTTTGGAAAACGTCCGTAACAGTATTTTAACCTCAGAAGTGTGTACAGTGTTTTTGTGTGTTAAATATGTTGTTCGTAATAACGGTTAAATAGAAATATTATTGTACGTTTTGCTTTGTTGTTCGTATAGTATATCAGGAAAACACATTTTCCTAAGAATGTATGCTGGTAGTAAATTATGTTACAGCTGGACCCTACTTTAGGTGCCTAACCACATTTTATCTTAATAGTGTTTTCAATAAAAAAGTTCGACTTCAGAAGAATTTTGTTGGTTTCTGAAAATATTTTGGAAAACAGTTTTCAACGCTATCAACAACAAGTATATACAATGCTGTTAAAATAGAAACGTACGGTAAAGTAAGGGAAAAGCTGTCAATAACAAAACATCTGTGAACATTTTATGTGTTACTTTATAAAATTCATAATTTGAAATTTTATTAACTTTAAATTTTTATTTCAAATTTAAGTGAAAACTCCTCGTCTTAACGGAATAAACAAGTTTAAAATATAAAATATAAAAATTGTGTTAGTGCAAAAATAATGGATTACTTCATCGTCAGAATACGTTTGGTGCAAAAAACAACAAAATAACTGTAGGTAACTTAACTTTTCCTAGATAATATTCCTTAACTAATAATCATAAGTAAACTAAGATACTATACATGTGGAAATCGCAATACTATATTAATATAAACCACACATTACCCAACTTTATGTTCTCTTTCAAACATGACGGTAATAAGTACAGAAAACGATCCAGAACAATCATCTATACTATATACAATAAAACACGGATGCTAAATAAACATAGCCTAAACATTATTACCAAATATGAATATGTAAATTCCGTTTCGGTGAGAGATTTACATTCTGAACAAAAATAGCAACAAGGCAAGTTTAACTGTAGACTACTTAGAATTCACAGCGAGAAGTTACAAACCAAGTCTGTAAGGAAGTTTGTATTCAAGCTAACATAATTATACAGGAGTTCAAGCTCGCAAGTTCCATTGTGGACTGCGTAAAGCAATCAAAGTCGCTGTGTGTGTGTGTGTGTGCATTTAGAGCTCAACTGTTAGCAGCTTTGTCAACGCGTTTAGACAAGTTGCCTATTCTATTGTGTTTCAAATTGCACTGTTGGGCCGCTTTCAGACGGTATGACTGGTCGCCGTGCGGCGGATACGGCACGGAGCGAGTGAGATGGATTACAACGAGCTCAATCTCAAAACAAACTCTTCAAAATCAAACTTCATTCACTTTTGCTTGTGGCGTTACTCACTCAGTTAGTCCCACAGTAATGTTGGATGAAATTGAGGTCGAAGAAGTCTACTCAACAAAATTCCTTTGAATACACTTCGATCGAGAGTTGACTTGGAACGTCCACGTAGATCAAGTTTGCTCAAAACTAGCCTCAGGAGTTTACGTTTTGAGGAAACTGTCCGAATACTGCTCGACTCAGGTACAGATGACGGCGTATTATGGAGTAATATACCCACATCTATCTTACGGATTGACTTTGTGGGGAGGTTGCGCAAACGTAAGCTTTTCAAGAATTTTCATCCTTCAAAACAAGCAGGTCGAACCATCGCAAAATTGCGCTGGAGAGAATCATGCAGGCAAGCACTCAAAGACCTCAAACTGTTGACACTCCCTTGCCTCTACATTCTAGACACTTGTCTCTTTTTCGAAACAAAATGTAATACTATAAGAGGTTGCGGCACACACTCTTATGAAACCAGAGGCTAGGACAACTACCGAACTGGGAGACACAGGACGGTAGTTCATGAGCGCTTACCTTCTCAGGCAAGTGTTAATCTCATCAACAGATTAGCAAATTCGTTTAAAAATGCACAAGTGCCCAAGGCATTTAAAGCTCGTCTAAAAGGTGTGTTGTCCACTCAAGCGTTTTTTAACATAGACGAGTTAATGGCGTTTAAATGGGAGACCTTGTAATTGGCTGACCGACTAGAGACTAGAGTGGGATAATTCGATGAAATTGGAAAACCGACTCATAGATCTGACAAAGAATATTCATTCCAATTACCATACCAATAAAAATTTATTTTTATGACAATCGGCAGGCAGTCTGAGCTGAAACTCACTCGTATCCGGTAACCTGTGCTTCCAATTCTTACGATATGGTAACCAGCTCAACAAATTACATTGCTACCGGTTACGGATGCTTGAGGGGAGAATTCAAGCATTAATGAGCCAATAGGCTAATATTGTGTATGAAAAGCTATTAGTGAGAAATTTTTAGCTTTCATATAGCAGTTCGAGGATTTTAATTCATCTGTATGGTGTTTAAGAATTTATTAATCTAAATTTGATAATCGGGCCTAAATTAATTAGTTTGATTGGTTGATGGGTTGTCGCTATTTTGCTGGTCCATCTGGCCCAACTTTTATGCCTTCACTTAAATCTGAATGTTTAATAGTGTTTAATAATTGCGTGACTGTCAAATAGTGACTTTAAATCACAATGGAGTTACAACCATAATTTAAACACAGTATTGATGTTTATTGACTGTATTGCTAATAACTTTATATTATTAGTAACTAGAGACTACCCGGCTCTCTAGTTTGCCGGGCAACTAATTGGGCCGGATGGCGTAATGGTCAGCATAATCAAAGCGAAACGCGGGTAAGTCCCAGTTTTCCATTTCGTATTCAAATTTCTTTAGCAATAACGATTTAATATAAGCAATTAGCTTGTTCTAGTTTCATATTCTTAATGACAAACATACGATAAAAAATAAAATACATTAAACGTAAGCATCAACGTTTGATATTATTTAATTATCTGTTTACTATGTAGCCAATTACGCACCAGTTAACAAAAAAAACTTATCCCACCTAAACATTTATTTAAACAAAAAATTTCCATTTAACAACAACTGAACGACTTTTGCGATTCGACCTTTAGTATTGCCTTGCATTAAAGGTCGACTGTGTGCGGCTAATGTGTCGTTCCATGAGTGGCACAGCACACTCGAGTAAATCAATACACTGCCTTTGTTTCTGCCGGTGACAGCCATTACACTTGTTACCTCAACTTTCTTGCCTCATTATTTCCAACAAAACTGTGCTCTCTGGCTTAACAGATCTTGCAACACCAGGCCGACACGCAGCTGCTAAGCGCCAAAGTGCCGCTGGAATGAGTGCATCGAATTGTCTTTGCTATTTGTTATACTGATTCGCTCTGTTCACAGCCTCGCTTTCGGCCTTCGGCCGTTCTATTACCATGGGCGTTTTGTATATTTTAAATTTTCTTATTCTATTCCATTGTACACGTTTAGCCTACATAATTTGTAGACTTTTTCTGATGTGTTAAAAAAGTCATAAGGTGTGTTATTAAATGTTTAAAAAAGCCATTGAAATTACGAAATAAAGACACGCTAGTTAAATCATTTGTTTTTTTAACTTAAAATATCAACTATATACTTGTACATATGTATATACACATAAACTATGTATATAAAGTGTAGAAAAACGCTGAAACATGTTCTGGGGGTCAGGATCGGTGCTCATCTCATGGTCACGGGTTTGGGTCTCACCACGCTGACGGCTTGAATATCTTATTTTTCCAAAGCAAATTTCAGGCATTCCGTAGTGTCTTACACGAAGAATACACCAGAGTAGAATAAGTTGTAAGGAACCATCTTCTGTCACTGATTGGCTGAAACTGAGCTATTTGCTGTCTGCTATCCTATTTAAGGTAGGGCTGCCAACCGTCCGTTGGAGCAGGGATACCAACTGTCGATGCTCTCATAGGCTGTGACACTATCGAAAAGACTTCTTCAGGACTTGAAAGTTTTGCCCTGTTCTATTTGATTCTTTGCAAATTGTTAAATGGTTCAAATAGATGATGGCACACCCACTAGCATCGCAGATTAATCTCGCTGTCCCTCGCCCTGGCTATCGTAGCATTTATGTTTTACTCCAAACTATTCAAGAACTAATTTAGGTTATAATTTTCCCTTTAGCAATATGTGTCGACTTTATAATTGTTTCTGTCATGATATTGACATATTTCTGGATTCAACTGGTGTATTTCAGACTAAATTGTTGAAGAATACGAGATACATAATATTTAACTTATTGATGTTAGCTTTGTTGTTTGTTATCTTATTTATGTCTATGTTTGTGCTCACTTCTCCGGTTCGAATTTATATTTAATTTTCTATCTACATTAACTTTATTGTATTGTCTATATTTATCATGTTGTCTTTGTTTAGTGTAGTTAAGTAATTTATAAATGTAAAGTAAAAAAAGTTCAGTTAAAGTTGTCTGTTGCTGTCTTCAAGCATCTCAAAATATTATGTATATCAATGCTCTGTATATTATTGGTATATCTGCTGTTCAAAAGCATTCAATACAGAATTTATTTATTTATTGAGTTGTAATCAAAATAAATTTCTTAAAGGTTTTACTCTTGGGTAAATTATATGATTTTTTGGACGGTTGGCAACCCTGTGACCAATAGTACCTTAATTTTAGCCAATCAGTGACCGAAGATGGTTCTCCACAGCGAGACGGACATATTTTAAACAACTTTAATAAAGGCTTTCGCGGCCGGTGTCACAACTGAGTATAATCTAGTTCTTCCAGTTCAAACCGCGTCTAAACTTCAAAACTAGGTTGAGATCTTTCGACCTCGGCTGACATATTTCAGCAAATCAGTGACTGAAGATGGTACTCCACAGCGAGGCCGAAAGGTCTAAATCTAATAATGAAGTTTGGACGCGGTCTGAACCGGAAGAGAACTATATTCTAATTACACTTCGGTAACGTGTGAAAGCTCACTCGTTTAACTCACACAACGTGGGTGTCGGTGCACAATATGTCAAGTGTCGGTGCACAATGAGTCGGGTGTCGGTGCACAATGTGTCGGGTGTCGGTGCAAAATTGTTTCGGGTGTCGGTGCACAATATGTTGGGTGTCGGTGCACAATGTGTCGGGTGTCGGTACACAATGTGTCATAAATTGTGAGTTTAGTTGAGTGAGATAACGACCAGAGTTGAACTCTAGGTGGAGGTGGAGGTGTCTTGTTAACCCGATACTTGACTTCAACTTGACGTCTGCTTCACAATACCTCGCCTCGCTCACTGCAAAACTGCTGTCCAGTGTGGCGAATATATTTATGTCTAGGTGATTTATATTTCATATATTCTAATACAGTAAATTTTGAAAAGTGTAAGTATTTTCGTTAAAGTTTTTCATCACTACGTGTAATTTTTTCAACATAAACTAAGTATTTTTTAGAGCGACTTAAGAAACCCACTATGTATATTGAATTCTTACGAAGAAACCCAGTTTACTAACTAGGGGCTAAGTGTCTTTGTACTAAGAACTTTACAAATAAGGTTTAAATAACCTTTCAGTCAGTAATCCAAGTCCAAGTAAATATCGCCGAACAATAAGAAACTTAACCCGTATTATTTCTTTACTGAGTTGTTAATAGTGTTGCGGTCTTTCGTTATCCTGTACGAAGTTGGGTCTGTTAGAGTTCTTAGTAACAAATACTTGAATAATCACTTTGTCATATTTAGGGTTCTTAATGTTTTTAATTTAACTATGCTAAGTTAATACCTACACCGTAAAAACGGCTACAACTAACAGTGAAGAAGGCTATACGAGAAATGGTACGAAACTTAAGTTGAAGATTGTTCTAAACGACCCCATTAAAAATATCTTTCACTACGTAACACAGTAAACTAAAGGTGAATATTTTTGTCAGCCTCTCTCTTTACAGTTTTTTAATTGTGTTACTGTTGTTTTAGGTTATACAAATAATGTAGCGCAGTTTAAGCTACTTCCGCTTTTCTTTAGTTTAGGTTCCTAAGCTAAGTTTAGTCAGAATAATGTAGATGCAATTAGGTTAGGCCCTAGAAGACAGGTGAGGTTTCCCAACCACTCGAAATGGAAGTGTTTTTCTCCTAAAATGACTGAAAAGTTTGCATTATTGTCTTGTAAATTTAATCACTGCCACTGTTATGATATTTTTACCTTACAAAGAGAACCATTTGTAACTTTTTCACCCCGTAAAATATTTCTTCAATCAATTGCCTTGATATTGTGATTCACCCTAGTCGTCCAAATCGTCAACCCTAACTTCTGACAAATTGTCGCGAGTGTTTCACGCCGTGTGCGCTGAGGAATGGTGGGTGAGGGATCTACAGACAGAAGAACAGCACCTGACACTATCAGAGGGTGAGTGTGGACAAAGGGAAGTAGAAACTCGTAAAACCTCCCCCCAGGGAAGTCAAGGGTCGAACAACGATTACAACCGACGGTGTTCTCAAAGGGAGTCTGTTGCTCGGGGCAGTGATGAAATATGATGTGTTACAGACCTTCCCTTTACGTACCGTTTTGTTCGGAAGCAATTTCCTACAAAAATAAAAAATGGCTTTGTCGTGCGAACACGCATAATTAGAAAGAAAATTCTTTGTTTGAGGTTTGTTGTTGACGATTGAATGATTTCAGAAGTTAAACTATTATTGCGGACATTTCCATAGTGTACGAAAAGATCACGACCTTTCGGGATCTGTAATCCGATCCCGTCTTCAGGTGAAAGTAACTTAAAACATAACACAGAACATTTGAAAATGAGCTAGTCTAATGCAACCAGCGTAAGCGTACTTAAGGGTAGCTCACCAACGATGGAAAATTCCCAGTATTATTGTTCAACTTCTAGAAAGAAAAGTCAAACGGGAGTAAAATTGTTAGGTTTTAGGTTTTACCCTTCATACGTGTTCGAGGCGTTTGTATTGTAATATTCAGAACTAAACGTAGTTTGTCTAGTCCTTGGGTTTTAAAGAAACTACACCTCATCGTACATCAAAACACTCATCATTGTAACGCGATCTACGCTACAGCGGATCCGTGGCGGGTTTGTTATCACGCGCGACTCCGGAGCTCATCGACTCCCTGAGCTAATATAGGCCTACTAATTTATACTATCGAAATACGAGTAAATAACTTTATATCCTATAGAAATTTGCAAATGAAGAAACTATATATGTCAATTTCTTACCAAGCAGATAACAGAACAGCAAGCGACATTGGTCAGGACAAGTAGATTCTAATGCAAGGCACGACAAGGGGCAATTTACCGGATAGCCACCGCCTCTGTTTCACTCTAACCCTGTTCTGAACCTTTATTCCATTAAACAGAGTAAATGTAGGATTGGAAACCCCTTTTAGTTAGAAATAACGAGTTAAATCATTTAACACGTGAATGATTTTATTTATGTTAGCACGGGTGCCAGTGCAGCAACAGTGAGTCAGTATACATAGCTCAAGACGTTTCTAATGGGCACGACAAGGGCAATTTACTGAAGCCACCGCCTGCACTCTAACCCTGTGCTTTATTCCATCAAACACAGCACAGCCAGTGGAACAGCAACAGTAATCGAACTGACGACATGGTCATTCTAATGAAGGCACGACAAGGCAATTCTGATAGCCACCACCTCTGTTTCATGCGCATTCCATTAAACACAGTGATAACTTTTACAGAACAGCAAGACATTGGTCAGGACAAGTAGATTCTTGCAAGGCACGACAAGGGCAATTACTGGATAGCTTGTTTCACTTAACCCTGTTCTGAACCTTTATTCCATTAAACACAGTAGATCTAAACAGTGGCACGCAACAGTGAGTAGTAGAACAGCAAGCGACATTGTTAGATCATTCCATTGGTCTCTGGGCTACTAATCAATGACTCAATCTGGGAAACAGTCAGCCCTAGTTTGTAACAAAACTACATCTGATCGTCCATCAACACCGCCTCTGTTTCACTCAACCCTGTTCTGACCTTTACATTAAACCATAGATAAACAGCCAGTGGCACAGCAACAGTGAGTCAGTATACAGAACAGCAAGCGACATTGGTCAGGACAAGTAGATTCTCCTAATAATACTCTTATGAGTGGTCGGCGTTTCAAAGCAAAGTGTTAAGGGCACCCTGACTTTGCTGTCAAATTTGAGTTTTCAAATATTTTTAAAAAATGAGAAAAACGGCTCTTGGTTCCGTTGCAACCTTGATATTGCATGCTGCCTAACCTTCTGAGCGCAGTTTTAAGACATCACGGCCAAAAGTGTACAACAACTATGTGATGGAACTATCGGGTGGAGTTTTTAACTACCCGAAACGTTAGGAGTAGTTTTTCTCCGGAAGTGACAGGAAAAGTCCGTTCTTTCCTTTTACTAAACTATGTGATGTCTTAATACTTTCAAAGTAACGATCGACACATTACAAGCCCTCCGTAATTCACTCACCCTCAAAATAAAAACTCAATACAAACACAATAGTGCAGTGACAAAACCGTGATAAAAGCTGGGACAGATTTGATCCAAACAAATGGTCCGGGAAGGGGTTGCATTCACAGAAAGACACCCCGTGGTGTCATCTGGCGTCGAAACTAATAAAGTCGCCAGAGTGCTCATAGAGTGTGAACCGTTGTATTAATCTGCCATCCCCACCCCACCCCCCTGCTGCCACCCCCGGACTGTAACACCTATAACCGCCACCCTCATAGATAACCGGGTGTCAGTGGGGTGGAAAATGGCGCGTTATTGTTGAGGGATGAGACCCAAGGGGAGGATTTAACTTGAGCCACCGGCCACTGATAACTAACCAGCCACGAGCTTGATACATTGTTTGTGTGTTGGGTGCTTTTTAAAATCGAGGACAGCGTCTGGTGTGTTTTTCTGTATGACTAGCTGACCCGATAGACTACCCACAAACAAACGTATGTGCAATATCATTTAATGTTTATTAGCTGTATGCTTTGTTTGAAGTTTGATGTTGACGATTGTACAATTTTTGAGCTTAAAACATCCACAGGTTGCAAAAACAGGTATTTTTGTGTTCTTTGTTTAGTGGGTCAGTCTGATGCACGGCTGTGATTGGTCGTGATTGATCTGAGCCAGCCAATGGGGCTGTCTATGGTGGCTGGTCAGGAAGTCAGTGTGCAAGCTGTCACTCGCCGTAAACGTGCTTGATTTCTCTATTTGTTTTTTTTTATTTCGTAAAGTGTTTGATCTTGTTGTATTGTTTTCTAGGCTAGCTGTTATAAAATTAACAAGTTCAAGGACAAAATAATAACAGTTATTTGCTGGTGGGTGACTTGTTAGCTTGCGCTGATTACTTTTAAGTTATCTATTTCTTTAAAGTTTGTGTTATCTTTTAGGATACCTTTCCCTCAAAAAGGGCGCAGATTCCATCCCAAAACGTCGTGTACCTATTGTTTATTCAAAAACTACGAAAATTGTCCATATAATAATATTTCAAACTTAGGATTTATACTAGCTCTTGCTAATGGTTTGTCTTATGTTTTAAGTTACCTTTCTCCAGAAGAAGAAATAAGATTTAAAATCCTAAACGTCGTGGTTTCCTCGTTCAATAATATTTTATTTCAATATAACAATTTTTATATTTATTGCTTGTTTTCTGTTGAAATGTTTTAATTAATGGTACTTTGTTGACTTTTCCAAGATAAAAAAACATACACGTACATTGTCGAAGGTCTCCATTCAAATTGTGAGGTGCATAATAAATCAAACTATTTTTGAAACGTTAAAGTTTTTTCATTAGTTTAGAAACTTTTAAGACACCTGCAAAGACATCTGTTGTGTCTTGAACCTTTTTTTGTTTGGCAGGAAAAGAAACACTATGTGTTGTTGAAACTATCAAACCAACGCTCGGTGCATGAAACTGTCGCTCTACTCTTGCATCGTGCAGTAATTACTGGTAATTTGAGTATGCCGGTCTTATCTCGACTATTACTGAGCCATAGCATGCAACAAGAAACCACAATAGTGTTCAAGATACTTATCTGGATAACATGTCTCTTTACTTGTATTACCACCACCTCTCTATTGTAACCACTTTTCTATTATGTTCAAACCATATAATTAATTAAAAGAATGTTTACGCCATTTTTAAACATAACTTTTAGGCTTTCTCGTCCGGTGTCACAACTATAATCTAGTTCTTCCGGTTCACACCGGTTCAAACTACATAATTACGTTGATATATTTCGGCCTCGCTGTGGAGTACTATCTTCAGTCACTTACTGTTTCAGCCAATCGTGACTGAAGATGGTGATCCACAACGAGGCCGAAATATCTCAACCTAATTGTGTAGTTTGGGCGTGGTGTTAACCGGAAAAACTAGATTATAGTTTTCAAACATGTTTTCATAGAAACGTTTGGAATTATAAAAGGTTTCCAAACAAATAGTTTTTATTGTAAAATGGTTTTTTTCTAATTCACTTAGAACAGCTTAGCGTAATCACTCCACATAAAATATTTAAATATCTAAAAATGATAAACGATTTGCAGGAACTACTTCAAATTTAGTTGTGGTTTGAAAAGTTATTAAATTCAATTAGTAAAACGTACTTAGTGAAATTTAAAGGTTGTTAACAAAAGTTATGTTAAAAACAATGACAAAAAAAAATTTTAAATTTCTATTTTGTCATTGTTTTAACAGACGTAGCCTACAAAATATGTCACTAAATAAAACGTACTGTTATTAACAAAAAGTTGAAAAGTTAAGAGAATGAACAAAGCCCCTCCCTGTCTGGCCGTTTATCTTAATTAAGATTCTCAAGAGAACACGATGTTAGCCCTCAGAATCCTTGCAATCTGTGGTGACAGGATTTTGTATATTTACTAAATACTTGTAGTTTAGTGACTTAGTAAATGTTGATTTACTAATTGGAGTTGGAACTAACATGGCAAATATTTTCATAGTTAGTTGTAGTTTTATCGTTGCTCAAAAGTATTTACTAGCTTTTTAACGGTTAAACAATGCAAACCATTCTTTAAAAGCCTTTAATTTAGTGGGTCCGTGGCGGATTGGTAACGCGCGCGACTCCAGAGCTCATCACTCCGGTGGCACGGGTTCAATCCCCGCTGTCACCACTTACAATTTGTAATGCGATTAATACGGTAACGCTAGGTAAAGGTCGAGGTTAAGTGGCAGAGAGGACTTTGTAGTCCTAACTTCGCCTCGTTAAACAAGACAAACTTTACCTTTTTTTAACTTAAGAATTTTAACTCAAAGATTAGTAATAAAAAATAATTAGTTCATAAAATCAAAAAATACTTTGTCCTTATATTAAATCATTTTTTAACAATAAAGTGAATTAACAAACAAGTGCCTTCTACAGTTGCTTTGGGGTAAAAAAAGGTAAAGTTTGTCTTGTTTAACGAGGTGAAGTTGGGACTACAAAGTCCTCTCTACCACTCAACCTCGACCTTTACCTAGCGTCACCATATAGTCACATTCAAAACATTACTGAGTGTGGTAGGCCATAGCTCAGTGGTAAAGTGCGTGCTTCGCACCAAATCGGCTCGGGTTCATCTCCTGCTGCTATAGTAACAACTTGTATACGATGGCCACTACCCGTGGTTCGCAAGTCACGTTAAGCCGTTGGTCCATTCCGTTAGTCTTTTGGCTCAATATGAAAACCCAATTTGAGAAACTGTTGGGTCTAGTTAGTAACAAAACATATCATTATCGATCAAAACACTCATCACGTTCACCCTTCATTCCATATTCACCTTAAAATACCCTCTAGGAGTAATCTGTTTCTCAAATGAAAGTAAACATGTAATAATTTTAGACACCAATAGAGACGCACATTAAAATATCTCTCATCAAAGATAGTTTTATAGTAGGTAGATTGGGCAACATGGCTGAGGCAGGAAAATCAACATAGTTGCGGCAGCCCAAGCACATACAGCACTGCCATCTTTTTCCCCTCACCTCCAATTGCTCGAGTTTCTCCGATCTCAATGAGATAAATTTGAACTAATCGTGCGATTTTCAAGAAAGAACGACCGTGTGCGTGCGTCAGTGGCTCTACTTGAGACTCTTTAAAAGAATTCCCTCGCAGCGCTATCTGTGTTTGGGCCTCCCCTGCCTGTTGATTGTCCTGCCTCAGTCACATGACATATATACGCATTCTACCTACCATAACGTTATCTGTGCTCTCATCTAGTACATGTACACATTTGTCATAGTCTATAAACCGGGCCAAAGTCAGTAAAAACTCGAAGCCAAGGGTAAGAAAAATTGCGTGCAGGCTCGCAGTTGGCGTGATAACATACAGTTAGCATTACAGCTTTTGTAGTCGAGTGTTACAGCAACAAACATTGTGATACTTGATTGCTACAAACAGTTTAACGAGTCACTGATGAAATACGCTAAATAAAAAGGTAAAAGTTTATTTTGTTTAACGAAGCGAGGTTAGGAATCACTATCCTTCAACCTCGTCCTTTACCTAGCGCCGTCGATATATATGTTACTTACATGAAACTTGAGGCATTTCACATGACGCTCATAATATAAAGTAAGTTGAAAAATGATGGAAAAATGGTTTTATGTTACCTTGTAAGTCAAAATAAACATAACATTAAGAAGAACGTGATCCTAAAACAGTTAAGCCGCTACATTTTTGTTTTGATCAAAATATATTTTTTTAAGGAATAAAGACGATTTTTTAAAATATTTTTCTTTTAAAAACACTACTTCTGAAAAATTAGGGTATATTTTTGACTAATTTTTATTTAACTCAATGCATTTGGTTTGACTTATTTCATGGTTTAGTTGCACAGTAAAATTTAATTATTATTTAATATTTCTTCTTGAGGTTTGGTGAAAACCTTAATGTAATTGGAAATATATAAATTAATGGAAGTATTTTCCACTTTTAGTTACTATATTACACATAATAGACTAAACTCTTTAACTCGACTAACTACAAAATTGTATCACGTGTACAACGTTTAATGTACATATGTATCAATTTTAGTATAATTTAAGTAGTACTGTATTTTAGTATAACAAACTAATAAAAGACTATTATGAAGTTTACTTTTAAAAAACGATGAGTTATTAGAAATAACTAGCAAAGTAGTGCCTTGCTTCAAAAGATTAGAACAAAATCCAAACGTTCCATTAGCGGATCCGTGGCGGTTTGGTATCGCGCACGACTTCGGAGCTCATCACTCCGGTGCCACGGGTTCGATTCCCGCAGTCACCACTTACAATTTGTAGTGTGACTACACGGTGACGCTATGTAAAAGTCGAGGTTGAGAAGTAGAGAGGACTTTGTGGTCCTAACCTTGCCTCGCTAAAAATATGACTTTCCTTTTTCCTTATCCCTATGATTATTCCACTTATATACTCCAAAGCATATTTTATAGACCAACACGGTTACCAAATCTAAATACTTGAATAAAATACACGAGTTGAATGAATTCTCAAAAGATAATAGAAAAATTCATGAGTAATTATTAAAGATTACAAGCAATGATTAAGAAGCGAGTGTTGATTAAGAACGTTGAGAGAATCCTAACTTGATTAAGTGAATTCTTGAAACAACATTACATTGAAATGAGAAAGCTAATTAATGATCTTCAAGCCTTGTAAAATTGGCTGAATTCAGTGGAGGCAAATTACTTTAGTTCTCTAGCTACTGTTTTACTGAAAAACAAGAATTGCTTCATGCAACTAAATTAATATAACTTTTGATATAAGAACCATGAAAGTTTATGAGTTTGAAAGTTCTTTTTCTAAATATGTGTTTTTAGATAAGTTTGTTGTTATTAATACAGATGTAATGTTAAATTGCCCAGAATTTTGTTAATCTTTCAGTTTAGTTGATTTGCAAAATATTGTTTTTTTCTTACTTATATTTGTTTGGTAGCAGGTACCGTCGAATGTTAAACGACTGCTTATACTACATTTCATTATTACGTTGCTTTGAGACACCGGCCACTCTTGGAGGGTATTTGAGTTGAATATAGGATAATTGTGAAGTTATAAGTTTTTACTGGTTGAAGAAACGAAGTTTTGTTACGAACTACGGCCGACTGTTCCCCTGATTGGATCATTGATTAATAGCCCAATGACCAATGGAATGAACTTAACGTGACATCCGAACCACGGGTAGTGGCCATCGTGAAAGGTTATCACTGCAGCCGGGCATCGATTGATTGGTTACACACGTTTTCAGAATAGCTACTAAAATATTTGCAATCTCTGGTATACATTGAGAATCGGGTACATTTATTTTAAAAAATAACTCTTATTCAACTCTATAAGCTAACCTTACTTGTTGAAACTCTCCGTAAGAATTATGTGCTTAATATCTGAACACGACTGCTACTGCGATTTAATACACAGAGTGTTCCAAAAGCCGACAGAGAGTTTTATCATGTCTTCGTTATGATGGGTGGATTTCGGAAATTTCGCTTGATGTTGCCAAGCTAAAGCAAAGTAGCATGTACAACAACAGGCACGTGAGATTATTGTAAATAAAAATACTCCAGGTACAGTTTTTATATTAGTATATTACAAAAAAATGTTAGCCCATAAAGAAGCAGCTTTAATAAGAAAATCTGCAAGTTTGAGTAAACGAGGCTGTTCATAAAACAGAAATGTGAACTTGGAACAAAAGCTGGAGGCGTTTCAATTATTACTCTCCATAAGCCGAGAAGATAGAGGACATCAATCTCTGGCACAGAAAACAACACGTAGAGAGCGAGATGTGCTGAGAAAACTCTGAGTGTTTTGCTGGAATTTTCCTGACAATCACTGCCGTTGTTAAGAGTCCGCCTCAGAGGAAGCTTAAATTCGTCGCTCAAAGAACACACGGCACCGTGGACGTAACAACCAGCTCAACAGTGCCTTCTTTCAACCGATGCGGCCTAACTGTCAAACTCAACACTTGCAGGGGTTTACGTTGGACCACTTTTCAACTTTCAAAATAATAATTTGTTTACATTAATAAACATAATATATGTATTTGTAAGTAAGAAGAGTTGTCTGACACTTGTATAGAGCTCAATTTCTCAAAACATAGCTTCACAAATCAACTTTGAAATTGTCTAAGTTTGAGCGTTTTTCAACTCCACTGTGTACACTAACGCATAACACGCATAATTTCGAAAGAAACGCTCTATAAAAGTGTCACAAAACTCCTTTGCTTTCGAAATATGTCTTGTTTATTAATGTTAATCTTTGTCGAAAGATGAAAAACGGACCGCAGTTAACACTTGCATTAAAGTGCACTCGAAGACAATGTTTTGCACGTTACGAAAAACAAGGTAACAAGGTTACTACTTTAGGGAGGCCACGGCGGGTACCCCAGTGAGGCCACGAGCTTTATTAACTATGGCAGCCATTCAAATACAGGGCTTTCTAATTCCATATCTTAACTCTTTTGTGTATTTTTTTCATAAAGGAAGTTTTAAAATACCTTTTTTCCCATCAAACACTTATTCCGACTATAAATACTGTCCAGTAGTCCTAAACAGCCAGTGGAACAGCAACAGTGAGTCAGTATACAGAACAGCAAGCGACATTGGTCAGGACAAGTAGATTCTAATGCAAGGCACGACAAGGGCATTTACTGGATAGCCACCGCCTCTGTTTCACTCTCTAACCCTGTTCTGAACCTTTATTCCATTAAACACAGTAGACCTAAACAGCCAGTGGAACAGCAACAGTGAGTCAGTATACAGAACAGCAAGCGACATTGGTCAGGACAAGTAAATTCTAGTGCAAGATTCTAATTTTTCAGTGTGGCTACTCAAACAATGTTCAAAACACTTGCTGAGACCACTAGAACACCTTATCAATTTTTCATTCCTCAGGTTCATTTCCAACTCCCCTCAAAAGGCAAAAGTGAGTCCTATTTTCAAAAAGGGCGACCCCTTTCGACTCAAAATTATCGCCCACTTTCAATCTTGCCGGCCTTTAGCAAAATCTTCGAGAAAGTTTTTCTATTCGGCTCAGTGGAGTTTTGGACAAGCACATCTACTATCAAACAACCAATTTGGTTTGCCGGTGGAAAGCGACAATAGACGCTGTAGAGCGTCTGGTCGATATGATAGTAGAAGGATCGAAAGTCGAGAAAGCACTCTAAGTGTATTCCTCGATTTGTCAAAAGCATTCGACTGTGTTGATCATGGTCGGCCTTACTGTTCAAACTCAACTATTATGGGATACGAGGATTGCCACCAGATGGCTTGAATCGTATCTTAGTAATAGAACTCAATTTGTAGGAATTTCAGACGCTAGATCGGGAGAGGTGTGGCTCAATGGAGTCCTCAGGGATCCATACTGAGTCCATTACTCTTCTGATCTATTTTAATGACGTTGGCTCATCCGTACTCCACGGACAGATTGTCCAGTACGCAGATGACACGACTCTCAGCTTCAAATCAAATTCAAACAAAAAAACTGGAAGAGGTGGCACATTGGCTCAACAATGAAATTCAACATTTCAATGAGCTCAACCTCTTGACAAATCCAACAAAATCAAATTTCATTAAGTTTTCTTTGCGAGATATCGAATCAGATCATAGTCCAACTGTTATGTTGATGCGACTGAGATCGAAGAAGTCACACAACTAAATTCCTAGAATACATTCCTCCGACAGAGGGTTGACTTGGGATTGTCATGTAGACAGTCTATGCTCCAAGATAGCTTTCGGGCATTTATGTACTGAGGGAACTATCAAAATACTGCCCTATTCAGGTAATGATGACGGCGTATTACGGGTAATATATACCCACACCTTCCTACGGAGTGGCACTGTGGGTGGTTGCGCAATATCACACCTTCCAGACTTTTTATTCTTCAAAAAGTGGTTCGAACCATTGCAAAAAATTCAATGGAGAGAGTCGTGCAGACCAGCGTTCAAAAGTCTCAACATGTTGACTCTTCCCTGTCTCACATCCTGAGACCTGCGTTTTTTCAAAACCAAATGCGATCCCATAAGAGGTGTAGACATACACTCATAAAACTAGAGCAGGAAAACTACCGAACTGGGCGACACAGAACGGTGGTTTACGAGCGTTTGCCTTTCAGAGGTTTCGTTTTGTCAACAAATTGCCAAATTCGATAAAGTGCTACGCCACAGGCGTTCAAGTCTCGTCTAAAAGCAGTTTTGACCGCGAACACTTTCTATAGTTCAGACGAGTTTTGGCACACTAATGGTAGACCTAGTGAGAAATGGCCGGCCTACGGGTGCTTAAGTGGGAGAATTCGGATGAATGAACCGTTATACATTGTATGTATGAATGAGTTCTCGATGTAAGAATGAGTGACAAAATTTTCGCTTTCAAAATATTTAAAACCTGACGAATTTCTTACAATGTATTTTGTTAACGAAATAAAATATTTATTTATTTATTTATTTGGCACGACAAGCAATTTACCGAATAGTCACCGCATGTTTCACTCTAACCCTGTTCTGACCTTTATTCCATTAAACACAGGACCTAAACAGCCAGTGGAACAGCAACAGTTCAGTACAGAACGAAGCGACATTGGTCAGACAAGTAGATTCAATGCAAGGCGCAAGGGCTTTGGATGTCACCGCCTTGTTTCACTCTAACCCTGTTCTGAACCTTTATTCCATTAAACACAGTAGACCTAAACAGCCAGTGGAACAGCAACAGTGAGTCAGTATACAGAACAGCAAGCGACATTGGTCAGGACAAGTAGATTCTAATGCAAGGCACGACAAGGGGCAATTTACTGGATAGCCACCGCCTCTGTTTCACTCTAACCCTGTTCTGAACCTTTATTCCATTAAACACAGTAGACCTAAACAGCCAGTGGAACAGCAACAGTGAGTCAGTATACAGAACAGCAAGCGACACAAGGACAAGTAGATTCTAATGCAAGGCACGACAGCAAGTATTTACTGGATAGCCAACGCCTCTGTTTCACTCTAACCCTGTTCTTCTGAACCTTTTATTCCACTAAAACACAGTAGACCTAAACAGCCAGTGGAACAGCAACAGTGAGTCAGTATACAGAACAGCAAGCGACATTGGTCTCAGGACAAGTAGATTCTAACAAGGCACGACAAGGGGCAATTTACTGATAGCCACCGCCTCTGTTTCACTCTAACCCTGTTCTGAACCTTTATTCCATTAAACACAGTAGACCTAAACAGCCAGTGGAACAGCAACAGTGAGTCTCAGTATACAGAACAGCAAGCGACATTGGTCAGGACAAGTAGATTCTAATGCAAGGCACGACAAGGCATTTACTGGATAGCCACCGCCTCTGTTTCACTCTAACCCTGTTCTGAACCTTTATTCCACTAAACACAGTAGACCTAAACAGCCAGTGGAACAGCAACAGTGAGTCAGTATACAGAACAGCAAGCGACATTGGTCAGGACAAGTAGATTCTAATGCAAGGCACGACAAGGCAATTTACTGATAGCCACCGCCTCTGTTTCACTCTAACCCTGTTCTGAACCTTTATTCCATTAAACACAGTAGACCTAAACAGCCAGTGGCAACAGCAACAGTGAGTCAGTATACAGAACAGCAAGCGACATTGGTCAGGACAAGTAGATTCTAATGCAGGCACGACAGGGCAATTTACCGGATAGCCACCGCCTCTGTTTCACTCTAACCCTGTTCTGAACCTTTATTCCATTAAACACAGTAGACCTAAACAGCCAGTGGAACAGCAACAGTGAGTCAGTATACAGAACAGCAAGCGACATTGGTCAGGACAAGTAGATTCTAATGCAAGGCACGACAAGGGGCAATTTACTGATAGCCACCGCCTGTTTCACTCTAACCCTGTTCTGAACCTTTATTCCATTAAACACAGTTAGACCTAAACAGCCAGTGGAACAGCAACAGTGAGTCAGTATACAGAACAGCAAGCAATAGACATTGGTCAGACAAGTAGATTCTAATGCAAGGCACGACAAGGGGCAATTTACTGATAGCCACCGCCTCTGTTTCACTCTAACCCTGTTCTGAACCTTTATTCCATTAAACACAGTAGATCTAAACAGCCAGTGGCACAGCAACAGTGAGTCAGTATACAGAACAGCAAGCGACATTGGTCAGGACAAGTAGATTCTAATGCAAGGCACGACAAGGCAATTTACTGGATAGCCACCGCCTCTGTTTCACTCTAACCCTGTTCTGAACCTTTATTCCATTAAACACAGTAGATCTAAACAGCCAGTGGCACAGCAACAGTGAGTCAGTATACAGAACAGCAAGCGACATTGAGGACAAGTAGATTCTAATGCAAGGCACTCTTGACAAGGGCAATTTACCTCTGAGAGCCGCTTTGTGGTAGGACAAGTAGATTCTAACCACGACAAGGGCAATGGATAGCCACCGCCTCTGTTTCAACCCTGTTCTGATTTATTCCATTAAACACAGTAGATCTAAACAGCCAGTGGCACAGCAACAGTGAGTCAGTATACAGAACAGCAAGCGACATTGGTCAGGACAAGTAGATTCTAATGCAAGGCACGACAAGGGGCCTAATTTATAGGTATACCTCTCTTTCACTCTAACCCTGTTCTGAACCTTTATTCCATTAAACACAGTAGATCTAAACAGCCAGTGGAACAGCAACAGTGAGTCAGTATACAGAACAGCAAGCGACATTGGTCAGGACAAGTAGATTCTAATGCAAGGCACGACAAGGGGCAATTTACCGGATAGCCACCGCCTCTGTTTCACTCTAACCCTGTTCTGAACCTTTATTCCATTAAACACAGTAGATCTAAACAGCCAGTGGAACAGCAACAGTGAGTCAGTATACAGAACAGCAAGCGACATTGGTCAGGACAAGTAGATTCTAATGCAAGGCACGACAAGGGGCAATTTACTGGATAGCCACCGCCTCTGTTTCACTCTAACCCTGTTCTGAACCTTTATTCCATTAAACACAGTAGATCTAAACAGCCAGTGGCACAGCAACAGTGAGTCAGTATACAGAACAGCAAGCGACATTGGTCAGGACAAGTAGATTCTAATGCAAGGCACGACAAGGGGCAATTTACCGGATAGCCACCGCCTCTGTTTCACTCTAACCCTGTTCTGAACCTTTATTCCATTAAACACAGTAGATCTAAACAGCCAGTGGCACAGCAACAGTGAGTCAGTATACAGAACAGCAAGCGACATTGGTCAGGACAAGTAGATTCTAATGCAAGGCACGACAAGGGGCAATTTACCGGATAGCCACCGCCTCTGTTTCACTCTAACCCTGTTCTGAACCTTTATTCCATTAAACACAAATGCTTTCTAGTGTTCAGCTACGAAATAAAGAGGGTTTTGACATTATTACAATTAAACATGATTTTTTGAGGTTGAAATATTATGAAGGACGGGTTTTATCGTGTTTAGTGAACAAGAAAAACAAGACGTTTCGAAAAGGAGAATTTAACCCCATCATCAGGTCATAAGCATTCAAAACGCAACACATAAGTAAGAAATTAATGTGCTTGCCTAAATGTCATCAGCGTAAACTGAGTAAGACTAGCTCATTTTCTAGTGAATTGTTTTACAAATTAGGTTGAAAAGCAAACAAATAATAAACATAACAGGCAGAAGGTGCTCGATATTGAAAATATATAAAGAACACACTTTGAAATATCAAAAACCAATATTAAAGAACTTTAATTGGACAAGGCCATTCAAAGGCAATGCCGGTATCTTCAGGTCTATAATTATAGACAACATTTGGGAATTGAAGATAAATGCATCGCCCGAATTAAGTTTAATTTTGGGGTTTTCGGTATTTTAAATTAGTTTTCCTTATGTCAACATAAAATTTAGTACACTGGGATAAGTTTGAAAACAAATTACAAGAAGCCTAAATATAATTAAAGTAGTTTTAGATAGAAGCAGAAAACACAGTATATTACGGGACTTTTATATTTATGAAGGTCAAAACTGAAAGGTAATAGCGCAATTTAAGCTAAAAAACATTTTAGTTCTTTATGTATTGTTTTTTTTACTTCAGTTAAGGAATCATAAGTTAATAAAAGACTAGAATATTACAACAATTGCAAATTAAACAGGATTTTAGTGATTTTTCTAAAAGTGTTTTCTTTTATTTCAATATGTTGGTTCATTAATTTTCCAATCTTTTCACAAAAAACGTGCTTAGTTTGTTTTATAGCGTGCAGAACTCTAGTTAATCTAATCTGAACATTAAACCATAAAATGGAAAGGTCTCTCAATTTAAGTACTGTAAGTTGGCAGAGCTTAATTAAAGTACTCTCAAAACTTTGCGCATTACAAAGTAATGAACGAAATTACTGTAATTTGCAGCTCTAACTAACTTGACCCGATTCACAACGAAACTATGTACAGCTCGTTCAACGGACGTGGATTATCTTTGTTTCCGATATCCCATGTATTGTCATGAATTCTTTGAAACTTTAGTGTTTTATTTATTATCTGCAAAGTAAAAGGTTTTAGTAAGGGATATATAGATTGTTATAAAATTACAGATTTGACTAGATATTTAAATTTATTTTGTTTACGACCATGAACAATGGGAAGTTCTTTGAGTGAATTGAAGATTATACAGGATGGACATAAAGTTATTTACACCCGCTTTCACTATTTTTTTTGTTAAATTTTGTGATCTGATTGTTGATTTCTTGTATGTAGGTGAGTGAAACAAAGATACTACTCATTTATTGGTTAACTTTTTTTTAAATGCCCTATGCATGAATGTTACCAACACGTTATTATTACATAAGTTATCATATTAAATATCTCGTTAAAATAAATATTTTGTTGCAGATGTCGGCTCAATATCAATTTTGTCTAGCCAAAAATAAGACAACAACGTGTAGGCAAAATATCTCTTTAGAACATATTTAAATAAACTGCGGATATGTTTCTAGGACTAAACGCGTCTAAAATAAAATAATATTCCGCTTTTATTGGAATTTTAACCTTGGATGTTTCAAAAATTTAAATTTTTTGTAGCTATAAATATGTGCAAGTAAATGCAATTATCTTTGATACCGTGTACAGCTAAATTTCCACAGCTGTTTCATTAGGTAAGGTTGAATTTATGTAATACAGGTTTATTTAAAAGGTCTAATTTATAAGAGGTTTAGCCACCATTTTGGCTATAAAAGTTTCTTTGAGCTGAAACTTGTAGTCAAAATGTTCACATAAAAACGTCATGCACCTTAAGTTTTTTCGACAATTCTGTCATTCACAGTCATTATAATCTACTTCTTCCGGTTCACACCACGTCCAGACTTCATAATTAGGTTGACATATTTCGGCCTTACTGTGGAGTAAAATCTTCAGTCACCGATTGGCTGAAACTGAGCTACTTGCTGTCTTCATGAGCTACCAGGGCTACAGCAAGTAGCTCAGTTCCAGCTAATCAGTGACTGGAGATGGTACTCCACAGCGAGGCCGAAATATCTCAAACTAATCATGCAGTTCGGTCGCGCTGTGAACCGGAAGTACTAGACTATAGTTGTGACACCGTCCACGAAAGCCTAAGAGTTAAATTCACAATCACATATGAACCTAAAACATCGTCAAATTTTAATCTAGTTGGAAAATTAAACAATTTTACTTAGTACGGAATATATTTTCCCTTAAATTTCAAGTTTAAAAACTATACCGATTGCTTATGAAATACAACCCAGCATGTGTTCCACAGGGAAAAAGGGCCGGGGATAATTAGAGAACCCTCGCAAAGTTACGAACCTGGAGGAAACACCGAAAGTCGTAAATTATAATCAGTCCCTTCCTTCCCTCCAGGGAAACAATATTTCAGAAAGGTGTAAGGTTGAATTATACTTTGACTTATGTGCCACATCTCGCCCCTTTGACCTAACTCAAATTTAAAACCTGGGGAATCCACAGGTTCTCTTATTTATTTTAGGTTTCTCTCTGAACTCAAGATAAAATTATGAGATAATTCCGTACGATATTTTAAAAAGTGAGGTTATATACTGTTTTATATAAGTGGGTTTCATAGTTTATTTCTGTTATATTTAGACTTTAGGGTGTATTTGGCTTCACATTGGCTTTTTCATGGAGTTGCATCAAAAAAATTGCGCCATAATTATCCAGTTTATGGTACTGCATGATAAGAGCCTTCAGATTACGTTTTGAATTTTAATTACTTTTGAACGACCTTTCAATCAGTAACCAAAGTTTTCCTAGATAAATCACGGCCTTTTCGAGATAATTTTCTCGAAATTCATTTCATCGTCAGACTTGCACGTAATTTAGTTTTAA
The DNA here is from genome assembly GCA_018831715.1 of Matsumurasca onukii. Taxonomy (NCBI): domain Eukaryota; kingdom Metazoa; phylum Arthropoda; class Insecta; order Hemiptera; family Cicadellidae; genus Matsumurasca; species Matsumurasca onukii. Next base: position 8,696,305 of record CM032058.1, on the reverse strand, counting down.
AAATACTAGAATACTTTTTAAATTTGAAAGTGACTTTTACTGCTACACTGTAAACATGAAGGAATAAAAGACCATTCAGAAAAGGTACATTTCACTCTTTTGAATATTGAAACCCAGCCTTTCTCATTAAAGAGTGGCTCGATTTTCTCTCTTTTGGGAGTGGTTTTCATTCTTTCATATTTAGAGTGTATGTTGTTGATAAAATATATTTAAAGCATAAAATAAAAATAGTGTAATCATTGCACTTCTATAACTTTCTTTCTTCTCCATTGTGGCAGGGTTTGATTAGAGTTGACCCCAAAACCATCCTCGAAACTTTTATGTGAAACGGTATTTTTTTTTTAATTTTTAGCCATAAAGTTTTAAAAATCTTATGTTATGCTATCCCATAATTTAATCTTTTGTATTAACTCTTTATTACCATACATTTTCATGTGTGTAACAAATAAAAATAAATTGTAATAAAGGGCGAAATATTCCGTTCTTCAGATTTTCATCATATCGTTTAATTTTCCAATTTTCAACTTAAAAAGTTTTCGGTAGAATAAAATGTATTCATGGTTAGTAAATTTTTCAATTTTCTTCGAAATATATGAGGTTGGTTTTCATTTTTGATTTGGCGTGGTAAGTTGTTTGAAACTTTAGTTCCCACTTCATTTGGAAGAGATTCAAGTAATTTTGTATTATGTTAAGAGTTTCTGTAGTTCAAGTAGTTCAGACTTGAATTTCGAAAAAAAATTAAACAACACATTTAAACCGAAATTTGACATTTTAACATGAGACACCTTTTGACCAACAAAGCTGCCTTTGTCAGCTACATCTTTCGAAAACATGTGTGTGATAATTTAATAAGAATCTCTTTAACACCTCAAAATACCAATACTAATACGGTTTTGTGGTATTCTTAAGGTTACTTTTCCCTGAAGACGGGGTCAGATGCCAGATCCCGAAACGTCGTGTAATTTTCGTTAACTCAAAAACGATGGAAAACGTCAATTTTTAACTCATTAACCTACAACCAGGATAAATAATTAAGAATAATTAACGGATCGATACGGTTATTACAATGGTTACGAAGACCCATTGTGTTAACGGGGCTTCACCCCTTTATTACATTATTGTATCGGCCAGCCGCTAATGGCACTGACACAAAGGAACACGAAACTCGCGTTAACAATTTAGAACGTGCTATAACAATCGTGTAGGAGAGTTTTAATTGGAGTTTGGAAGACTGGAATAATTATTGTAGGAAAAAGTATTGTAAAAACTACATTTTTAATCTTACTTCAACAACAAAATGGCAGATTTAATGACCAACTAAACGGGGAGTTTATAATTTAATAACTTGAAAGTTGTTGTTAATTAAGAGAATTGTTTCAGAGTGGTTGGTGTTTCTAAGGCTAGTTGAGTAAATTCTTAAACGCATCTCCACTAAATGCTGTAGGAAATTGTTTCTCTGCTTAGCTTCTATAAAATATTCTTTAGGAATTTTGTAAACAGATTATTACTTTTGTTTAGCGTTAAGCGGTTTTAGAGAGGAATTCGAGCGTAAAGCTTGTAATCCTTACGTTTAGGGTTTCCACTTGAATTAAAGGTAATTGTAACGTTTTGTTTTATTTTTAGGTTAATTTATAGCTAGTAAGAAAACAACGATTTGGTAAGCACCTAAGAGTACTTAGGCTTTTTAAATATGAGTACTACTGTCATGATTGTTCAAACTTAAAATCATGACAGTTATTAATCTATACATATATCATATACTAATACACACTAAATCAAACATTACAGAATTCAATACAAGACAGGATTTCTACACACACACAACACTAGAGGAAGTGGAAAACTGGATGTTCCAACATACAGGTTAGCTAAAACAGGTAAATCTTTCAAAATCAATGTTGATAAATTTTTCAACAAACTACCAAGTACGGCTTGGTTTATAACTTTCAAAAGATTTAAATCCAAAGTCAATGATTAATTGAAAATCACTACTATTCTTTAACAGAGGTTTTAGATGACAACATAAATTTAGAATTTTATATTTTAACCTTTTTTATTTTGCCATATACAGTGCTAATATAAGCTGTAATTATATGTGATACTAGTTATAAGAATTTTACATTTTAACCTTTTCATTGTTGCTATGTACAAACGTTAGTAAAAACTGTGTAATAATACTAGAATAAAATTAATAATAAAATGAAAATTAATGTGATAATACTAGCTGTTGTAAGGATTTTACATTGTATAAGAAATCAATAATTACTATGACTATGCCCATCTATACTATTAGTATTTTGGTTAGGGTTGTCCGGAGTGTTGAGATCTCGGAATCTGGTTGGGGTAATTAAGAATTGTTTGAATAGAAATAATCCTTAGTGTGTGGAGGGTGGGAAAACAGAATAAAATTATATAGATTTTTTATTTTGGGTTTTGAGTTCTCTTTATGTTATATTTATTTGTTTAGTAAATATCAACGGATTTGTTTGAAACTCGACAAATAGTTGTATACCATTAACAAAGACTACTGATTTTGGGGTTCCACAATATATATATTTGGGGTGGGGTTAAAGAGGGGCAAGAAATAAAAAAAACATAAAATCGATGTGGGTATCAAAAAAGGGAATATTATGCTGATTTCAAAAATATATTGGTTATCTACAAAATTATTTGAGGAAGGGGGTTATGGGGTAAAACATCGGGATGGCCGAGTTTACAAAGCACCGAGGCCGAGGTAGTGAAGCGAGCGAGCGTGCCAGGGGGTCTGGGGGCGAAGCTAGTTTCAGCTAGTTTCATGTAATACTGATGATCAAAGGCAATACAGGTTCTTGATTCTTGATACTTATTTCTAGAGAGAATCGCTCAGCTAGCTCTTCGGAACACATATAGTAGGTTACTACAGCCTTCTCCAAAGGCACTTTGTGGTATAACGTTTCCATGAAACTGCGTGTTATTATTGTTATCACAAATCCAGGCCTAATTTGTATAACTCCACATTACGGTTTTGTTAGGTTAGATTAGAACTTAACTAAAATGAAGTTTTGTTAAAATAGCTTTTCCATTTGCTTCAGGATACAAGGTGCATTGATATGAGATTAATAAGATTTATATTCACTGGCAAGATACTAACGTACTTAAATATTAAGATTGAAACGAATCAAATTTACAGGGGGGTAATAATACGTGTTACTAAAGTTCAAACGCCCAACCCAACTATCTAGGCCTAACATACAAGTAAGGCTAGCCTAGTATAAGGCTAGATAGTAACAAAACACTAAAAGACAGTTTAAATAATAATAAACATTTAATTTACCTGCAGTCATAGCCTAGGCTAACCCTTGAATCACGAAATTGCACAGGCTAGGTCTTACGTGGTATGCTTAGCCCAGACACTTCGTAGTATGTTGCTGATGTAATGTAACCATATTCACGATCTGAATAATATTGTCCACTAATTAAAACACATCCACAACGACTGAAGACTTACTGGTGTTGACTGGCGGAAAACATTAGAATGTTGACCAAAAAACGCAACGCCGATCAGTAAAACATAACCTCCGCCATGTTGACAGTGAGTCAGAGACAGCTGTAGTTGGCGCATGCGCATACGGCGCTGCCTCACAGAGAAAAAAAGGCTGTACTCTGTAAAACAGATGATTGTCACTAATATGTTTGACTAAAACGTAATCGAAATATGTCGGTATATTTATATTGAAATGCAGTCTTCTGAAGATTACCAGTTATACTTAAGTTAACTCTTTGAACAACAAAATACTAGAAAAATCACTAAAAATATTTATTTCTGCATTAACGCTCTCACAGCATGATGGTGCATAATAGGCTATATCTGCACAATTTTTCTCCTCGAAAAAAATACATTATATTATTTAACAAAGCGACTAACTGCTGTATTATCAAACACTAATTTAACTTACAACCATATAATAACCAAAAATGTTGCAATTATGAATAATTATGAACGATTTTTCATACATATTCTTGGAATCTAGGTTACTTCAAGCTTTATATTCAAAGTATTATAGACCATGCCCATTTAATGCAAACTGTGATCAACGGCAATAAACGACTTGATTTTTAATAGCTTTAAACAACTAATAAAGAATACGATTGGTATAGGACTTCTTTCAGCGATGTATCATGAAATACTTTAGTTCCAGCAGCATTGTATGCTAGCTCTGAAGCAAAGTGAGGAACCACGAAACCAAGCATAATGCACGTTGTGAATATTTCAACCATTCCTGGTCCCGTCTAAAACAACTTTGTGCTCCCTTGTACAAAGTTCACTTTGAGAAGTCACGCTTGCTTAAAATGTTACGAGTTTGCTTAGTTAGCGTCCTTTTAGTTTGTGTAATACTTTAAAATATTTACCAAGCTATACACATTTGTCTTAATTTATTTAAACAGTAAAGCTAATGTTCTCATTGAAGTCATAAGAGGTAGACTACAGTGAATTCCTTGGCCCATGTGGTGTCCAAAGGTTTGCTAGAAAAGTCTTCAAAAATATTTACGCGTTGAGATTTTTAACAAAATGTTGTACAACAAATGTTCTTTGAGCACCATATTTTGGACTGATTCATCCCCTTTTTCAAGGAGAGAGCAAACTTCACTAATTCATCAGTTTACAATTATTTGCCTCTCTTTTTTGCAACTTATTTAAATGCAAAGCGATAATTTATTGTTATTATATTGAAAAGTATATTGAAACATATAGGCAGGAAATAAAAGTATTTATTTCAAGTAGAGTTCAGGAACATATCACACAAAACCCGAAGATATTGAAATGTGGGTCATAGCAGAACATACCCAGCACGAAACATACAGAAGAGTTTGACATAGCCATAACTGGCAAATATTTAAGATACTTACTCGAGAGGCATCTAAGAAACCATTGAAAAATTAAATAAGAAAACCTCAACATAGAAGACAGCGTTAAACTTTCAAGAAGCTGGCAACCAGTCCCGAATCTCTTTTTGATAGTGTAACAGCCAATGAGAACATCGACAGTTGGCATGCCTGTTCCAAAGGACGGTTGGCAGCCCTGTGACTAATAGGATAGCGGACAGCAAGTAACTCATCTTCAGCCTATCAGAAACTGAACATGGTACTCCACAGCGAGACCGAAATATTTCAAGCTAATTGTAATGATGTTTCGACGCAGTGTGAACCGGAAGAACTTGATTATAATAATTATTATTGTTCTAAGTTTGATTACAAATCGGAAAAGTTATACATACGTTTTTTTAATCTTTGTTTACATCAACAGCTTTTTACATACGCCACTTTTTTAGGAAGAATAAAGTATATTTAAGTTGACTTTAGGCGCTGGTAAAGTGAGACTTGTTGTCATAAGTTATTGCAGCTTTTAGCAGATGTTTTGACAAGATGCCTCATCAGTCACAGCTGTCAAGAGTTTTGTCGAAACCTCACCATGTAAATTCCAAGATGACTTAGGGTTTGAAGTCATAAAAAAAGGTAAAGTTTGTCTTGTTAAACAAGGCGAAGATATGACTACAGAGTCCTCTCTACAACTCAGCTTCGACCTTTACCGAGCGTTACCGCAAAGTCACTTAACCATTAATAGTAAAAGGTGACTGCGGGGATCGAACCCACGCCGCCGATGAGTGATGAGCTCCAGAGTCGCACGCGATACCAACCCGCCAAGGCTCCGCTAACGGAACTGTTATTCTTGAGAAGATAACTTTATTCTTAACTAAAGGAATTATAATTCTTTAACTTTTCGTTTAAAGTCGAATTCAAAACAGTTGCTTAAAGGATTGACGTGTATATATACTGTAGTAATTAAAGATCCATGCGGGTAAATGTGTAATGTTTAAAGACTTACGAACAATACTCCATAGAAATCTGTGAGTTATACCTGAAACAATACACGTATTATTAATAGTACATATTGAAAAGGTAATACTAGTTCATTAAAACTTCTAATTTCGTTATTAAAAGTACTTACATTTCCGCCATGAAGATAATTATGCAGATCTCATCGGGGGCCGTTAGAATCTTCCCGACATACAAGTAAATTACGAAAACAAAATAAGTTAAAGAATAAACTTATTTTAATGTAACTTAACGCTTTTGCGGCCGGCGTCACAACTATAATTTAGTTCTTCCGGTTCACACCGCGTCGAAACTTCATGATTAGGTTGAGATATTTCGGCCTCGCTGTGGAGTATCTTCAGTCATTTATTGGCTGAAGTTTGGATGCGGTGTGAACCGGAAGAACTAGATTATAATAAACTGAAACATTGAGCCTTGCTTTTGCACGTGGACGGTTACGGGCACGATATCACTTGGCGAAACCAAGTCAAACATATTAAATAAATCATATAACTTTAACAACCACCTGATGGTTTTCATCCAATTCTACACTCAATAGTATAATGCAGCACGGTGTTACTGTGTACCTAAGTACAGTATCTAACGCTATGTATTGTGTTACAGCACCATTATACACAGGAAACCTTCTACAATACAAAGAAAACGCGAAGGTATCGTTAGCGGTTCAAGATACAAATACCTGCAGAAAACGTTTTTAAGTGAGTTTTTATTTTACAACTCAACCGTTGGGATTTCTCTAAACTACTGAGAATATTGGTAGGGTTAAAGGTGTTTTATGGACAACCATTGATGAAATTCCAGTCCCAAAAATCAGTGAAAACCGTAGTCTTAACAACGTTAACATTTGCGTGAAAGGTAAAAAGGTAAAGTTTGTCTTGTTTACGAGGCGAAGTTGGGACTACAAAGTTCCCTCTACCACTCAACCTTGACCTTTACCTTGCGTCACCGTATTAGTCACATTACAAATTGTAAGTGGTGACTGCGGGGATCGAACCCGCGCCGAGCTCCAGAGTCGTGTGCAATACCAATCCGCCACGTATCCGCTGAAGGTAAATAGTAAATATTAATAGTCGTTAGTAAATAGGTTATCGGCTAACCCTTGCTCTATCCCCAGGTAGAGCTTAAAACATGGGGGTTGTAGCTTCCTTTGAGGACAGCACAAGAATCAACCTCAACACTCTGATTTATTAATTTGAATTTAGGATTAAATAAAAATACCTTGAGATAGAGGAAAGTTATTACATTTAATTTAACAAATACTCGCAGTGAGGGTACACAGGAATGAATTACAAGAGATGAGAACCGATATTGAGAACAGGCTACCATTCACAACTTTTATGATGATGACTGAAGATTAATTACAAGTTAAACTTTAAATCGAATAAGTAAATTTAAAATAGATAATTGGAATTGAATGAAACGTTAATTAGATTAAAACAATGATTAGAATCAAACTGAACTTTAAATAAAATTAATAATACTAAATGAATGAAATTTAAATAAGTTGTGAAGGGTATTTAAGTTTGGCCCCTAAACCCTAGAGTACCTAACTTAGGAAAAGCGATCAACGAAAACTCGAAGCTGACGTCCTCCTGAAGTCGGTCCTGGATCGGGGCGAAGGTCTCAGTCAGGGATGATGAAGGTACGCTAGAGGTTAAAGACAGACTGTCGCTCCCAGACGGTTGTGCTCCGTAGGTCAACTCTGCTGACGCACAAGTATTGAAGTCCACTGTCAGCAATCAGCACTGCCAGCACGAGGCAAGCAATGCCGATGTGAACCACTTCGATACACCTCCACTAATCTATTGTAAATTTTAATATTTCGGGAAGGTTCAACTCCGGTATATGTTATAAGGTATTAGGTATTAGTTGAGCAATCGTCTTACACTTTAATTGAACTCGGAAATTTGAAAACTTCTTCTAACCATCATTTGATTAAATAACTAAAGCAACATTGTGATGAGCCAACATTGCCTTGTACGAAATATTATTCAAAAGTTTGTAGAAATTCTAATCCATTTTTCGGTTTTGGGTATTTTTTGGTTGGGGTCCGTGTACTATGTTTCTAAGCTAGGCTTCAACGTATTAAAGATTGTTCACGTTTCAAGCTCGTAAACAGCTTCTATTTCGTTCGAAGTCAAAACTGTTGAGTGAAGTTTAGATCAATGTGCTTAATGTTTTTATTTGGCCTTAATCATGATACACGCTTTAATAACAAACTATCTACTGAATTCGTCAAAAATTAGAATAACTGTCTACTGAATAGACCATTTTATTTATTTTCGCCTAGTCTTTAAATAATTTTATCAAGTTTTTCAAATATTGTATATAAATTTGGCTTAGCTATTTAGTTATAAAAGAAGTTCCACGTTGTTATTACAACATAAAAATACTTCTTTCGTTCATTTCTTTCACAAAAATACAATACTTTTTGGTTAGTTGGTTCATAAAAATTCATTTTATCCCATTCTAAATTTAAACCTGTTTTAAAAGACAAACCGCAGAATTACTTACAAACATGTATTTCACCTGGAAAACCACACACGTGACCTTTTATGTTTTATCAATTTCCAAACTCTAGTACTGGAGGGTTTGTAAGGTTTAATTCACACGAATGGGTTTAACAATTGATTGGTTGACTTCAAAAGATTTGGCGTCAAACAAACTGGAAATTGAGTTTAAAGTTAACATGTACGCGCTTGATTGAGTTTTGTCTGTTTGTTCAACAACATTCTGTCGTTGTTAAAAAACATGTATACGCCGTTTTCAATTTAGGTTATTTTTTAGACATTTAAATTGAGTATAAATACTATACATGGTATTTTGAATTTTAAACTTAAGTGGTTAGTCATAATAAAAAATTCTTTTTTGGATTAAACCACTGAATACTATTTTAGTATATATTTATTATAATTTAATATACGAGTATATAATTTGTTATAAATTGTATATAATAAAATATTATTCAGAGGTTTAATCCAAAAAAGAACTTTTCACTATACAGGGTGTTTATTTTTAAGTGGGCCACCATTAGGAACTCGTAAGGTATAGGTTTTACAAGAATGTTTAAAAGGAGAAAATTACTTATTTTGTACTAGTATTAAAAATACAAAAGAATCCTTTTTTCAAAGGCCATCGTTTTCCAAAATGGCGGCGAATTATCTAATGAGAATACATATTTGTATGATTGAGTTTCCATTAAAAGAAACATAAAGGTTCCTGCCTGCAAGAGTTTTGTTTACTTTTAATACGAAATAGTATTTTACATTTCAAACTGAAGAGCTGTATGCTTCCGTTTACCCTTGTTCTAAAGAAGTATCACAATAATTATGTAGAATTATTTTTGTTAGAAAAAACGAGTATTTTTTACACAAATAATACATAGTAATCCCCAAACTATTGAAACAGTCCTCCACTCTTTTTATGTACAATGAGTACTATTTGTAGTATTATTAATTTTTTAATTTTAAACAATATATAAATTGCAAAAACATAATTTTTACTTATATTTACCTAACAATAATACCAAATGATGACCTCTTACATCCACTTTTTTGGCTAAGGACGACTTTTCATTCCTCATACATAAGTTTATTATACTCGTATAATTCAGCACAGTTTAGTGGACCAGTGACTGGTTGGTATCGCGCGTGACTCCGGAGCTCATCACTCCGGTGGTGCGGGTTCGATCCCCGCAGTCACCACTTATGATTTGTAAAATGTCTACACGTTGACGTTAGGTAAAGGTCAAGGTTTAGTAGTAGAGAGACCTTCGTAGTCCTAACCTCGTCTCGATAAACAAGACAAACCTTTTCCATTGTTTACTTTTGTAGACAAATTTGACTAGAACTTTGCTTGACTCAACTAGGCTTTTACACTGTGAGAGGATTTGACCAAAGTTTCGACAGGACGTGTGAGTTTGCGATCATTGAACACATGAACACATGATTGAGTCTGGTTTGTTTGTTCAAACATCAACGAGATCAGAACAAACCAAACCCGGTTACTCTGGATACTCTGCTACGCCAAATGTGCTTCCTCCGTTTCATTTTTAAGGGTAGGAATTTACAACAACAAAAAACGGTAATTTTTTTTTGAAGTAGTATTTTGGATTGAAAAATTTACAATGTGTTAAAAATATTTCTTGTTTTTTTAATGATTGTCGAGCAATATGCTATTGACACAATGCCTGACGTGTTGATAGGATATTTATACTGGAAAAGTACCCAATTGTACCAAAGTATACAAACCCGATTCGCTAAATATATAAATTATAAAAAAGTGCAAACTGCTTGGGGCTAAAAAGACAGAGCTGAAAAATCGGGATGTTAAAAAGCCAATGTTAATCAAGGTCTCTGTGACTACCTCTCATAAATATGACATCAAGCGTAAGGATAATCATAATTCTTGTTCTAACTTTCGGCAGAAAATAGCACAAAAACTCATAGCGTGGTAATAAGGACTAAAAATAGGCAATATAAAACATAAATAGTGCAAGACACCTTATAGTAAAGTTTACACATGTATGGGTTACTCGAAATACTTGAACCAAGCGTTCGTCAGCTTAGGCCTATAAACACTTTTCGTGATTCACCACGTAGGAGTTTTCTAAAACCTCGTTAGTCGTTTTTAATCCTTTGTTAGACAAACTATGATTCATAATTCGAAACTCTAAAGAATTTGTTTTCTATTGGTTGTTTATAAAAATAGGTAACATCCACCGTGTAGGGAACATCCTAAAGGATTGTTAGCCATTTTAACTCTTTTGTTAAAAAGCCCTGATTCATTTATCAAAACTTTAAAGAACTTCCTTTCTATTGGCTCTGCATAAATACGTATTTTGTGTTCTCTTTTTTATGGTTGGTTAGTCCAATTCACGGCTGTGATTGGTCGTACGCTGCTCCAAGCCAGCCAATGCGACTGTCGGTGGCTGGCACTGACCTTAGACGTGCTATATTTCTCTATTTATATTGTAATTTTTTAAAACTTGTGTGGATATTGTATCATTGTCTAGGCTAGTTGTTATCAAATCAAATAAGTTAAAAAGAGGCCAAAAGAAAAATAATGTCATTTGGTAGGGGATTAGTCCGCTTGTACTGATTACTTATGGGCTAACTCAGTTCCTAACGTTTTGTCTCATGTTTTAGACTATTTATATTTTAACAATACACGCAATCACTCAACATACACAGTTGAATATTTAAAACGTGTAGATGAACTCAGAAAATAACGAACTGGATTGAAGCTCAAAATGAATTGACAATAAATCACAGTGGAAAGATTAAACTCGTGTTTGAGAGAAGAACACTGTGCACTTTCATTCTCTGCAAGTTGGCGAGACTGAACAATTTCATTACTTGTTCTTTTTTAGTGTTTTTTTTTATTTTATTTTTTTAAGCTGTCATTTTAAACACATTGATTTAAACCACAACTCAGCATCTAAATTAATGCAATACAACCTCAACATTTAATTAAAACCTTTAATTCCTTTTATTGATGAATTTGTTATCAAGCTTAAAAGTTTCTTATTAAAAAAAACTGTTGCATACAAAAACAAAAAAGGGTATGATATGCTTTCTCTTTAAATAAAACGAGAAGGCTCACAAAAAAAGTCGTTTTACCATTTCGGCTAAAACATTTAAGAACTAAGTTCCTGACCCGATATTTTTTACATTCGACTTACAAATTCTTTATTCACACTAAAAAATACTGTAACATCATAAACATTAAAATAAAAAAACTATTATAATTATTTTGTGTGCACACGTTTACAAACGGCGTGCCGGGCCCTACTTGACTTGCGATTTGAATCGAGTAAAAATCAAGTTCGTCTTGTGTAACGGGGTGAAGTTAGGACTACACAGTCCTTTCTACCACTCAACCTCGACCTTTACCTAGCGTCACCCCACAGTGACTTTAAAATTGTAAGTGGTGACTACGGAGATTGAACCCGCACCACCGGAGATATGAGCCTCGGAACTGCGCGCGATACCAATCCGCTAAAAGAATTCAACACTACTAACATCAGTTTGATAAAAAGTAGTAGATTAATTATATTGTGGTGAATTTTAATCATAGGATGCTGTAGAATAAAGCCCACGCTAAGGGCTGGTAAATTAGCCAGCATAAACGGGAGCAGTGAGAGAGAACTTGCCACACAGAGAGACAGAGAGAGAGAAATCTCAGTTTCATACAAAGAGCACAGTGATGTGACAGCTGTTTCAATTCACTGGCTCATGTATAATCCCGGGACAGGTGCTTCTTACTACATCACTGGCTGGACATTCTTTGTCCCGTCTACTCACACTCATAGTACAACCTTTTTATGGCTTTTTTTTATAATTAGCCACCAGCCAAGAAAAAGCTAAGCTAGGCAGCGTCAGGCTTATTGTGCTAGCCAACTAGGTAGGAAGGGGATGGTTCTGCTATCATCATGCTTAGGAAACTGATTTGGCCTTCACTATTTGAGATGCCGACCACTCTCATGAGGGCATTTTAAGGCAAATATGTGGTGAAGGATGAGTGTGATGAGTGGTAGTAATGAGTTATGAGGTGTAGTCTTGTTACAAACTATGACCGACTCTTCCTTAGAATGGGTCATTAATTAATAGCCCAATAACCAATGGAACTACAAGGACCAACGGCTTAACGTGACTTCCGAACCACGCAGGCGATGGTCTGATATGTTTAAACGATGGTGGGAGTTGATGAGGGTATCATCAGATGATCACTGAGACTATCTGAGCCGCTTTGGACCTATATCATCCTCAAATTCTGACCTCCATGAAGCTGGATTACAGGACCACGCCACGAGTCCCAGTCAAGAATGAGAGAATTGTTTTTTATCCTTATATGGTTTGTGCTTTATCCTTATTATGTTTTGTTAAGACCTGTATGTTTTGTTATCACTTGTATGTTTTAATCTTTTTATGTTATTTAATGAAATATTTAATTTATTTCTTGTACTTTGACTAAATTACAATGAATGTAAATTGATGTAAATGATGATAATAAATGACTATGTCACCATGAAACTAGTAGTCACCAAACTACTTTACAGAGGTCTCCTAGATCCAAACCCGGGGTAACCAATAATATTCACTCTCTCTTTAGAGTATCTTTCTGCCCAATGACTCCAAAGAGTAAACCTACTTTGGCAAACCTCCAGTTTAACACACCCTTGAATCCTAGAATGGATATCCATGAGGGGCATATGCCTACCCTAGCTTCAGATATGACCTATTTTTAATGAGTCCTAGTAAAGTAAAACTTTAAAATTAAGTAAACTACTTTGATTGTCCTCCCCTAATCGATAAAATGTTTATTTTTGTTAAATAAGTATTTTAAATAAATAAAACATTAAATATATGTTTTCTAGAACTTAAATTTGTATAGTTGTAGGATAGAGAAATAACATTTAAGAGTTTGTTAAGTGGTGGTTTATCTATTAACTAAACAGTTCAAGAGCTATCTATAACCAGTTTAAGTTATAGTTTAAGTTTAAGCAATAATATAAAATTAATTGAATTCTCCACTGCAGCTCCTGAAGCGTAATAGTAAACAATCTCACAATTTTAAAACATTTAAACCCACAAAGCTAGAAAACGCATACCGGAGGTTCTATAAACATAATTTCAATTAAAACCATAAATAATACATTTTGTCAACCTAACTCTATTTCCAAACCTAAGTTTTGATAACCAAACCAACACGACTATTGGGAGGCGTATGAACCAACTAACATCAAGGTTTCAACAACAGTGTATTGTAACTTCAATTCAGTATTCATCAAAGTGACACAAAACCCAGTTTGCAGAAACACATGTGAGTGCTTGATTGGGTTTTGTGTTTGTCTAAACATTACTCTCTTGTTTAAAGTGTCTGATAGAGTTTAACTGAAACTTAGAATGCCTTTCACTAGATTAGAATATACACAGTGAGTTTTATTTGTCCCCTTTTTACTAAAAAATCAATATTTTGATAATTTTTTGGGGAGTGTTTTTATAGGATCCTCAAGTTTGTTTTGACGTACTTGACGTCACCCACCCCCACCCAAAAACTAGGGGGAGGCCTCCCAAATTTTAAAATATAACCCTCTACCCTTTGTGGCACTTTAAAAGAAAAAGAGTTTTAACATAAGTTCAATGACGCAAAGAAAACATTTTACCTCGACTCGTTTTTATCCATTTAAAGATTACAAGAAATCAGGTTTCAAATGCCACATTTAAAATAAACTTTTTTAATGACACATTTTTTGAACCCTCTCCCCCGGATTTTGGGTTGGGGTAGGGTGGGTGACGCAAAGTACGTCAAAACAAACTTGATGGTTCTATGAAAACATCCTCCAAAGGATTTGTCAAAATATTTCCTTTTTCAAAAGTTAAGGTAGGGGTGGGTAAATTAAAAATAACCTTGTATTAGAACTGTCTTAGAAAAGATTTGTAAATAATTACCTTCGCAAATTTAAGGCTACATTCTTGAGTTTGGGTTATTAATAAACTACTCTTTAGTATATTTTAATAACAGTTTTGACCCAGTTTATACGCTATGTGGGATTTTTAGAACCCAAATAGATTTCAAGTAAAGTTCATCTTTCTCAGCCACTATCGGAGTATTCTAAGTCAAATCGGTCCATAATGATTACTTTCCTTTGAGCTGGCCTTTGACTGACTACATTCGTTCAGTATGAGCTTTAAATTAATCGAATTGATATTAAGTTAGAGTATATTTTGCATTCTACACGTTAATTTACACCGTCGAAAGAGAAGTATACGGTTGTTGAAAAAATGTCAAAAGTTATATTCAAACTACTAATTTTGAAAAATAAATACAACCTAAAATCTTGGATTGAAATACATTACAGCTATTGATTTGATTATTCTGAAAATATTTCAACAAAAGGCAATTGCTCATGTGTATGTAGATGCTATTATTCTTAAAAACGTTGCTGGCTCCCATTACCCCATTACCAGAAAGTAAAATGTATGAGTGAAATGAAAATTTATAAGTAAGTAGGTAAGAGAAAAGATCAATTTGTCACTACACATTATCACCACAAGTCGGTATTACTATTTAAAAGGGAAGTATTTACCAAAATAATCTGGAAAACCTCCAAATAATTATTTTAACTGGTAAACTTGCGCTTGGAGATCAATAGCTGTACTTTTAAAATTCGAAATTGACATAACCATTAAGAACAGGTAGCCCTAATACTAAATCAAAATGTCTAATTGATATCAAAAACAAACTCAGACCTAGACCTGAATCCAAACTTTTCAAGTGTTTTTCGTCTCACACAAATAGGAAAAACACTTCTTTACGCTAACATTGATATCCTGCTGAAGAAACAGCTGTTGTGAGTGAAACATCTTGGATGTTGATATCTGCCAAGCACACTCCTTGAGCAAGGACAAAGCCGTGGTCTCCCCTCACCGTCTCCAGGGGGGAGAGGGTCAAATAATGATCCACGGGAGGGTTCAACCACTGGCTTTTTATTTGACACACTGCAGATTGCGAGAGAGTTTACTCTGGACACATTTCTCTTTCTCCGTGGGATCTGAGGGGTTCCCAGTAGATCCGATTTTTAGGAATTGTGGTTTTTAATTTTTCTACTTGCGTAAATAGGAAGGGCAACTCATTAATTTATGCGGTATTCTGTAGTTTTTCGTGTATAAACAATCCGATATACTTTGGAAAAGGAACTTGACCGAAAAGTGTCTAACACTAACGTTGACGTCATAGAAGACTTAAGCTTTGCGTATAAAAAGAACAAAGTGTATTTAAACTCAGGAAAAATCACAGCTAAACGTTGTAATAAAAGTATTTCGGAAATGAATTCAGTTCTGAATTATTTTTAAGTAAATATTCTTTATCAAGAAAAGTTTTTCCGAAGTACATCACATTTCTGTATGGTTTTAAAGTCACTCAGTTAAATTTAAATTATCTTTTAAGGTTAATTCGTTTTATTCTATGCTCACGTGAGTCATTAAATTATGAAAATGCGCAAACGCCAAGATTGCGCAGTGTGGGTATATATAATTACAAATGTATGTGCTTGAAGTAAACACTGAAGGGCTAAAATATTGAAAATTTAAGTTTATTTGCTCATAAATATATTAATTGGTATACATACTGTACTGACCTAACTACTAGAATATAAAATAGCTCTTCTAACTTTGTGCAGTTAGAACAAGCTAGTGCAACGCGTATGTTTTGTATTTCCGGACAACCCTCAATAAGTTTCCCTTCGTGTTATGTGAAATCAATTTAAGTTATCAAACCAACAGCCTTATTAAAAATATTTTCAACTTTATTGCACATTCATAAATATAAACTGTGGGATAAATTAGTATTGGAAATATATTGTTAAGTAATATTATTGGTACAAGTTTGAAGCTCTAGTTTAGTCTAGTTCAGTCCGGGTCAATGCCTAAAGCCATCTTATCGAACTCCGGCCCAGGCGTGAAGGAACTATGAACAATGTTTAGATATCTCTAATAGACTGATATACAGGGTGTTTTTTAAACGCAACCCAATTTTAAAACTATTGTAAGTCATTTTACCAGCGATATATGGTCATAAGTCGTATCATTGGTTTGTTCACTTCAATATCTATCAGATATATGTATTGATGCAGTAATACAGTGGTTTTAAATTCCTGAATTGATGTTGTTGTAAAGAAAAAGCAATCAAGGTTTTAGCAAAGATCAAAGAATGTTTATTGTTGAAGCACACTCAAGAGCAAGATGTTTTTTTGTCAAGAGCTTAAGTTTACAAGTGTAATCATCCAAACAAATCTAAAATTCAGAATTCGTTAAAAGGTTAACGCAACAGGTGATGTAACAAAACGTAACAGAAGGCGTACAGAACTGAATATGAAGAAGTGATGGAGAATGTTAGAGTTGGTTTAGAAAATTCTTATAAAAAGCCTCAAGCCTTTGAAATATAAAAAGAAAATAGCATACTCACGCCTGCAAACTTGATCTCAAACGCCTCTTGACAAAAAAATCTTGCTCTTGAGCATGCTTTAACAATAATAGTATATTTTATCACTAGGTCCTAAAGTGACACTTTTTGACACGAGGTCAAGTTAACGTCCGAGGCGCAGCCGAGGTTTGAAAATTGGGTTGCGTTTTTACAAAAACACCCTGTACCTAATAGATATGTCTCCTAATTCCCAGCGATTCATTTCATCCTCATTAGTTCATGTTCATATTTTGATGCATGGATAACTGAAAGTTGCTTCAGGTAGTTGCCTGGTCCCACAACTCAGCGTGCAAGGCTCACTAACCTAACAACGGAAGTGGGACTCAGTTTTGTACCGGAAGTTGGCCAATATGTCAGCTTTGTCACTGTGCGTGACAGTCAATACAGCTGTTTCTTACTTTCTTGGCTTATTACTTCCTTGACGTTTGGTCTTTTACTGTAACATTTTGCATTTTAGTTTAAGCTTCTGGTTAGGCCTTTGTTTACGAAACGGACGATTAGCCTAATAAGTAGTTTTATACTGAGTCATAGTTTATAAGCGCGTCGATTTATTGTTTGTGTATTTAAATACAACGAAATTGGTTCTAAAAATGTTTTTACGAGGCTTAAGATTTGAAGCTCATAGGTTCGAGCACTGCCTTAGGTAGCTAAGGTCACCCACAGTCTACATGGGCCCAGGTTACTAACAAAATAGTGAAAATACATGGAAGACACGTAGTTTAAAAGCACTACCGTGAATCCTATCAAATTTTCTATAACGGCGTATATGTTATGTTTTGTTCTATGACGTTTTTTACTCGCGATAGTAGGCGATAGAAGGTTTCTTATGGCAATTCGTTCGTAAATCTAAATAGGCTAGAAATATAAATAGATTATCAATAATTTGTTAAGGAATTGTAAATTATTACTACACTCAAAGAAGGAAATTGTTTTATTGTTAAGAAAATTATTATTTCCTTAGTTTGTAACAAGACTACACCTCATAACTCATTACTACCACTCATAACACTCATCCTTCACCACATATTTGCCTTAAAATACCCTCATCGAGAGTGGTCAGCATCTCAAATAGTGATTAGTGATATGTATGACTTTGCCATTGCATGTGAATTGTCAATCTGCCTCAATAAGGACTTTGAATTCGTTTTAGCCTACATACACAACGCACTACACAAATCATAATTATCTTGTATTTTTATATTACTAGTAAAAAAAAAAAATGCTTTTCATATTTTTGATCACACGTCTACCACTTAAAACTCCGTCACATACCACAATTTCCCCTGGTTGAGAACTCCTACTGCAAACAAATTGAAATCTATAGTATCTTCAACTGTTGTACCAGCAAGAGGCCTAATGACCCGGCTGTTTCCAAAAAGCCTCGTCTCGCCGAGGAGAGTTAAGTTGTCACAGTTTGTTGAGCAGTTGTCGAGTACGTTTCTTGAGAGTAATGTAACAAGCGGAGTTGAGCTAAGGGTGTCTTGTTAACTCTGCCGCCCCGACTCTGACTCTTGCACAAACATCCCTTACAGTGTTTAACCGATTAATGACGACACTGCGTGGTTTCTGTCGTCGGTTTGTTTTAAGCCTTAAGGAAATTGCAGGGGTGTAAAAAAGGTAAAGCTTGTCTTGCTTAACGAGGCGATGTTAGGATTACAAAGTCCTCTCTACCACTAAACCTCGACCTTTACCTAGCGTCATTGTAAGTGGTGACTGCGGGGATTGAACTTGCGCCACCAGAGTGATGAGCGCCGGAGTCGCGCGCGATAACCAACCACTAAGGATTTGCGTAACTTAATAAAAAGGAGATTTCTTATATTCAATTATATTTTGAAAGTACATGTTGGTCAATTTTGTCTCGAAGGCCCACCCGGGGAGGCTGAGCTTGTGACGGCTTTGATTTGCGAGTATAAAAGTAACAAACTTAATAGGATTTTCATTGGT
Organism: Matsumurasca onukii; assembly: GCA_018831715.1. Lineage (NCBI taxonomy): Eukaryota > Metazoa > Arthropoda > Insecta > Hemiptera > Cicadellidae > Matsumurasca > Matsumurasca onukii. The sequence continues at coordinate 8,677,501 of CM032058.1, read as the reverse complement.
TAACTGTTTCGATCAAAGTCCAATGTAACTGTACTTAAGTCCAACAGTAACATTGAAAGCCACTAGCTTTAATAGTTTTTCACCGTATAATTAAAACATAACTGTATTTAGCGAAGATACATGTTTCTTACAAGCCATTACCAATGTTGTTACATTCCTTTAGACACGTGTTTCCCCAAACCAAACTGTATCCAACCGTATTGTTCCGTAACGCAATATCCTATTGTCTCCCTTTTCAAACATTGGTGAGTAGGGTGGCTTGGATATGGATAAGATAACTAAGCCAATTGTGGACAAAGATCCCACCCTCGATAAATGATCCCCCAGTGGCCGACCCACCCCCGGGCAAGACGGGGTTGTTGCTAAGGATACTCTCCGCAACACACTTTGTTTCTTGAGTAAAACATCACGTTGTTTGTAATATACGAGTTTTGTTATCTTATCATCTTGTAATATGGTGGTTTCAAGCTCATTAACGTGAATAATGAGTATTTATTTTAAGAGATCGTTAGCAAATTTTTTGGAAAATTAGATATTCATGCCGTCAGCATGGTGAGATAGAGACCCGGGACCATAAAACAAGCACCGATTTTGACCTCGAGAACACGTTTTGAGAATTTGTTCAGAACTTCATTTACATATGTATATACGTGTGGATTCTCTACAAGTAACCTTATTAGAGTTCCTTTACTTTCCAGGCACACTGTGGATATAGATACATAGTTTTTATAGACACTCTTTATATTTTGTACACTGTCATTTTATTCGAGTAAAACTTACGCCTCAGTTGAATTAATCGTATATCACTATTTGAGATGCCGACCACTCCATGAGGGTATTATATGTGATGAAGAATGAGTGTGATGAGTGGTATCAATGAGTTATGAGGTGTAGTCTTGTTACAAACTAAGGCCGACTCTTCCTTAGAATGGGTCGTTAATAAATAGCCTAATGACCATTGGAAATACAAGGACAACGGCTTAACGTGACTTTCGAACCACACAGGTGATGGTCTGATATGTCTAAACGATGGTGGGAGTTGATGCGGTTATCATCAGATGATCGTAGAATTTAGCAAATAAAATCCGTTTTATCCCACATTGTATTTTCAGGATAATATATATCAGGTTGTATTTCTCATGATAGGGTCGTTGAACTAACTAAACAAACGCCAGTACAATCACCAGGCACAAGAAAAACGTATATAATTCAAACTGTAAAATCCATTTCCAACGTAAAATATCCACACACAATACTCTTTACGCCCTATTCAATAGTGTTTCAAAGCTTAAATAAAACTTGTTCTGATACTATTCCATAATTTACATCACTGTTACTAAAAGTTCCACTAAACAATAACCTTTCTCAGTACCATAACTGGACAGCAACATGCAACAGGAAATCCCCGAGCTTCTGTCTGATAGTATTGCTCCAATCATAGACACAGCTCTTAGACTGTTGCATTTGATCCTCGTACCTTGTAAAGAGGGTACATTATCAACTGCAGTCTCAGTACACAATAGGCTCAACAGTAAGCTTATGCTACATAGACCTAAATCCCAGCACTTGAAGTGCTTCCAGGGTGGATAATCCAAAGCCAATGGACAAATCCGCCCCTAAGCAGTTTACACTGGTTTGTTTGCAGTATAAGCAGTATGGGTATCGATTTGACAGTGCTTGAGTAATGGATGAACGTTATTAAAAACTGCACTTGAATGTAATTTATATTGACAGTAAACTTAAAGCTCTTAGGCTTTCGCGGCTGGTATAAAACTATAGTGATATCAGTTCACTATAATATAATATATAGTGATAAGTTTTTCCGGTTCACACCGCGTCTAAACTTTATAATTAGGTTGAGATCCGAAGATGGTACTCCACAGCGAGGCCGAAATATCTCAACATGATTTTGAAGTTTGGACGCGGTGTGAACCGGAAGAGCTACATTATAGATATTTTGACTGTAATCTAATTCTTCCGATGCATACCGCGTCAAACCATCATAATAAATAGCTTGAGATATTACGGTCTCGCTGTGGAATACCATCTTCAGTCACTGATTGACTGAAACAGAGCTTATTGCAGTCTGCTATCCTATTGGTGGCAAGGATGCCAGCCAACTATCGATGTTCTAATCGATTGTGACGCTTTCGAAAAAAACTTATTGAGGACTGGAAGTTTGATGATCTTCTCTTTGTTAAAGTTGTTGTCATTTTTAATTATTTCAATGGTTTCTCGGACTACTCTCAGGTAATAATGTGAAATTTTTCCAAAACTTTGGCGTTGCCATTCTACTGTATGTTTCGTGTTGTAACTATCTTTTGCTATGGCCGACTTTTCGTGTTTTGTGCGTCTGATGTGTTCCTGAAATCTCGTTTAAATCAATCGTAGAAGACTAGATTATAGTTGTAACACCGGCCGCGAAAGCTTAACAGTTAAATGTATCTAAAGTAGAAAGTAGACTCTTCAAGCCTTTTTAAGTAAAGCCAGCAGGTTTAATGTAAATAATGACACTAACAATTTGTTTATACCAATAGTCAATGTGCATCACAAACGGCTTTAAAGAAGACAATGTCAAGGTTTTTAAAATGTTGGAATTACTATTATTTCAACTGACCGAGATACATTTTGGCATCATTTTGTAGTCAAAGGTATCTTGTACATATTACCGATACATATCGCTTGGCTATGGGTATTTATAGTCAACTTTTTTTAAACAAAGAGTAAATGAAGAAGTGTTTTATCGGCGATTTCATTAAACACGATAACCTCGAAACTACCTAACGGTTAACCGAATTCGATCATTTATGCATTACATATAACCACACTCTAATCATGTGCTTGATTTCCCCAAAGATCGTTTGTAGATTACGCACATAAGCCGCAGGAAAACATAGTTGCGGCAGCCTAAGCACAGAAAGTGCTGTGAAGGAATTCTTTCAAGAGTTTCAAGTAGACGTAGAAGTTCGTTCGTTCACGAAAATCGCACGGTTCAAAGTCGTACACATCGGGCCGTTGCGCTCGCAGCGCTACCTGCGCTTGGGCTGCCAAACCATGATGATTTTGAGGTCTCAACTATGTTACATCCATGCGCAATCTGATAACCATTACATTATCTTTAGTTATACCACGTGCGAAAACTCCCAAAAGCAAAAACATTGGTCCCGGTGTGTTTTGAACGGCGTAAAGTCAAACAGCAAAGTAACTGGCAGTACGTGTACACTGAGTTGTTTCTCAGGAGGTTCACGCTCCACTTGAACAAAGAAACTGTGCAGTGCTGCCCGTTTTTGTGGCTGTATATCCTTATCAACCCCCCGGGGGACCGCCGTATTGGACCTCGAAACCCCCCTTTCCTCCGCACTTCACCCGCTTCCCGCTGTTTTGTCTCAACTTGAGCCTTTTCCTCTTATTTTCTTCGACGCAATGTGTTCGCTTATTTTACTCCTGACGTTTGGGGCTGGTGTTAGCCAGTCTATGTTTTATTGTTAGTTGTCATTTTTATAATGGTGAAAAATTAAAAATTTACTTAAACAAAAAGAAAATTTGCTAATAAACTCGAACATTGCTTAAGATGTTACCTCCCCGAGACACCTACGTAATAATGAAATATTACTGCATTAAAATGTAAAAGAGAAGTTTGTTTGGTTTTACGACACGAAATTCTAACTACGAAGTCCTCTCAAACAACTCAACCTCGATATTTACCTTGTGCCACAGTATAGTCACTTTACAAAATTATGTTAAAAAATACTATACTATGATTAAAATATGCACAATTTTATTTTCTTATAATATCTGATCACGTGTATGTTCCGATTTGTTTACCTGCTATCAAAGTAAAACCAAAAGAACCCCTAAAATTTGGAATTTTGACAGATGAGTTCACAGTGAGTGGTTAAACCTCAAAAGAAACGTTTTCCCACAATGTCTACTCACTAGCCCCAATAGTTTGAGTTGTGTGGTGATAAACAAATGATATTTGATACATATTTAGTGGTTGGAAACTAATTTCACATTAAATCCACTTACTGAAAAACCAGTGTCACTGACATGAGTGAAGCGAATCGCTTTATTACCACAAAGGTCCTGCCTTCAGCCTCATATTTACGTGGTTTTTTACTACATGTTATATAAAAGAATAACGTATTTCAAATGTCATCGAAATCGGATGAAATTGACTACTTTTAAATAATAAAAACCCCTCCTCACCTAAAAAGGGGACTTCCGGTAGTTTAATTTAGCCGGCTAACACACTTGACTGAGATATTTACAAAAGGAACATTCGTACCGAATTCACGAAATTCTGACAAAAGATACGACCTTTTATAAACAAAGTTTTGAAACAAATTCTCAAAACGTGTTCCGGGGGTCAATTTCTACCAAGTTTAAATAACTTAATACAAGCTCTTTCCTCCATTTCCTTTTCTGTTGATTTCTAACTCGACAAAGTACTTGTCTACCGCATTTCTTGACTGGGACTCGTGGCGTGGTCATGTAATCCAGCTTCATGGAGGTCAAGTTTTCAGGATGATATAGATCTAAAGCGGCTCAGATAGTCTCAGTGATCATCTGATGATACCCGCATCAACTCCCACCATCGTTTAGACATATCAGACCATCACCTTCGTGGCTCGGAAGTCACGTTAAGCCGTCTGTTCTTGTATTTCCATTGGTCATTGGGCTATTAATTAATTACCCATTCTAAGGAAGGGTCGGCCTTAGTTTGTAACAAGATTACACCTCATAACTCATTACTACCACTCATCACACTCATCCTTCACCACATATTTGCCTTAAAATACCCTCATGAGAGTGGTCAGCATCTCAAATAGTGAAAATTTCAATACAATCGGCAATTAATTGTTTTATAATCAGACCTACGAAAGGCCGAATAATCGAGTTTTAAAACTCCTACCTAACAATTATGTCAACCTGTAACGCTTGTCAAGCTGCAACTCTGACCTTTGCTCGCATATCGGTTATCAACTGGTTCAGCGCAAAGCAAGCAGTAGATGTTGATTACAATCAGTGTTGTTACACGACCTACATTTCAGGTCACAGCTCGCTCAAACTGCATCTACTACTGGAACAAAGTGCAATTACAGACCTCTTACGTTGCATTTACTGGCACGAACCTATCGTGGAATATAGTCGACCGTTTCATTGAAAACACGATAACTTTAGTTAACTTAAACCTGTACAAGTACGTTACATTTAGTTAGGAAGAGTTTGGATTCGTCGTTAAAAATTGTAGAAAAAAGTGAATATTGGTGTTTGGTGAATGAACATGCTGGAATGACGAGAACGATACAATATTTGTTAACGATCTCACATGGTTTATATGACAAAAAGAATCATTAGCCTTGTTTATAACCTGAAGAAAATGGCGTTTTAGAGCCCTGGGCATCAAACTTTCGCAGTAAGAGTATATTTTTAAAAACAGTGATTTTCCTGAAAACTCAAAGATTGTATGGATTCTACTTCAATGTAGGTCGACACGAAAATGTCCCTAGTAGTTAAATTATTGAAAACGAGGTAGGTTTATTAAAAATCACTGCTACTACACACACAAAATCTGCGATAGTGCTAAAACAGGCCGTACACCAGACAACTTGGAGAAGGTCCGAGAAGCAGTTTCTGAAGTCCGAGAAGTAGGTGTCCAAGAAGGTCTAAATAAATAAATAAATAAAAATGCCTTTTTATTCAAGCGTTTCTCAGATTACAACTGTTTTACAGAACAACTCACGTCTAATAATTATTCTTAATGCAATGTCTATGAACTTAACTAACTTAACATCAATCATTTACAAAACTAACACTATCCCTCACCTACCTCACTAAGACTGGCTTTAAGCTGTTTACTAAAATTATCTGAATTAAGGATATTTTTGAGTTTATCAGGAAGGTACACTTTTGGCCCAAAATAGGAGAAACGTCTTCTCACGAGCTCTATCTAGACTTACTCTAGGGAGGTGAAGAACTCTTCCGTGTCGGGACGGGAGGCTCTTTGTGACACTTGATCCCGATACAGCAGTCTATTAGGAGTGTCAGCTTGTTCCAAGTAACCACTTAAAGGGTGTTTTTCCAAAATGACTTTAAAGCAATGTTACAACTCACAGGTTACTTTGCAAGATACAACAGCTGACTTGACATACAAACACAGAGTGCTGAGGTAACGCTGACGCAGCAGTGCAGCATGCATATTCAGTGACTGTGTGTGTGTGTGTGTGTGTAGTGCTGAGCTACACATACAACAGCTGCTTTACAAACACAGAGTGTAAGTGACGCAGCAGTACAACTCACAGGTAATACAACTTTTATACTAAATACAAACACAGTGCTGAGGTAACGCTTTTGACTGAAGCATACACATGCATAGGTTACTTTGCTACAACAGCTTACATACAAACACAGAGCTAGTATTTTCTCAGATAATCGTAGGATTAATCAGATAGCAACTTATAAAAAATAATTTCTTCTATTAAAACCCGCCAATTGTATGTATACGTAGAAAATTTGACTTGACACAAAACATGAGCTCTTCACTATTCAGATTAAATATTGATGTGGTATAAAAGTGTGTAGAGAACAAATAATAAAAGAGAAAGCTACAAGAAGAACGCTTCAGACAGCTCACGCAAGAGTAGGCTAATAAATTGCTTCCATCGACCCAACAAGAATATGCCTACAACATTCCTTTTCTCAAGTACTTTTCACCTATATTGTGTTTCAAGTTTGGTTGGGAAATAATTTTCGGGATCTATCATTTCACTTATTCTAAATAATCCATCATATTGCTTTATATTTGCTGTTTGTGAGTTAGAAATTTTGCAAATAACTGTTGGCTAATTTCACGTTTTACCCGAAGATTCAAAGCGTATACATGTGATTTGAATTGAATGCCATTAGAAAATGAACTAAGCATTACGTCTTCAATTAGTTTAGATTTTTCTGTTAATATACAATAAATCCAAAACTTGTCCTGTGCAATTTAATCTTACGGATATTACGATTTTGAAAATCTTCAATTAAACACTGCAGTTTTAAATGTTTGTAAGGGTGGAGGCGAATTACTAAATTACTATTTGAGATGCCGACCGTGAAATTTAATTTGAAATTTAATCATCATGAAAAGTAGGTCTTAGCTATTTTTGAACTCCAAAGCCTTTACAAATAAAAATTTAAATGACAAGTTAATATCGGGTTTTTTACAGTGAACAGATTTTTGCTTCACTAAACTATAGAACAATAGCCATATTAGTTGTGGTTAATTATCAAAAAAGAACAACTTTTAGCCTTGGGTTCATGGTTTGAAGTTGGAAATTTTTTAAATGTTTAAAACATACTTTGGCCTAGATTTAGTTAACGAATGGCCCAGGATACAAAAAATGAAAACCCATTTTACCCCACAAACGCATTTAAAATCAACAAAATGGATCTTAATGGTCGCTACATAACCTTGAATTGATTAAACTGATAAAATGTAACAAAACTAAAAATTTATTATTTGCAACTTTCCTTATAGTATTAACCGAAACAGTTCCATTACATTATTAAAATTTAAATACAACATTCAAGATGTTAGGTATGTTTAAAGCTATGGTTTCCTGGAAAGCGGTGACCGCTACATTACGGCCGTAATATGACGGTGAGTTTTGTTTTCAATAATATCATATGAGAGTGGTTAAGTTTCCTAGAAAACGGTGGACGTAAAGTAGCGGTGAAAACTAGTTATGGGTTTTCTCGCCAGGTGACACATATTGTTTAGTAAACAAAAGTCTTGCTTGTCCATTACTATATACGTAAATCAGATTTGACACCTAAAATAAACAACATGTCAAAAGTTGTTTTTGTCTACATCTGTTTAAATATTGTGTTGCGTCCACCAATTGCGTCACGGTTACGCTCACCGCTACATTACGGCCGTGATGTAGCGGTGAACCTTTTTCTTAGAAACCATAGCCTGAGGAACATTTGAAGAATATACAAAATACTAAACATACGTATGCTATAAAAAATATTCTTTCCCGGTAATGTAAAGACAGTCTGTTAATTGTGTTCATACATGTATATATACATATATCAAAGAGAATGTGAAGTGTACAAGTTAGGTTTGCCTCTCACGTAGTTGGCACCACTGAATATTCTCCACCTAACTCACACAGTCTCGGCTAATTCTCTTAACTTGTTTACAAACCTTCTTGCACTCTCCACTCTCATGTTTACTTCTGAAAATACACGTTGTAGGGTTTGGAAGTGAGTTAAAAGTATTCCCAAATATTCGAAATTAAATTACGTATTTTTGTAATGTAAAAGGTTAGTCAGATAGAGCTACTAGGCTAAGAGACCCACAGTGGGCATTGCTTATAACGTAAAGTTAAAACTGCAAACGATGCTTTAAAAGGTTAACGTACTTATATCAAACAATTTTTAATTGAAGGTATGAAAATATTGAAACTGCTGTATAAAATCTCTAAAACTTCTATTTTCGTCAACGATAGTTATTAATTAGGTTGATTAGAGCTTGATTATCTCATAAGAACATAGAACGTTAAACGTCGTATTTAATATTTTGATTAGCAATGAAGGAAGTAAAAAAATTAAGTTTTGCTTTTATATGCTGGATAATTAATGACCATATTATTGAAAAATCTTCCTATTTTAGTAGGTTAATTTGTTTAAAAGAACGTTTAGTTTTCCTATGTAAAACTATCTTCCGGATGAAGGCCGCTCGGTCTCTATATCTAGCGGCCTCTAAATAAGAGTGTGACGATTGATGATCACTGTTAGTTGTCATGCTTGCAAATGTATTATTAAATTTACAGAAACATAAAATATATAGGTGTCAAACTTATAAATGGTGTCTAAGTAAATTTAGATTAGCGCTGTTAAATTACATTGCGTTTGGTAGTGGCACTGTCTTACTCCATGATACAGTTCAACCTTTTTAAAACATAAAATCATACATCTGATGGAGAGCTTCTTATTAGATTTACAATTTTCAATTGATGAAAACCAGAAATAATCCGATAACATTTGTTTAGTAGCTCGTTAGTACTGTTAAGAACAATGTATATTCAATGAGAACTTTACTCTCGAAAGGCTTTACTTTTTTTTATTGGAAGACGTTGTTGGATAATTTGTGTTTTCTAATCTTTGAAAAAAATAACTCTTTGAACTAGTTCGAAAGCTATATCTTAGAAACGAGCTTTAAAAAGTAAAATATTGAGGGTTTGAAAACTGCTTAAAACTTACCATTAACTCAGAAACATTGTTGAACAAATTTGCGGAAATAATTCATCAAACCAGCAATAAAACAACACAAACCTAGCTGATATAAAACGCTTAACACCACTTTTAACCTAAAAAATGTTGTTATTGGAATACATTTTCTGAAGAAAGGTTATTGGTTTACAAAATGTTGTTAGAAAACAAAGCAACACGTGTGTTAAGTAAACTAGGTACGATTGCGTGTCTCAATGCACTTGGCGTGTTATTGAACTATTAGTATAAACGCTCTTTCTGTTGAATAGAGTGAAAACAATAATAATCTGTAATATAACTTACACTGCTATATAATTTGGAGCTTTAAATAAAAGCAAAATCAAGTTAATAATATATTGTGGATATCGAGGAGAAGGCCTGAAATTTAATTGATACATAGTAAACTATGTGCGGATCCGTGGCGGGTTGGTATCGCGCGCGACTCAGGAGCTCATCACTCTGGCGGCGCGGGTTCGATCCCCACAGTCACCACTTACAATTTGTAATGTGACTCTACGGTGACGCTAGGTAAAGGTCGAGGTTGAGTGGTAGAGAGGACTGTGTAGTCCTAACTTCGCCTCGTTAAACAAGACAAACTTTACCTATTTTTAAACTAGAAATACCCATAAGTCTGAGACTGAAAGCCAAAGCGAGGCTGTGAGCGTAGCTAACTAGAGTTAGAACAAGCGAGTAAACGGTTGCAGAGGAATTTCGCCATAATCAAGCTAGTGGCCTTTTGGCACTACGTGTGGCCTGGCTTTAAATTATATTTTAAAACTTGCTTTTCCATAAAAACAACTACCGTCGAAAGAGTCTTAAATGAACAAAATGCATTTTAAAGAATAATTTTAATAGTATTCCCCAGTTAACTAAATCAACGCTGAAGACTAAACAACAATGCACTCACACTAAGAAACCCCATTTTCAGGGTTATTAACCATCGATATTTAATTAAAACGAGTTATTTGAAAGGTGTATTCGAATGAAAAGTTGCGTGGACATTTTCATCAAAGAATCTCGCCGGATCTGCCGGACATGTGAGCGCTTGATTGAGTTTTGTGTGTTTGTTCAAACATCACTCTCTCGTTGTCAGAAGCCTAATATTGCCAACCGTCTGAATTCCCTTAATGCAATAAGTTTCGTATCCGACAGAAATTGCCACCCTGGTTGTTATATTTATAGTAGTGTTTTATTGTTTAGTTTATGGCGCTTCTTTGTTTTGGATGGATTTTTCTAAGTGAGTCGCTCGACTAACTGAATTTGTCAGTTGGTTAGGATTGTGGGAATGAACATACAATTGGTAGAACAAAGTAGTTGAATTATCTTCTTCTGGAGATATTGTCACTTGATGGATAATAATTTAAAAAAGTAGGCCAATATAATGAAGTAAATTTAAAATAAAAGTATGTTTGTATTTCCCTGCGCAAGAAGCCTGGTGATGATAGCCTGCTATCAAAAGCACTTGTCCAAATAAAATGTATTAATTACATTGGCTTACCTTTTAAAATCGTATTCCAAGTAGTTAAAATGTCAAGTTTAACGTGTCATATATAGTTCGTTTCGTTGCAGAATTTTCTATGTTTTATTAATTTTATTGTTACAGTAACCTACAACTTTGAAATACGTACGAAAAAAATTATTTACCTCATTTTCAAATGTAAATACCAAGTTTTTCTAAAGATTATGAACAAAAATTTTATTAACTTAAATGTACTTGAGATACTTTTGTCTGAAAATAGAAAATATCTGTGTTCTTTTACGAATAAAATGTAGTCATATCTATTATAACAATATGTGGTAATCAAAAGGCGTGGTAAAATATCATTCAATTAGCACTTGTGTAAAATAGTCGAATACGGTTATTTGATTTGAAGCGTATTATTTTGCTTGGATACAACACATATTTTCAATACCTAAAAAATAAAATAAATAAATACCGGCTTGAAACATATGTACAGTAAATTCAGTCATTAATGGTTATAAAAACATATTAATTTTTGTCTTAAAACTACCTGTATTAAAACATACATATTACCAAATTAATGTAATCTACAATTTAGATTTTGTTACAACTCAGTCAATTATTTTTACCTATTAAAACATTTAATAATCAATTATTTTTGTGATCTACAAGTTGTAACGTTTATTAAACAGACATACTGAAATGAGTTAGTGACCCATCTTTAAAAAAACTATATACTCTGAATTTCTTCTACAATTTGATACATTGACGCCCAAATACACTAAAAAGCACTAAAGGGTATTGAATACGAGTTAGACAAAGCTTTTGTGCAAAATAATGAGGTGTAATTAAAGTTTGTAAATGGCTGTTTTAAACAGGTAATTAGGAACATTGTTTGCCTCGCCCCAGTCTCGCTGGGTGCTCGCTCCTCGTTCTCGTGTTTATTTTCAACGCAGGTTATTTACAGTGTTACACACTTAAGTTTGATTAAGTAAGGTGTAATTTTGTAAAATTTCGAGTTAAATCCTTTTTGTGTGTTTAAATTATTGAATAACTAAAAGTTCAAAGTGTTATTGAGGCCTCATGCATACAACTAGCAGACCCTTCAATCAGCTATGTTTCGGTTGAAATAAGGCTTCTTTGGTTACCTCTGAACTCAAACATAAGGATAATCATAGTTGTCATCTTAAATTTCAGCAGGAAATAGCGCAAAAACTCGTAGCATGGTATTAGGGACTCAAAACGAGCTACGTAGTACTTAACCGGTGTAAGACGCCCTATTCTAAACCCCTATACATGTACGAGTTGCCCAAAATTCTTAAACCTAAGGATGATTTTAGGCCTATAACCGGTCTTTGTGACTCACCACATAGGGATTTGTCTAAATCTTTGTTAGTAATATTAACTCTCTTGTTAGGAAAACCTGATTCATCCATCAAGACTCTAACCTCCCCTTCATTGGCTGTGCAGAACTAGGTACTTTTGTGTTCTCTGTTCCAGTTGGTCAGTCTGATTCACGGCTGTGATTGGTTTTCCGCTGCCCGATCCAGCCAACGGGTGCTTTATTTCTCTGTTGTTTTTTTTTTTCGTAAAGTTTTTGTGCATGTTGTATTGTTTTATAGGGTAGCTGTGATCAAATTTTAATAAGTTTAAGGAACAAAATTAAGGTAATTTGGTCGTGTGTGACTGGTCAGTTTGTCCTGATTACTAATTTATTCTTGATTTCATCCTTGTTTTGTTTATCATCACCGTTATTTCAGTCGAAGCTTCAACTTACTACCGGTAGCTATGAATAGTAAATATCTGGAACCTGGAGGAGAGCGAGGAACCGCCAAGGCAAGGATAATGTGGGTGTGAATATTTGACACTTTCTGACTCCAGTCTGGCCAACTTTACAGCGACACTGCAACGTGCTCAGAACCGGCAAAGTGTGAGTCGTACTTAACTCAAAGAAATGTTAATATTAATAGTTGTTCACAGTCACGTTGGTTTGTAGGTTGGCAATGTGTGTCTGATTAAATACATAAATAAAACATTTTATTCAAACCTGTACAGGTCGCTCACTAGTATACAATAAAATATAAAACTCAACTATAGAGTAATAAACAATAATTAAATAACCAATAGAAACAAGCCGATAATAACGTAGCGGATATGGTATCGCGTGCGACTCCATAGCTCATCACTCCGGTAGCACGGATTCGATGCCCACAATCACAACTAACAATTTGTAAATTACTCTAAGCGAATATACAGCAACGATAAGTAAAGTCAAGGTTGAGTGGTAGTCCTATGTAGCCCTAACCTTGCCTCGATAAATAATACAAACTTCCTCAGATAAGAACAACGTGTCTTTTATTTTATATACGTTAGCATAACTATTTGACTATTTGAACCACTTGAGGGTATTCAACTTGTTACAAACTAAGGCCGACTCAGAATGGGTCATTAATAGAACAATTTTCATGTCTACGGGATTTTATAATCGTTTAGCACAATCCAACAGTTTTGGATGAAACAAATATCTAATTCTTAGATCCATCTTGTTATTATATTGCGCATGGATGCCACCAAATTGCCCTATTGAGGCAGAAAATCAACATAGTTCTGGAGCCCAGAAACATCTTTTTTTCAAATCAAAATGCATACCAGATAGCACATGCTGCCGTCTCTTGCCGCCCGTTCTACTCGGCTCGACATGCTCATTGCAATAAAACGAAGGCATTTGTCCGCCCATGTCGATTAGTTTGTCCGATTAAATGTGAACAAATCGTGCGATTTTCAAAACAAAAGATTTGCGGGTTCGTCAGTGGCTCTCCTTCAGCGCTTGGGCTGCCGAACTATGTTGATTCTCCTGCCTCAGCCATGCGGAATCTGTGCGCAATCTACCTACCATAACGTAATCTCTGGTGTTATCAAGCAAAGTGAAGACTGTGTGATAACGTTGGTGTAAATTGAGAGCGGATGAGTTAAGTTATCGTAGCTTTTAGCCGATGTTGTGACATGCGACCCAATCCATCACCGCTGTCAACTACTTTAGTCAAACTCGCTTCTATAGACTCGACCATATTTTATGACGTCATCTTTCTTTGCACGCTTCCGGATGAGTGGAAATTTGACAACACGAAGTTTTAAAAGTTAATGCCGTTTACAAAAAGTGAATTAAGTCTAATTAGTTGTTTATCTTGTATTGTAAGATTGTGTAAGTGTTAAAAGTGAGAAATTGTAAGTTTTGTTCACTCCAAAACTAAGGTATGTATTTTCCTTCACGCAAGAAACATAATAGTAGGAATATACATCAGTATAAGTTCGAACCGAAGGTAACACAATTCATATACAGTATAAAGTTACAGAGAACTCTACTGTATATAGATTGTTCTTAATACAAATTTAGTAATGCAAAAAATATTTCATTTTTAAGTTCAAGTGCAAATAGTGATACGAAGGTAGTGAATGTGTAGTATATATGAAAGGTTTTGTTTTGTTATGTATATAGACTTTCACTGATGATGTACCACAACCACTACGAAATGCGCATCTGATTTAAACAACAGTTAAGTAGGGTTTACAAGCCAACCGAACGGTATTAATAAAAAAGTAGTGTTGTAAAGTATCTTTACTGCTTTACCATGAAAATGTAGAGACGACTTTAACTTTTAAGTGTCAGCCAAATTTTGTCTTTTTTCACGTTAGGAATAAGCTATTTATTAGGTTTCTTGCGATCAATCTACTATTCTCGAATATATTTTTAGATCAATTAATGTGCGATTCTAATGTTTTAAACTATTTAACTTATTCCGTGGCCTACAACAAAAATGCATAAATAATCAGCTTCAGAGCTCTTAAACTAAAATTAGCCTGGTAATATTAGCAATTTGAATCAACTCTTTAGTAAACCAAATCATTAATACAAGCTTATAGCACAACCTAACAAAATAACCTTTATTATAACACAATTTAGCGGATTCGTGGCGGGTGGAATCGTGCGAGACTACGGAGTTCACCTCTCTGCTGGCGCGGGTTCGGTTTCCGCAGTCACCACTTACAATTTGTAAGGTGACTTTACCTAACGCTAGGTAAAGGTCGAGGTTGAGTGTTGGAGAGGAATTTGTAGTCCTAACTTCGCCTAGTTAGACAAGACAAACTTTCCCTATTTACTTTCTGTATCCAAGAAAACGTAGGCTAGTACATTATATAACAGCTTAATTTATGCCCAGTGCTCTGAATGTCAAAGTGCAGAAATTTCAAGTGAATAATTAAACTGAAATTACTTTAAAACTGTAAATTTGGGAGCAACGGTAGTTGCTATTTTACTATTTTTTAAGTTTTGATCACAATATCACTTAGTTTACCGAACGCACAGCTAGAGCCTGTGGCCACACCACACTCGGGTTCTAGAAGAGCCATTTATTCCCGAGTATTAGAGACATGTCCTGACGCAGGATTACCCCGGGCTTTGTAATGAAACCTCTGTCACACAGTCCCTTTGTAGTGCTTTTAATAAGAAAACCTCATAACCACTTTTATACACTGTCCGAACCTTTATACACCTGCCTTTTTAATTTAATACCTTTAACCGGGGGCCGTTGATTGTTTCAAGTCATAGTTTTGAGAATTATGAGTCGTCGAACGCTAAGTTAAAAATATATTGACATTAAATTGTACAGAACTAATCACTTATATACAAATTTGGCATTAGGAAAAGTCTGTATTATGTTTTGGACAACCAAATACAATATTATAGCCTTAAACTGTATGAAATTGTTTTACGCTATAAACATTTACTGTAGTTTAGTAACATGTTCATTTGGCGTCTTAGTGTGTGAGGTATATTGACTTTTAAAATTTTTAAGATTGTGTTGATCAATTTCTGAAACTAGAATCTTCCTCATATATAAATTTAACGTTTCTAAAAAACCACTTTAAGTTACAAAATTCCCTAAACATCATTGTCTATCCAAAACTAGGAATATTAAAGCTGTGTAGAATGTATTAAAATAAAATATTATTACTAAATTTTAAATGAAAAGATCGCATTAAAAAACACACACACAAATTGTAACCACCTAACAGTACTTAAACATTCAAAGATCTATTATCATGAACTTTCTGTTAAACCATTGAATAACTAAAAAACAAATAAATAAAAATACACATTTTCCTCGACAGGACAAGATAATTGAAGTAGGCCTGGGCCCTATCTGTTTTACACGTGTTTTAAATAATACGTATTTCTTAAAGAAGCTAGAATAATAATAATGCAAATATTCTTAGTTTATAGTAGCTTAAATAAATAAAATTAAAAGCAAAATGTTACGGGATTACATAACTTTGCAACGTTTATAATTCAAAACCTAAACTGTTCAAAACAAATGTTTACGAGAAGCCCACTATTACAAGCGACCCGTGGTGGGTTGGAATCGTACGCGACTCCGGAGCTTATCCCTCCACTGGCGCGGGTTCGATCCCCGCAGTCACCTCTTACATTTGTAATGTGAATATACGGTAACGCTAGGTAAAGGTCGAGGTTAAGGTGTAGAGAGGACTTCGTAGTCCTAACTTCACCTCGTTAAACAAGGGAAACTTTACCTTTTTTACAACAGATAACAAGCAAAGGTACGAGAGTCGCCGGCTGCAAAGTCGGAGTTCGGAGAAATATAGCGAACCACTTATTCTCGCAATTAAAAGCTTAAAAGATCGTTCGAGTTTCCTAAAGTCGCTAATGATCATTAAAACCCAAAATCCGTGTTTCGTTTACGCGGAAAATCAGTCTAGTTGGAAATTCAAGAGATTGTTGTAAGCTTAAAGTGTACTAGGAAATGCAAAAAAAAAGGGGAATCAACAAAAATTGTATTGTTATTTTTATGTATAACCTAATATTAAATCATAACCTATTCATAACGTAGTTTGTTTCTCAACATCAAAACACCTAATTCATATTAAAGTACGTCTAGGCTCTCATTATTTATATAACAAAAATACCAAAATACTGTTTGATTGGGTTTGTAATAATTTTAAAATGTGTTATTCTTTCTGGTGAGCATTTAAAATTATTATTAGTAAAATGTGATGTCACAATGTCCAAAGTAATTTTTATTCTTGAACCAACACAAGGAGATAAACTGTTATAGAATAATTTTTAGGAACTGTATTTTAGGAGGCTATTAGGAGGGTACTTTAAGGTGAATATGGGATGAAGGGTGAGTGTGTTGAGTGTTTTATGGATAATTGGGTGTAGTCTTGTTACAAACTAGGGCCGACTGTTCCCCAGATTGACTTAAGATTAATTAATAGACCAACGACAAACAGAATAGACCGACGGCTTAACGTAACTCCCGAGCCACGGAGAGTGTCATCACGAAAATTTATCACTGCGTCCGGGAATTTTACTGGATTTGGTGCGAAGCACGCACCATACCACTGAGCTATGACCATAGAAATATTAACTTAAAAGCTCAATATTAATTCTTTATAGCATTTTTTTTCTTTAAATACCAACCAATTTTAACGTTTGTTTTACATTTCGTTATTATTTATGTTTCTCAACCCCTCAACGTTTAATGTTTCCCCTTTACCTTTACTCGTAATTATCCGGCAACCCGTAACGTATTAAAAAAATATAGTTTGTGGTAATTTATTAAGGAATGAATTTTGTTTGAAGTTATACAACGCATTTAAAACACACAATATGTGTCAACTTGGAAGAAACAAAAGCAGGAGGAAATCTCCCGGGAGGATACTCAGATCTCTAGAGACGGCGGATGAGGATGTAAAGCCACAAACTGTACAGTCTTGTGTAGCATCTGCTTCGTGAACAGACATGGCTTCATCCCACTGTTCTCTTCTTTGCAGAAATTCGAAAAAATACATAAAAACATGAGAAAAACAGTGAAAAATAAATGTATGATCAAAGGACAATGGTATCTAACACAAGGTTATTTTGATTGTTGATGAAATTTACTAATAATTATACAAGTTGTTACGTTTTGCTAGTTGAGTTAGCTTAATCGAATTTTAACGAAGTCAAGGGTACTTTTAAAGTCGTCTCCGTTAAAATAACACAGTTTATGAATTTTTGTTTTTTTATGTGACTTTTTGTGACCATTTCTTTTCAATAACGTTTTACTGTAAAGAGACGTACGGTAACGCTAGGTTAATGTTAAGTGATAGAGAAGACTTTGTACAGTTCTAACGTCGCCTTGTTGACCAAGACAATTATATTATTTATTTTCTTGAAATAACAACAAAAATGGTTACAATGCATTTACATACAACTTTTCAGTCTATTAGACTACGTAATGTACATAAAACGTCAAAAATACTATAACCACAATAAGTATACATTCATACCGTTTTGTTGAAAGTTGAACCTCTTTCCATGAAATATTCACAACAGGAAAAGCTTGGTTCATTATATCGCCATTGTTATCGTAGTTTGCGAGTTTGCAGGCCGCCGGGGTAATATATTAGCAACTTTTGCGTATCGATCTGAATATAGTCTTCCGCTTTCCTGTTCACGAACACGGTATATAATCTTTTAATTTCCCGTCTATGTTTCAATAATAAAAGATATCCAACGCGTAGCCATGGCAGTGGACCCGTGTTGGGTTGGAATCGTGTGCGACTCCGAAGCTGATCACTCTGGTGGCGCGGGTTCGATCCCCACAGTCACCACTTACATTTGTAATGTGGCTATACTGTAACGCTAGGTAAAGGTCGACTGGTAGAGAGGCTTTATAGTCCGAACTTCACCTCGTTAAACAAGACAAACTTTACCTTTAGCCACAGATTCTGTTGTAAATCCTAGCGAATTTCTTACAACGGAAACTTTGGAATGATGCGATTTAAAAAATATTATTTTTCATCACTTAGTCCTAAAGTGACTCCTTTTGACACGAGGTCAAAAAGACACTTTCGGGCCGAGTAATGAACGATACTTTTTGTCATGGTGAAAATAATAATGAGAAATAAAATGTCAATAAATGTTTTAATATTATTAAGAATTAATCGAGTAAACATTGTTTTGAACTCAGCAGTCTGAATTATATTGTTTTGAAGAGAAACTGTTACACTGATTAACTATAAGTCTGCGTTAAAATTCAAAACAAACTCATTGAACCACCTGATGCCCATGCTACAAAAGATCATTAAAATGATCTTTTTCTCTCTAGGGAGTAAAATGTCATCAAAACAATACTTTATTGACCTGGATGAAAAAGACATGTGTCTAAAGCAGCTGTTTTCAGAACAGAATGACAAAAGAGAGTTTGAATTGTATAAAATGTATTTGTGTTTCGATTTCAACTAGACAGCATAATTGAAAATCAAAGTATTGAAACTTGTCAGACCAAGATGAAGCTGGAAACCCCGGGGTTTCACCGCCATATTGGTTTGGCTGAAAAGATTTCATTAAATTTCAAAAAACATGCTTGGAAAATGAACATAAATATGTATACCATTTTAGAGGAGGTGTTGGGCAGCTCCAAACTGCAAACAGTTTTGTTCCAGAACGTTTCATTCTCTGGCAATAGAAATGAATAGCTTCAATGTCAATTAAAATTTGCTACTAATAAAAAGTTGCCGTTTAGAAATTTTTAACTTTTATAAAGCTCCACCGATGTTTTTTATTAGCTCAGTCCAAACTAAAGCATTGCTTTGTTTTTCTCAGAGTTTAAATCATCCGTCTCATTTAAAACTGGAAATGACGTTTACGTCATGATTTTCGTTAAAATAATACAGTACTTTACGAAACGTTACCTCAGAACTACAACATTTTCACCAGCAGGTAACCAAACGCGAGAATTATTCAAATAGTTGAACATCTGGAACCAGAACCAGATACTGTTGTAAACAAACTGACAAAAGTAAGCAAAGCTGAGTTGACAGATCACGCGAAGATCGTTGCGGTAAATCTTGATCATCGATCCAACAAATATAACGCGCTTACTCGCTCTCCATTTCTAGTAAGTTTTTTTTTTAAATATTTAAAACTTTGTGTACTATGTATACTAATATTTGAGTCAATTTTGGAACTTTACCTAGCCCGTAAACATAGAGCTCAGTTGTAGCAAGGTGTTTTGTTTACGCCTTGTGTTTAATAGTGCGTATGTTTTACGTAAAAATCATTTTGTTGCTTGTGAACCCGTTTTAAGTGTTCTGGTAAAATTCAAATAATATATTGTTGTGTTTCCTTACGTTAGTTTAAATTTAAAACGTCACTTGCTCATTTCCAACTTAAAGATTTAAAGTTATTTTATTTTTGTAGCTTAAAATGCCTAGTCAAAAACAGTTATTTATTTGGGTTTTCTTAAAACTGAGTAGTTCACATAAATTATTCGTTCTCTAAAAAAAAAAAAACAATAAAACTGCTAACATTTGTACTACTAATAGAAGAACCTAGACCATATGAACAGTTCAATTTCTATTACACTAAAATAGTAAAGTTTATCCAAGTTTTGAACACCAAAATGTTTATAATTAAAGATAATCTTAACTGAAAATTGTTAAAAAAAAAATTGTAGAACTCAGTAAAACAAAGTTATCCAGTTACCTTTAAGGCCTCTTCATAAAACGAATTATAGATAAAGCAGTTCTAACATCAGAAATTATGAACTGCCTACTATCTTTCACTGTAAAAATATAATAAATGTAAGTTTGATCTAGTTTAAAGCCTACATATAAATAGTTTAATTAGTTAGGTAAACCCGTTTGATTTTGTATTCAGAATCTGAATTGTATTCTGGTGTAGTTGTTTTAAAATTCGATAAACATAGCAGCTCTTATGTTGTATATATGTACTTATTGCTTTTATCACAATGAAACGAAAACCAAGCAAAAGAACTAAACATAAGACGATTCAAATAACTACATTCAATCGATTACTCTTATATGGCTAAATCTTTAAAAGTCAATTTACATATTTGCCATATTTTAGAAAATTATGTTTTCCTGTGGAATACAACGCTTTAAGCCTCTGGGGTCACCATTGATCGCATTAAATGTCACATGTTACATTGTGTAAAGGTCGACGCCAGGTACCCCTAATGTGTCACATTGTTTCGTATACTAGGCTATCCTGTTTCATTTAGGAAAAGCTGTTATAATTTACGCTAAAATAATTTATAAATACTGCACATACAATTTATACGAATGTAGTTAAGAAAGGATATTGAAATATGTTACGTTTAAACCGTATCAAAAGGGTTTGTAGTGGTTGTTAGTGGGCATTTTAATGTTACTGTTGTAATTTATGCAAAATGTTGTGTTCAATTTTCACACATTGCCTACATTTGTTTAAGAACCAATTGCTGAGAAAAGTATCAGAAATAGTGCATAAATGTTCCAACCGTGTTTAGCGATACAGAAAATAAATTGGCTGTTAATATTTTTATTTAGCTGTTAATTATATAACATAGGAACTGTGATGTTACATGTTATACACTAAACAACCAATTTCAATTTCTTCGCAGTTAAAATTTTGCCTTGCATACACCGTTTCTGGGACTGGGACTCGTGGCGTGGTCCTGTAATCCAGCTTCATGGAGGTCAGGTTTTGAGGATGATATAGGTCTAAAGCGGCTCAGACAGTATCAGTTTTGCATCATCTGATGATACCCGCATCAACTCCCACCATCGTTTAGACATATCTGACCATCACCTGCGTGGTTCGGAAGTCATGGTAAGCCATTGGTCCTTATATTTCCATTGGTTATTGGACTATTAATTAATGACCCATTCTAAGGAAGAGTCGGCCTTAGTTTGTAACAAGACTACACCTAATAACTCATTACTACCACTCATCACTCATCCTTCACCACATATTTGCCTTAAAATACCCTCATGAGAGTGGTCGGCATGTCAAATAGTGATTTAGTGATTTCAAACGCAAACTTATTTTTATAAATCTAATTTTTATAAATAGCTGTTTGTCTTTTTTGTTATTAAATGTTATGGAATATGTTCTATGCCAAATCTTTAAGTGTACCTATTGCTTAAAATGTATAAATATACGAAATATTACAGTTCTTTCCTTTCTTTTTTTGATGTCATGTTGGGGAAAATTGTATAGATATCTTTCCCACTTATAAAAAAATCATATCAATACAAATAATATTTTACTTACTACATGTCTAACAGGTTAAACCGAAAAAACAACTAGAAACTGTACGCTACGATCAACAATGTTAAAGTTCGAGAAGCATTAGGCAAATCCATTAATTCTGACAAACTTTAAACTTTGCAAAGTGTTTATAGTTCAATTCAACTAAGCCATTGTAATGCAGGAGAATCCTGTCTACTTCTAACTGGGAAGTTTCATCCCCATTACTACAATCGTGACATTTTAGTTGCATTTCTTGCTAATAAGTTCATATTTAGGTTGAATATTTTGTAATATCCGACTAAATTGAACTAATTATTTTACTCTTTAAACTTGAATGGTGACATAGTGAAATAATGAAAAGCTTTTAGGAAAAACCACTTGAAGGACATTTTAGTCCTGACCGTCGTTTCGAATAGGTTATGCTAATAATTTTAGGCGTTAAAAAGAAAAACCAATATTATTCTGTTTTGAAATACTTCTCCTGTCTTTTATACGTATTATTTATCTTCTTCGATAACTACCATTCTCCAATTCTCACCAGTTCTCACAGTGCCGACATTTGGCTTATTTCCCGTCTTTATATCCGTTCGTGTATCTGAGATGTACGTAGGCTCGAATCGTTCGTTAATTGTCGAACTGTTTCAGTTTATTTTCGAGCGTGCGGCGTGGTCGCGTTACACAGCATACGTTCCATCCCCTATCCTTTCCTTTTCGTATTCGGCGATAAAGAAGGTAACGGGTCATCAATGATGAAGTGCTTCCTGCGTTAACCTGAGTCGAATCCGCAATCCTCCCTCTCTCTATACCGTCATATCCGCTGACCCCTGGAAATTGTCCAGCTCCATACTGAGTGACTCTAAAGGGCATCTTACGTTTTTTGTGCGACTGTGCCTCCCGAGTAGGTGTAAACGTTTACCTCTCGCAGGAAAGTTTGTCGCATGAAGTGTTTGTTCATGGGTATTACTCTTTAGGCCAACACCTAAAAATTTAAATTGACCAGCAGATCCGCAGCTTATAACTGTAGATATCTGTAACTTAAAATACAGATATATTATTCATCATCGCAGAGAAAAGTTTCTAAAAAAATGCAACACTGACTAAACTGGACGTATGAAGAATGCATCACAGCTCAATAATGCACAGAACTGTGGACCATAGTGATCATGCGGAAACTAACCATTACAGAAACCAAACCACCCATTCTACAAACCTCCAGCTGTTTTATTCTGGCAACTATTCTGTGGTGAGTGTTTCACAATGCATGAGCTCAATATGGGTTGACGCAGGACTAGTGTGCGGTCAGCCATCAGAGAATGCACTCCCACAAGCTCAATAATGCACAGAACTGTGGACCATAGTGATCATGCGGAAACTAACCATTACAGAAACCAAACCACCCATTCTACAAATCCTCCAGCTGTTTTATTCTGGCAACTATTCTGTGGTGAGGTGTTTCACAATGCATGAGCTCAATATGGGTTGACGCAGGACTAGTGTGCGGTCAGCCATCAGATGCACTCCCACAAGCTCAATAATGCACAGAACTGTGGACCATAGTGATCATGCGGAAACTAACCATTACAGAAACCAAACCACCCATTCTACAAATCCTCCAGCTGTTTTTTCTGGCAACTATTCTGTGGTGAGGTGTTTCACAATGCATGAGCTCAATATGAATTGACGCAGGACTAGTGTGCGGTCAGCCATCAGAGAATGCACTCCCACAAGCTCAATAATGCACAGAACTGTGAACCATAGTGATCATGCGGAAACTAACCATTACAGAAACCAAACCACCCATTCTACAAATCCTCCAGCTGTTTTATTCTGGCAACTATTCTGTGGTGAGGTGTTTCAAATATGAGCTCAATATGAATTGACGCAGGACTAGTGTGCGGTCAGCCATCAGAGAATACTGCCCACAAGCTCAATAATGCACAGAACTGTGGACCATAGTGATCATGCGGAAACTAACCATTACAGAAACCAAACCACCCATTCTACAAATCCTCCAGCTGTTTTTTTGCAGCAACTATTCTGTGGTGAGGTGTTTCACAATGCATGAGCTCAATGAATTGACGCAGGACTAGTGTGCGGTCAGCCATCAGTCACTGCCCACAAGCTCAATAATGCAACTGTGGACCATAGTGATCATGCGAAACTAACCATTACAGAAACCAAACCACCCATTCTACAAATCCTCCAGCTGTTTTATTCTGGCAACTATTCTGTGGTGAGGTGTTTCACAATGCATGAGCTCAATATGGGTTGACGCAGGACTAGTGTGCGGTCAGCCATCAGAGAATGCACTCCCCACAAGCTCAATAATGCACAGAACTGTGGACCATAGTGATCATGCGGAAACTAACCATTACAGAAACCAAACCACCCATTCTACAAATCCTCCAGCTGTTTTATTCTGGCAACTATTCTGTGGTGAGGTGTTTCACAATGCATGACTCAATATGGGTTGACGCAGGACCCCAGATGTGCAGTCACAGCCATCAGAGAATGCACGCCCACAAGCTCAATAATGCACGAACTTGGACCATAGTGATCATGCAGGAAACTAACCATTACAGAAACCAAACCACCATTCTACAAAATGGAGACGGTGGGGACTAGAGTGCGGTCAGCCATCAGAGATGCACACTCCACAAGCTCAATAATGCACAGAACTGTGGACCATAGTGATCATGCGGAAACTAACCATTACAGAAACCAAACCACCCATTCTACAAATCCTCCAGCTGTTTTATTCTGGCAACTATTCTGTGGTGAGGTGTTTCACAATGCATGAGCTCAATATGGGGACGCAGGGACTAGTGTGCGGTCAACCATCAGAGAATGCACTTACCCACAAAAGCTCAATAATGCACAGAACTGTGGACCATAGCGATGGCAAAGGCTAACCATTACAGAAATGACAGCCATTCTACAAACCTTCCAGTAACACTTTAGCCGCTAATGGGTGGGTTGTTTTCTTTGTTGGTTGAAAGTTTAGCGACACGAAGTTCTCACTCTCTGCGGTTTATATGTAATAAAGCGATATTCCTTCGTTGGTTTGAAGTTTGTTTTGAGTGATTAATGATTTACAAAGCTTTATTGAACGAATTTGGGCTTAGCTGTCACTAACGGCTTAGTTTCACTTTCGAAATGCTAAAGAATTATTTTGAACTTTTGGTAATTCTAATTTTAAAAACTAAAATCTTGTAATAAATATGATTTCAAACACTAGTTTTAAAATAAGTGTAATATCATCTGAAAATGGGTTTCCTTTACTATTTCGGTTTTTAATATTTATTTTGTGTGATATACATGGATTGTTACTTTGATACATTTAATTGGATACTTTATCTCTTTAATATGTTACCAATGATGTTACAAAATAATTATATTACTGGAAGAAATATAAAATGAGTAACCTTAGCTTTATCTTTCCCCTAAATAGTTTTTTTTTAAGGGGGGACGATTTCTAAACTGCTAGCTAACAATGTACTTAGTTTTAATTTGAATTAAAACAATTTGAATTTAAAAACACTGCTTTAGTATTTTTTTTGTGTGTTTCTGAACTGCTAAGTTAGACTTAGGTTCTCATAAATTAGTAACACACTATTTGCTTGCACTTATTACAGAAAATTAACTGGATGCTACACATAAAGTACAAAAATAACTATACAATGGAAAAACACAAAACTGTCGGAGGAAATTTAGAACCGTATAATTATTATTTGTATAACTATTATTGCACTGAGACAGTTGATGTTGGTAGCACTAGAGTAAATTGCAAAGCCCAACTAACAAAGACATCGGATTCTATTGTAACCTCCATAACAGTAGATAGTGAACATAGAGCTGGAGAGCTAACATTGTTACAGTCAACCCACTGAGCTAAATACGACGTCCTGACAATGCTTTTATACTTAAAACAAAGAAGTAGATCAATAGCATAAAAAGCTGTACCATTGCATTACGTAAAGCGAACTTGATAAATTTAATATGAGATCATGCAGAGTAGACTTTTTAATAAAGTTAATCCATCTGGACCATGCAGCCTGCGTGGTGACCTTGGTGACGAATTAAGAGGGTTGGTCTTACTCCAGAAAAGGTTGCTCAAAACATGCTCTTGTAGAAATTAGAAACGTTAAATAAATAAATTCTTGTATTGCGTAAAACATATACATATCATGCAACCGTCATTTGTATTAAGTCTAAAATTTTGCATTCATACACATCGAAATCCCATTCAAACATACAGTATTTGCATTCACCCAATTCTCATTCGCTCGAATTTGTTCCACTCTAACCCCTTGGTCCGTGGTCTTTTTACGCAGGAGCCCCAGTCGTGTGCCATAAACTCGTTTATATTATAGAATGAATTCTGCGACCAAAATCTTTTTCAAGCGAGTTTTGAATGCCTTTGGCATAGGTGCACTTTAATCGAATTGGGTAGTCTGTTGACAAGTTGAACTCCTGCCTGTGAAGGCAAACGTTCATGAGCTACCGTCCTGTGTCTCCCAGTTCGGTAGTTCTTCTTGCCCTTGGTTACGTAAGAGTGGATATCACTCCCTCTTACGGGGTCGCATGTTTGTCTGAAAAAAGGTAGGTTTCCAAAATGTAAAGGCAGGGTAATGTCAACAGTTTCAAATTTTTGAAAGCTGTTGTTTTTCATATTTTGGTTATCTCTAAGTTTGTAAAGCCTGTTTTTATTAAACAATCTTAAGCCAAAATACGCTAAAAAATTTAAAAGTTTGCCAAAAATAGGCTATTTTAAAAGTGTAATATAATTTTTTAACGAGCAGTGTTTGCGTTTTTCGTGTATAAGAGGCATAGAACCATTCCTACCCTATCATATAAACCCGCATTTGTACGTTTCGGTTCATAAGCGGTCTCGAAAATAGGGGACTACGAAACCATGTTTGCCACTTTTGGAGTGAGCGGAGTTCAGATGGAATATCGCTACTACCATTTCTCTTGACTGGCAAGGTCGGCAAACGCAACTCTTCAAAGAACCGAGCCAGACAAAACAAACATACTAGAGCCGATGTTTTTGCATTTCCGCATACTCCCGTCCACTGAAGAGAAATGTTCTTTCTTGGTTGACTAATCCTCTTAACTACTGACCTTTGCCTGAGGTGGGGCTCGAACCTGCGAACTTCGAACCCACAGTCTCGCGCGTTACTTAGTCAGCCAACACGCTGGCAATTGAACCAGTTTGATCAACATTACAACTGGTTCAAAGTGTATGTATGATGTATGGCTATTCATCAATATTGATCAATCTTAACTTGAACTTCATCCGTAACATACTGTCTTATTGAACTTTTTCCAGAAATGCAATACATTCCTTGAATACTAAGTTTATTTTAACTACCCTTAAAAACACGGGTTAAAGGTAACGACCTTAAATAATGTTTAAAGTTGATTCATGCTATACATGTTAAACGATACTTTAAGATAAATCGTTTATTTGGGGTTGACTCATACTTTGAATAGACTTGCCAAATACAGTTGAATTTGTTATCGCGCTACTATAGTTTTGCATTACGTTAAAAAGAAAGTGTTATTTTTACCAGAGCGTCTTCAAAGACAATGGGCACAATTATACAACAAGTACTTACAATCACGTGAAAGGTCTTGAAAGCTTACCTGAAACAAACAAAATGTTACGACAATAATTGATGCTTAATGTAACAGTACAACGTTATATCACATAAAGGACAACCTAATTTTTTTTACGTGCTATTTTCAACAACAAAAAACACACACAAATGTATTTTTCAAAATTGACGTTTATGGACGATTACACTGGATAATATCCCAATTTTATGGTTTATAAAGTATACTAAAAACTTGTTTAATGGTTAGGAACTACACTCACTCTCGACATAAACCAAAAGTAAGTCAATAAACTAACCAAAGAGTGCAAAACTCTTGTATTCAAATACAACAACTTATTATCCCAACATTCCGTGCATAAGTATTTAGCAATATAACCAGTAATATTATATTATTAAGCCGGAAAAAGTATTTTGGAGATTGGTTTGTCGTACTTTACTTGTTGTTAGTAGTTTGCAATTTGTAACACAATTTTTCTGTACATGACAATAAAAGCTATTTATTTATTGAAAAGGACAAGACCTTTTAGATGCTGGTAATATTTTAATATTTTGCAAAGTGTTGATGAAAGTTTACATTGAAGACATAGTTTGACGCAAAGTAAGGGGTCGCGTCGGTAGGAGCTTCTCGCCCTTTTGAGCGCTGTAAAACATTCAAAGAACTTTAAAAGATTTAATGGATTTGCAACAGTTTAAAAGCTTTTCTCAGTTTCATTTGAAACAGCCCGGTGAAACTCTCTGTTATTTCGAATCAGGGCAATTCCAGTCAACTGAGGTAACAAAGAACATAAAACATCATCATAATGTATCATAGTTTTGCTGACATCTTTACCGCATACATAAATACATGTTTATAAGGTTGATTTTGTAATAAACATTAGTTTTGGCGGATGCCACCACACGCTGTAAGTATGTTAGATACATATATTAATGTAATCACATTTTCCAATCAATCCTAGCGCCAAAAAAATGTTTTACTTAAATGATTATCAGGTTTTAAAATACTGTATTAAACCTTACTGAACATACATACAAAAGATTTATACCATAATTAAAGGAAATATGTCCATTTTAGGTGGTAAACACTACAAATGTTCTATGTGATGCTCATCGAAACATTGCATTTCCAACCGATGCTGCAAATCAGCTCAAAAATTCAATCACTATATCAGTATTTTGAGATGCCGACCACTCAAGGTAAGGCAAATGTGGTGAAGGATGAGTAGTAATGAGTGAGGTGTAGTCTTGTGACAAACTAAGGCCGACTCTTCCCAGAATGGGTCATCAATTAATAGCCCAATGATTAATACAAATTTGGAATAACGGCTTAACGACTTCGGCGAACCACGTGTGATGGTCTGATATGTCTAAACGATGGTGGAGTTGATCAGTATGATCACTGAGACTATCTGAGCCGCTTTAGACCTATATCATCGTCAAAACCTGACGACTTCCATGAAGCTGGATTACAGGACCACGCCACGAGTCCCAGTCGGATACACATCTTGGTTGATGGCATTGACTGCAGGTGGTTATTCGATCACAAAGTTCTTGCAGAATTTAGGGCATTGGAGGAATGTATCCTTTGTTTCTTGTGTACCCCCAGAGGTAAAAGTCACATACTGTAAGGTCTGAAGAACGAGGTGGCCATCTGAAAGATCTAAGTCATTTGCATAAATCGCCCGATCCACTTGTGAGGAAATTTCATTCATGAAAGCTCAAACGTCCCTGTGCTTGGTGGGGTGAAGCCCCGTCCAGCTGAAAACGAAGTCTTTCATGTTTTCTTCCAGTTGAGGAAACAATTATTCCTGTAGCATGAATAAATATAACTTGTGGTTTGATTCTCCGCGAAAAATGGGCCAAACACTTTCGATTCTGACACCGCACAAAAGACATTTAACTTTGTTGAATCTCTTACGTATTCTTGGAAAGCATGAGGTGGTATCAGACCAAAGACGAACGTTGTGGCTGTTTAACTTTCCATTTTAATGGAAGGTTGCTTTGTCACTGAATACCTTGTATTGCATCAAGTCTTCAAGTTGGTTACACAAGTCATTTTTTTTCTGTTTTATTTACTTCTGTGTTCTTTTGTTCACTAACGATGGAAAATGTCAATAATAGTTCAACTTCTGTTTTATTTACATGTTCAATAATTTTACATTCCAATAAGAAGCTGTTTCCAGATGACTTTATACTGGTGTAGTCATGTTTAGCTATTAAAAGGATAATTTCTTGAAGTGGAGATTATTGGCAATACAGTACTTACAGAATACAATTTAAATTACAAGAAGGCCAATAAGGTGTCGTATTAAAAAAAATACCACACTTTATTGGCCTTCTTGTAATTTAAATAATATTCTATTAAAAGGATGTTGAGCGATTTTTGAATAATGGATTGGTTAAACACGTTGTTAAAAGGCGCTAGAAGTCTGATTGATGTACTACATTAAAAAATCATACCAAGGAAATTTAAAAACTCTGGTTTGGTCGTAGATACATAGTTTAGGGTGTAGTAGTGTCAGAAAATATTAGTTTTTTTTCTGAATTGCTGTATTTTATCCGAATTAGTTCCGGATGTTACACATTATATGTTCAGTATCACAGTGATAAATCTATACACATTTCGTTAATATATCAAACTCTGGTGGGTTTAGATGAACATGTGTTTAAAACCTTGTTACTGGCAAAGTGTCAAGCTGGTCTAGTGGGAAGCCATAAGTGGATTTATAAGGCTTAACTCCGGCTCTGGTCGACCCTGGTTTAACAATTAAATCTCGACTCAAACGAGTTTCTCACTAGTTTATTCATACCGTTATACATTGTTGGAACTGTCATAGACTACTAAAGGTTATTTTGGCTTTGGATATATATATTACATTTCATTGCATACATGGCAGAATAGAGATAAACAAATACAAACTATTAATATTGGTAGTAATAAAATACAAAAAGTGGAGGCTACGAAAGTTTTAGAAATGATTGTGTATGAATCATTGACTTGGAATAATTATGTTCATAGTTCGGTAAACAAAGTTTCATCAGGGCTATACATCTTACGGAGTGCTGCTAGGTGCTGCTTAATTGACGTACTGGAAATTATTTATTATGCTCATATACATTCTCATATTTCGTATGCTATCATATTGTACGGGACAACTACCGATGGTAACTTAAATAGTGTATTGGTTTTGCATTAAAGATTATGTTATGATGACTCTGTTAGGGAATATTTTACTACACTAGGAATTTTAACTGTTTATGGTTTGTATGTTTTGGAGACAGTGGTGGCTGTTATAGAGAGGCAAAACACAGTTTACTCGGCACAGTTTATTAAAGATCATTATTTATTTATGGTATATCTAGTTAAAAGTGACTGTAACATTAAACTGATTTATCAAAATTCTTTGTTTGTAGCATGACGATATTTCAATTGCACTACAAACGTCAGTAAATCTAGAAATTATACATTTTATATAATATTATGTTTTACACAATATTTATCAAAATAAATTAATCTAAAAAACTACTTTTATTACATTTCAAGAAATTTATTAACATAGTAACAAGCTTTTTCTATTAAAAACTTATTTATAGCACATTTAAATTTACTTAAAATAGTGGACTCGCAAATGTTTTGCGGTAACTTAATATACAAATTTGGACCGATATTTTGAGGAAGCGTGGAGGTAAGTTCTAACCTATGTGGAAGGTGCCTATGCTGAAATCTGTGCCTGGTTGGGTAGTTGTGCACAGTTGTTCCAGTTACACAGGTCGAAGATAAAATATCAATAACTCATAAATATAATTAAAGAAAATATGAATATAGAATTAAAATATTAAATGTTTTGAAATAATTTCTGCAAGATGCTCTCCCATTTAATTTTGCCATAATTCGAATTGGTAGAATAAATAGCCACGAAAAGGTTTGTTTGCGACGAAGACCCCACGGTACAATGCCGTTCGACTGCGGTCATTTAAAGTTGTCATTAAACTGTGTACCAATACTAATACGTCAAAACACTAAGGACCCTATTATCAATTAATGTAAAGTCTAATATTAAGGATTCCTCAAAAGATACCCAACAGTAACACTGAAATCACTTTAGAGATCAAGATTTGTTCGGCGTTGATTTAGCATTTTAGTTGAACAATGTGACTATTACTAGGCTAGAAGGATGGTGAGTAAAACATATTAAAATCTGAAAATGAATAGTCTTCTTAAGTGTAAAAACTTCCATATTCCATAATATATAGTTGAAAGTTACTTGCAAATTTAAACAACGCAGATTGAAAACACAACTGAACGTAAGTTAATCTCAACCAACTAAATCATTAATCTCATTCAACTTGTCCCGATTCAACTAAGAATAAAACTTCACCTTTGCGTAAACTTGAACGGAACGGAAGAGTGAACGTTTGAAGGCACTCAACGTTATTAATATTCTATACATAATTCAGGTTGTAATAAGGTCGGGTACGTTGCAGGAATGAAAAGCAAAACTCATTTACATAAAGTTTACTTGACTCTAAGTTGTGTTAATGAATTCACATCTGGAGAACAGGATCAACATCCGACACGGCGCGCAGTGTTTTGCGGTCTTCAGGTAGTTTAGTGTTTTGTTATCGAAATTCCTTTAGAAAAATGAGTTATATTCATGCTGTCAGCGTGATACGACCCAGGCTAGATTTTCATGGAATTTGGTAAAAATTGTTCCTTTTTTAAATATTTAGGTCGGTCAGGTTGGTTAGCCAGCAGAATGTGAATTCCGAAAGAATCTTCCTTGGAGGGGGAATATTAAATGTGGTTTTAATGCTCTAAAAACGGTAAAAATAGAGTAGTTTCAAAAAGGCGAAAATAAAAGATTTTCGCTACATTAGTAGCCCTATTTTAATGAAATTTTAAATACGTTTACTCTTCAAGTTATGTAAGGTAATACAATACTTAATACAAGGTGCAGTAAAAAAAAAGTAGGTCTGAGGCCGAAGGCCGAAGCGAGCCTGTAAGCGTAGCGAAAATCCTCGTAATAATAAAGAAAAAACCCTCATTATCATTTAACAGGCAAAGCTGAGATTGGAACCTATCAGCCCCGTAACCCTTATGGTTATAATGAAATTCGCTTCCATCATGCTAGCGGCGCTTTATAGCTTACCTGTGTGTCCCTTTAGTTTTATATTTTTTCTAGTTTGTTCAATTCAATAAAAATGTATATCCTAGATTTGACTAATTTTAAAGTTCCAAACCGTTGTTTGTTTTTTATGTTCGATAGTACCTTTGTACTTAGTATTTCAACTAAAACGCATAAAAAATTAAAAGCTTGAAAATAACTTAAACCGTAAAACCAAACCGCCTCAACCGAAGAAAAGGTATCAGAAGAATGGTAGGGATTCTCTATTGATTAGGCAGATTATATTACTGAGGTCATAAAATTTCTTTTTTGCTAGTTAACCGCAATTGTTTAATACCAACGGCCAATAAGCAAGCAAGCAGGTCACGTTTGGGACATGACAGTTATGAAGAAAAGGACATAATAAATTAGGGCGGGGTTGCAGTTGAGTCGGACCGACCTTTACAAGCGACATTTAGTGAGATCAATATTGACCTAACACAAGGACCCGAGTCAACTGAATGTGTCTCTAACTGCTGAGCACATTTAAGTCCGTTTCATCAAAGACTATGGTCAAAGTCAAAAGTTGAACGTGTTCTTTCAATCTTTGATATTTGGATTTTTGTAAAAGGTTTTATCAAAGATTTTTATAAAATAACTACACTTGAATTGTCAACGAAGGTCTTCAAGTCGTATACTTGTAACCTACCTAGTAAGAAATCAATCTAAGGAATGCGGTTGATCTCCGTAATAAATTTTGTTCTTTTCTATATCCTTTGGTTACGTGTATTTTCTCGTACACTCTTCCTTTACGATAGGACAAATCGCGGCCGTAATGTAACGGTCACCTCTTCCTCGGAAACCATAGCTTTACCACAACTACGCAAAATGGTTTGGTTGACACAACAACGGAGAATTTATTTATCCTACTCTAAGACCTCTTTAAGTACTTATTTCCTATGGATCCTATATGTGTTAAGATTAATTAGGATCTGCAGGCTACATTAAGGTATTTATAGTACGACAATGCAATTTTGCACGAAAGGTATTTCGGTGTTTTTGGATTTTTTCCCGGAGCCCCCACGCGATTGCGTAATAATGAGGCGGATTTGGATCCATCAAGATAGAGCAACGTGTCCAAATTATAATGCCACAATACATTTGCTTCGACAATATTTTCTGGATATCTAATTTTCTGTTCATGGTGATAAACCCTGGCCTCCAAGGTTCCCTATAATCTATTGCTATTGCAATATTTTCTCAAATGGTAATCTAAGGGCAAGAAAATATTACAAAGAACAACTACGTAACTTAAGAAAATTAAAAAAGACAATCATTACAGAAGTCAGCCGCGTTTCTCAAGGAATATTGAACAGCACAAGACGAAGCTTTAGTGAAAGAGTACAAAAATGCAGTAAATCAAACGGATGTTATTTTCAACACGTCATTGTAAAAGAAATCCCCTTTTTTAGTTTACGACCAAAACAAGTAAATTATCCAACAATTAACCGATCCATGTAATTTTAGAAAAAAATCAAAATTCACTGGATGACCCTGTACACAAGAACAAAATACTTGAAGAGTGCGTTGCGTTCTATTGTTGTAAACAAATCTTCCAAACCCCTGAAAGGACTGAGCTGACAGCACACGCAAAGAATACGCTAATAAATTGCCTCATCGACCCGGCCAGCGTTGGCTTACCTCACCCCTGCCTTGAGTACGCTCGGACATTCTACCCAACTCTGCATTGCTCGTAGTTTTCTCACACAGTTTTTTAGAATTTTACAGGGTGTGCAACCCAACTTGTATAAAGTCGTAAATTATACCATTGGTTAGTTCTGTTAATTCAATATCTATCAGATGGTGAATTCAAACGCAATCATGGTTTTTAGCAAAGATTAGTTAGTGCTTATTGATAAAGAGTGTTTAAGACTCGACAAGAGCAAGGTAAGAGCAAGGTATTTCAAGATGCGTGTTTAATATCAAGTAACTTATTAGGCTATCTGCTTTTGTTGTTTCAAAATTTTGTAAGATTTTTAGGAGAATTCCAACGACATTACAGTCCGCCTTCTGTTATGTTTTCCGTTTACCCTACAGTAAAAGCAAATCTGTGAATTTTATCTGTAAACTTGATTCTTGACAAAAAAGAAATTATCTTCTTCTTAAGTGTTCTTCAACAATAAGCACTTGATCATTGCTAAAAACCATGATTGCGTTTATTTTACAATAACATCAAATCAAAAAATACTATATTACTGCAACAATACATACCATCTGATAGATATTGAAATGAACAAACCAATTATATAACTTACGACCTTATAGCGCGCGTATAGAATGACTTACTAAAGTTCGAAAGTTGGATTGCGTTAAAAAAAACACCCTGTATAATTCATAACAAAGATTAGATTCAAAAAATTTTCAACTACATAAGTTTCTAAATGAATCAACGACAAGTCTGTCTATTTATGCGGCTACCTAAACGCGTGTGGCAAGTGAAGCCTTTTGATACGAACTAAAGTAAATATAATGATATGGCGCGTAGATGCCATATGGCTGAGACAGGAAATTCAACATATCCCCTTGGCTCGATATGCTTGATTTTATTCTACGTGGATGACTTAAAATATGACCAAATTTGAACTAGTGGCTCTACTTGAAACTCGCTATCTATGCTTGGGCTGCCGCAGGTATGTTGATGTTCCTGCCTCACCCATGTGGCATCTATACGCAATCTACTTGCCATAACATTATCTTTGGCTCAAGTCCAAGGTCCAAGGATCGGCCGAAAGGCCGTTTAAGATGCTTTTAAACGGTGTTTTAGTGATGAATTGTTTAATTTATTGACAAACCTATTTAAATATAGATCAGGACATTAGTCTGAGGAAACTGGACTGTAATTATTCTAGGTTTAATTAATTGCTGTAAACTTGCTCGTTAACGACAGTTTGTAGTTGATTAATTCCAAATTTAATGTCAAGATGACCAAAATAAGGTTTTTGACGACACTTTTCCCATAAATTTTAGTTATACTTTGTTTAATACAATTTCTTTCAAACGAGAATGTTCTAAAAGAAGTTAAGGACAAATTATTCAATTTTTACGTGTTTAAAAAGAAATCTTAGTTCAATACCGGACACTTTATAAACATTCCTTGTAACGGTATTATTGATAAAAAATTGTTGACACAGACTCCTGAAACATTTTTGGGTGTCCCTAATCTCAAAATAATTGTATTTTAAATTATAATAATTTAAACCGCATTTCAAAATTGTTCGAACTTAATGAATGATTTTTGTTGAGTTCAATTTGACGATTATTGCTAGCAAGTGTTGTTATAAGTATAATGTTGATTTCCCAGTTGTTTGCGCGTTACCTAATGATGATTGACTATTCAAATGTACGGGCATGGCTAATGCATATGCATATAATTATGATTTGGACTAACTGTACTGTCTATCGAATTGTTACTATCCATTGAGCTCTTCAGACCGCTTGCAATAAAACTTAAAACTGCAACTAAATCAGGATATTTTAAAATTAAACAATACAAACTTTCAAAAGATAACTAGCTAAAAACTACAATTTGTTTTAATAGCTATGGTAGGTGCCTAAAATAGCTTCTCATATTCAAAAATTAAAAACTAGTGTTCATATGTTAAAACCTAATCTCAAAACATATAATATATATTGTTCTATTTAAAAAACGGGGTTTTCTGGCCGTTTTTAAAGTAAACTTGATCTACGCCACAATTATAAACATTGGATATTTAGTATAAATAATGTAAAAAGAAAGAAACGGACTTTTCCTGCCATTTCTAGAGATAAACTAATCCTAGGAAGTGGCAGAAAAAGTCCGTTTCTTTCTTTTTACTAAATTGCTCTCCGCTACTATTATGAACATTCAAACTAACACAAATAATGTATTTTATCAGTTGTCAAAACACAAGGACAATTGGCTTTGCAGGATTTATAAATGGCATAAATTCCTGTTTAAATATAGCTCATTATCATTTCTTTGCGATTAAAACGGCATAAATGATTATATCTAAATCCCACACCCTATGTACTCTACAAGCAAATGATTCTTTAAAGCAAGAAGCTCCGATAAGTTCATGGCTATATAGACATCGATTGCAACAACACCTTTTAATAAAAAAATGTACATAACTATTATTTACGCACATCTAATTTAATTTTGTATAGTACTGTATATAATAACTAAAGTAACATAATAGTGCTTAACAATGTATGGTAGCTTTAGGTTTCATTAGCCAGGTCACATGTTGGTTAAATATGCAACACATAGGCAAACTGTTGATGCGTGAGGTCTCCCCCCAGGGACCTTCATCCCCTTGCTTAGTAATTCATCACATAATAGACCACATCATGTAAAGTAGTCAGTGTTCATCATATACTGTATACAGGCTGTTACACAAATCATGCTTGACAATGTATGGTAGCTTTAGGTTTCATTAGCCAGGTCACATGTTGGTTAAATATGCAACACATAGGCAAACTGTTGATGCGTGAGGTCTCCCCCAGGGACCTTCATCCTTGCTTAGGACCTCACATGTTGGTTGCTTGAGTCTTCATTAGTCATCATCATATGCGTGAGGTCTCCCCAGGGACCTTCATCCCTTGGTAATTCATCACATAATAGACCACATCATGTCAGTGTTCATCATATACTGTATACAGGCTGTTACACAAATCATGCTTGACAATGTATGGTAGCTTTAGGTTTCATTAGCCAGGTCACATGTTGGTTAAATATGCAACACA
Organism: Matsumurasca onukii; assembly: GCA_018831715.1. NCBI lineage: Eukaryota > Metazoa > Arthropoda > Insecta > Hemiptera > Cicadellidae > Matsumurasca > Matsumurasca onukii. Next base: position 8,640,166 of record CM032058.1, on the reverse strand, counting down.
TAGGCAAACTGTTGATGCGTGAGGTCTCCCCCAGGGACCTTCATCCTTGCTTAGTAATTCATCACATAATAGACCACATCATGTAAAGTAGTCAGTGTTCATCATATACTGTATACAGGCTGTTACACAAATCATGCTTGACAATGTATGGTAGCTTTAGGTTTCATTAGCCAGGTCACATGTTGGTTAAATATGCAACACATAGGCAAACTGTTGATGCGTGAGGTCTCTCCCAGGGACCTTCATCCCTTGCTTAGTAATTCATCACATAATAGACCACATCATGTAAAGTAGTCAGTGTTCATCATATACTGTATACAGGCTGTTACACAAATCATGCTTGACAATGTATGGTAGCTTTAGGTTTCATTAGCCAGGTCACATGTTGGTTAAATATGCAACACATAGGCAAACTGTTGATGCGTGAGGTCTCCCCAGGGACCTTCATTTGCTTAGTAATTCATCACATAATAGACCACATCATGTAAAGTAGTCAGTGTTCATCATATACTGTATACAGGCTGTTAGCTTGACAATGTATGGTAGCTTTAGGTTTCATTAGCCAGGTCACATGTTGGTTAAATATGCACACATAGGCAAACTGTTGATGCGTGAGGTCTCCCCAGTTCAAATTCATCACATAAGACCACATCATGTAAAGTAGTCAGTGTTCATCATATACTGTATACAGGCTGTTACACAAATCATGCTTGACAATGTATGGTAGCTTTAGGTTTCATTAGCCAGGTCACATGTTGGTTAAATATGCAACACATAGGCAAACTATGCGTGAGGTCTCCCCAGGGACCTTCATCCCTTGCTTAGTAATTCATCACATAATAGACCACATCATGTAAAGTTCAGTGTTCATCATATACTGTATACAGGCTGTTACACAAATCATGCTTGACAATGTATGGTAGCAATTAGCCAGGTCACATGTTGGTTAAATATGCAACACATAGGCAAACTGTTGATGCGTGAGGTCTCCCCAGGGACCTTCATCCCTTGCTTAGTAATTCATCACATAATAGACCACATCATGTACAGTGTTCATCATATACATACAGGCTGTTACACAAATCATGCTTGACAATGTAAGCTTTAGGTTTCATTAGGGTCACATGTTGGTTAAATATGCAACACATAGGCAAACTGTTGATGCGTGAGGTCTCCCCCAGGGACCTTCATCCTTGCTTAGTAATTCATCACATAGACCACATCATGTAAAGTAGTCAGTGTTCATCATATACTGTATACAGGCTGTTACACAAATCATGCTTGACAATGTATGGTAGCTTTAGGTTTCATTAGCCAGGTCACATGTTGGTTAAATATGCAACACATAGGCAAACTGTTGATGCGTGAGGTCTCCCCCAGGGACCTTCATCCCCTTAGGACCACATTCAGTGTTCATCCTGTATACAGGCTGTTACAGGCTCATGCTTGACAATGTATGGTAGCTTTAGGTTTCATTAGCCAGGTCACATGTTGGTTAAATATGCAACACATAGGCAAACTGTTGATGCGTGAGGTGTATCCCCTTGCTTAGTAATTCAGTGTAAAGTAGTCAGTCAGTGTTCATCATATACTGTATACAGGCTGTTACACAAATCATGCTTGACAATGTATGGTAGCTTTAGGTTTCATTAGCCAGGTCACATGTTGGTTAAATATGCAACACATAGGCAAACTGTTGATGCGTGAGGTCTCCCCAGGGACCTTCATCCCCTTGCTTAGTAATTCATCACATAATAGACCACATCATGTAAAGTAGTCAGTGTTCATTATACTGTATACAGGCTGTTACACAAATCATGCTTGACAATGTATGGTAGCTTTAGGTTTCATTAGCCAGGTCACATGTTGGTTAAATATGCAACACATAGGCAAACTGTTGATGCGTGAGGTCTCCCCAGGGACCTTCATCCCTTGCTTAGTAATTCATCATAATAGACCACATCATGTAAAGTAGTCAGTGTTCATCATATACTGTATACAGGCTGTTACACAAATCATGCTTGACAATGTATGGTAGCTTTAGGTTTCATTAGCCAGGTCACATGTTGGTTAAATATGCAACACATAGGCAAACTGTTGATGCGTGAGGTCTCCCCAGGGACCTTCATCCCCAGTAATTCATCACCACATCATGTAAAGTAGTCAGTGTTCATCATATACTGTATACAGGCTGTTACAAAATCATGCTTGAGTATGGTAGCCACCATCACATGTTGGTTAAATATGCAACACATAGGCATCATCATATACTGTATACAGTGTCAAAGTAATTCATCACATAATAGACCACATCATGTAAAGTAGTCAGTGTTCATCATATACTGTATACAGGCTGTTACACAAATCATGCTTGACAATGTATGGTAGCTTTAGGTTTCATTAGCCAGGTCACATGTTGGTTAAATATGCAACACATAGGCAAACTGTTGATGCGTGAGGTCTCCCCAGGGACCTTCATCCCCTTGCTTAGTTTCAGACCACATATGTAAAGTTCAGTCACATATACTAGACCACATGCTTGACAATGTATGGTAGCTTTAGGTTTCATTAGCCAGGTCACATGTTGGTTAAATATGCAACACATAGGCAAACTGTTGATGCGTGAGGTCTCCCCAGGGACCTTCATCCCCTTGCTTAGTAATTCATCACATAATAGACCACATCATGTAAAGTAGTCAGTGTTCATCATATACTGTATACAGGCTGTTACACAAATCATGCTTGACAATGTATGGTAGCTTTAGGTTTCATTAGCCAGGTCACATGTTGGTTAAATATGCAACACATAGGCAAACTGTTGATGCGTGAGGTCTCCCCAGGGACCTTCATCCCCTTGCTTAGTAATTCATCACATAATAGACCACATCATGTAAAGTAGTCAGTGTTCATCATATACTGTATACAGGCTGTTACACAAATCATGCTTGACAATGTATGGTAGCTTTAGGTTTCATTAGCCAGGTCACATGTTGGTTAAATATGCAACACATAGGCAAACTGTTGATGCGTGAGGTCTCCCCAGGGACCTTCATCCCCTTGCTTAGTAATTCATCACATAATAGACCACATCATGTAAAGTAGTCAGTGTTCATCATATACTGTATACAGGCTGTTACACAAATCATGCTTGACAATGTATGGTAGCTTTAGGTTTCATTAGCCAGGTCACATGTTGGTTAAATATGCAACACATAGGCAAACTGTTGATGCGTGAGGTCTCCCCAGGGACCTTCATCCCCTTGCTTAGTAATTCATCACATAATAGACCACATCATGTAAAGTAGTCAGTGTTCATCATATACTGTATACAGGCTGTTACACAAATCATGCTTGACAATGTATGGTAGCTTTAGGTTTCATTAGCCAGGTCACATGTTGGTTAAATATGCAACACATAGGCAAACTGTTGATGCGTGAGGTCTCCCCAGGGACCTTCATCCCCTTGCTTAGTAATTCATCACATAATAGACCACATCATGTAAAGTAGTCAGTGTTCATCATATACTGTATACAGGCTGTTACACAAATCATGCTTGACAATGTATGGTAGCTTTAGGTTTCATTAGCCAGGTCACATGTTGGTTAAATATGCAACACATAGGCAAACTGTTGATGCGTGAGGTCTCCCCAGGGACCTTCATCCCCTTGCTTAGTAATTCATCACATAATAGACCACATCATGTAAAGTAGTCAGTGTTCATCATATACTGTATACAGGCTGTTACACAAATCATGCTTGACAATGTATGGTAGCTTTAGGTTTCATTAGCCAGGTCACATGTTGGTTAAATATGCAACACATAGGCAAACTGTTGATGCGTGAGGTCTCCCCAGGGACCTTCATCCCCTTGCTTAGTAATTCATCACATAATAGACCACATCATGTAAAGTAGTCAGTGTTCATCATACTGTATACAGGCTGTTACACAAATCATGCTTGACAATGTATGGTAGCTTTAGGTTTCATTAGCCAGGTCACATGTTGGTTAAATATGCAACACATAGGCAAACTGTTGATGCGTGAGGTCTCCCCAGGGACCTTCATCCCCTTGCTTAGTAATTCATCACATAATAGACCACATCATGTAAAGTAGTCAGTGTTCATCATATACTGTATACAGGCTGTTACACAAATCATGCTTGACAATGTATGGTAGCTTTAGGTTTCATTAGCCAGGTCACATGTTGGTTAAATATGCAACACATAGGCAAACTGTTGATGCGTGAGGTCTCCCCAGGGACCTTCATCCCCTTGCTTAGTAATTCATCACATAATAGACCACATCATGTAAAGTAGTCAGTGTTCATCATATACTGTATACAGGCTGTTACACAAATCATGCTTGACAATGTATGGTAGCTTTAGGTTTCATTAGCCAGGTCACATGTTGGTTAAATATGCAACACATAGGCAAACTGTTGATGCGTGAGTCAGTCTCCCCAGGGACCTTCATCCCCTTGCTTAGTAATTCATCACATAATAGACCACATCATGTAAAGTAGTCAGTGTTCATCATATACTGTATACAGGCTGTTACACAAATCATGCTTGACAATGTATGGTAGCTTTAGGTTTCATTAGCCAGGTCACATGTTGGTTAAATATGCAACACATAGGCAAACTGTTGATGCGTGAGGTCTCCCCAGGGACCTTCATCCCCTTGCTTAGTAATTCATCACATAATAGACCACATCATGTAAAGTAGTCAGTGTTCATCATATACTGTATACAGGCTGTTACACAAATCATGCTTGACAATGTATGGTAGCTTTAGGTTTCATTAGCCAGGTCACATGTTGGTTAAATATGCAACACATAGGCAAACTGTTGATGCGTGAGGTCTCCCCAGGGACCTTCATCCCCTTGCTAGTAATTCATCACATAATAGACCACATCATGTAAAGTAGTCAGTGTTCATCATATACTGTATACAGGCTGTTACACAAATCATGCTTGACAATGTATGGTAGCTTTAGGTTTCATTAGCCAGGTCACATGTTGGTTAAATATGCAACACATAGGCAAACTGTTGATGCGTGAGGTCTCCCCCAGGGACCTTCATCCCCTTGCTTAGTAATTCATCACATAATAGACCACATCATGTAAAGTAGTCAGTGTTCATCATATACTGTATACAGGCTGTTACACAAATCATGCTTGACAATGTATGGTAGCTTTAGGTTTCATTAGCCAGGTCACATGTTGGTTAAATATGCAACACATAGGCAAACTGTTGATGCGTGAGGTCTCCCCAGGGACCTTCATCCCCTTGCTTAGTAATTCATCACATAATAGACCACATCATGTAAAGTAGTCAGTGTTCATCATATACTGTATACAGGCTGTTACACAAATCATGCTTGACAATGTATGGTAGCTTTAGGTTTCATTAGCCAGGTCACATGTTGGTTAAATATGCAACACATAGGCAAACTGTTGATGCGTGAGGTCTCTCCCCAGGGACCTTCATCCCCTTGCTTAGTAATTCATCACATAATAGACCACATCATGTAAAGTAGTCAGTGTTCATCATATACTGTATACAGGCTGTTACACAAATCATGCTTGACAATGTATGGTAGCTTTAGGTTTCATTAGCCAGGTCACATGTTGGTTAAATATGCAACACATAGGCAAACTGTTGATGCGTGAGGTCTCTCCCCAGGGACCTTCATCCCTTGCTTAGTAATTCATCACATAATAGACCACATCATGTAAAGTAGTCAGTGTTCATCATATACTGTATACAGGCTGTTACACAAATCATGCTTGACAATGTATGGTAGCTTTAGGTTTCATTAGCCAGGTCACATGTTGGTTAAATATGCAACACATAGGCAAACTGTTGATGCGTGAGGTCTCCCCCAGGGACCTTCATCCCCTTGCTTAGTAATTCATCACATAATAGACCACATCATGTAAAGTAGTCAGTGTTCATCATATACTGTATACAGGCTGTTACACAAATCATGCTTGACAATGTATGGTAGCTTTAGGTTTCATTAGCCAGGTCACATGTTGGTTAAATATGCAACACATAGGCAAACTGTTGATGCGTGAGGTCTCCCCAGGGACCTTCATCCCCTTGCTTAGTAATTCATCACATAATAGACCACATCATGTAAAGTAGTCAGTGTTCATCATATACTGTATACAGGCTGTTACACAAATCATGCTTGACAATGTATGGTAGCTTTAGGTTTCATTAGCCAGGTCACATGTTGGTTAAATATGCAACACATAGGCAAACTGTTGATGCGTGAGGTCTCCCCAGGGACCTTCATCCCCTTGCTTAGTAATTCATCACATAATAGACCACATCATGTAAAGTAGTCAGTGTTCATCATATACTGTATACAGGCTGTTACACAAATCATGCTTGACAATGTATGGTAGCTTTAGGTTTTCATTAGCCAGGTCACATGTTGGTTAAATATGCAACACATAGGCAAACTGTTGATGCGTGAGGTCTCCCCCAGGGACCTTCATCCCCTTGCTTAGTAATTCATCACATAATAGACCACATGTATCATGTAAAGTAGTCAGTGTTCATCATATACTGTATACAGGCTGTTACACAAATCATGCTTGACAATGTATGGTAGCTTTAGGTTTCATTAGCCAGGTCACATGTTGGTTAAATATGCAACACATAGGCAAACTGTTGATGCGTGAGGTCTCCCCAGGGACCTTCATCCCCTTGCTTAGTAATTCATCACATAATAGACCACATCATGTAAAGTAGTCAGTGTTCATCATATACTGTATACAGGCTGTTACACAAATCATGCTTGACAATGTATGGTAGCTTTAGGTTTCATTAGCCAGGTCACATGTTGGTTAAATATGCAACACATAGGCAAACTGTTGATGCGTGAGGTCTCCCCCAGGGACCTTCATCCCACTTGCTTAGTAATTCATCACATAATAGACCACATCATGTAAAGTAGTCAGTGTTCATCATATACTGTATACAGGCTGTTACACAAATCATGCTTGACAATGTATGGTAGCTTTAGGTTTCATTAGCCAGGTCACATGTTGGTTAAATATGCAACACATAGGCAAACTGTTGATGCGTGAGGTCTCCCCAGGGACCTTCATCCCCTTGCTTAGTAATTCATCACATAATAGACCACATCATGTAAAGTAGTCAGTGTTCATCATATACTGTATACAGGCTGTTACACAAATCATGCTTGACAATGTATGGTAGCTTTAGGTTTCATTAGCCAGGTCACATGTTGGTTAAATATGCAACACATAGGCAAACTGTTGATGCGTGAGGTCTCCCCAGGGACCTTCATCCCCTTGCTTAGTAATTCATCACATAATAGACCACATCATGTAAAGTAGTCAGTGTTCATCATATACTGTATACAGGCTGTTACACAAATCATGCTTGACAATGTATGGTAGCTTTAGGTTTCATTAGCCAGGTCACATGTTGGTTAAATATGCAACACATAGGCAAACTGTTGATGCGTGAGGTCTCCCCAGGGACCTTCATCCCCTTGCTTAGTAATTCATCACATAATAGACCACATCATGTAAAGTAGTCAGTGTTCATCATATACTGTATACAGGCTGTTACACAAATCATGCTTGACAATGTATGGTAGCTTTAGGTTTCATTAGCCAGGTCACATGTTGGTTAAATATGCAACACATAGGCAAACTGTTGATGCGTGAGGTCTCCCCAGGGACCTTCATCCCCTTGTAATTCTAATAGACCACATCATGTAGAAGTTCATCATATACTGTTCATCATATACTGTATACAGCTTTTACACAAATCATGGTAGGCTTTACAAATTAGTTTCTACAATGTACACATAGGCAAACGTGTATTTTGAAAAGCTCTTCGAGTGTTCATCAGTAATTTATCAGTACACATATACTCTCTCTATACAGGCTGACATGCTTGACAATGTAGGTCAGTTTAGTTTGGTCATCCAGGGACCTCACATGTTGGTTTATATGCTTCGGCGGTCAGGTTGATTGTTCTAATACAATAACTGTTTCGTTCATGAATTATACAGAGTTACCTTCTCCCTGAAGATAACTGAACTAGTTTCATGAGTAATGACATTGAGACCACTATTTGAAAAAGACAAGTTTCATGTAGTGTCAACAATTTCAAATTTTTGAATGCTTGCACGACTCTCATTAATGGTTCACACTGCTTTTTTTGCACTCATTTGAGCATCCACCCCAAAAGCCAATTCCGTTGTGGTAGATTACTCCGTAATACGCCGTCATCAGTAATTGAATTGGGCAGTATTCGGACAATTTCCTCAAACCTCTTACAGACACTGTTCTGGATTTTCCCAGGTCATGGTCGAACTTTTTGACCTCTTCGATCTCAGTATTGTTGGATCAGGATAAATGTTGATTTTGTTGGATTTGTTTTTAGATTCTCGTTGAAATGCTATTGCTGCAATGAATCGATTTCAATGTTGGTTTGCTTTGAAACAGAAGTCAAAACTGGACAAGTTGATGCCGATGAGCCAGTCTTGACCAGAGGCGGGCTGAGTATGGCTTGTGGGACCCATCAGCCCTTGCTTTAGTAATTCATCACATAATAGACCACATCATCAAAGTATAAGTAGTCATGTGTTCTCATTTCGATATCTACTATACTTGTATTTTCCACTTTGAAATTGGTTTGATGATAGTAGTTTGGTTTTTCTAGAAAATTCGCGATTCTGACACCTTCTCATGACTTTGCTGAAGGCTGGTAATATTGCACAAGCCAGGTTCATGATTTCATGTTGGTTAAATATGCAACACATAGGCAAACTGTTGATGCGTGAGCTCCCCCAGGGACCTTCATCCCCTTGCAGTAATTCATCACATAATAGACCACATCATGTAAAGTAGTCAGTGTTCATCATATACTGTATACAGGCTGTTACACAAATCATGCTTGACAATGTATGGTAGCTTTAGGTTTCATTAGCCAGGTCACATGTTGGTTAAATATGCAACACATAGGCAAACTGTTGATGCGTGAGGTCTCCCCAGGGACCTTCATCCCCTTGCATTAATAGTCATGTAAAGTAGTCAGTCACATATATAGCTGTTACACACATGCTTGATGTAAAGTATTAGTCAGTGTTCAACACATAGGCATATACTGTTCATACAGTCATGTAGTAGTCAGTGTTCATCATATACTGTATACAGGCTGTTACACAAATCATGCTTGACAATGTATGGTAGCTTTAGGTTTCATTAGCCAGGTCACATGTTGGTTAAATATGCAACACATAGGCAAACTGTTGATGCGTGAGGTCTCCCCAGGGACCTTCATCCCCTTGCTTAGTAATTCATCACATAATAGACCACATCATGTAAAGTAGTCAGTGTTCATCATATACTGTATACAGGCTGTTCCACAAATCATGCTTGACAATGTATGGTAGCTTTAGGTTTCATTAGCCAGGTCACATGTTGGTTAAATATGCAACACATAGGCAAACTGTTGATGCGTGAGGTCTCCCCAGGGACCTTCATCCCCTTGCTTAGTAATTCATCACATAATAGACCACATCATGTAAAGTAGTCAGTGTTCATCATATACTGTATACAGGCTGTTACACAAATCATGTTACAAATATCGTACTTACACAAATGATAAAGTTTGTCTTCTTTAACGAGGCGAAGTTAGAACTACAAGTCCTCTCTACCACTCAATCTCGACCTTTACCTAGTCTTACCGTATAGTCACATTACAAAGTGGTGAACTCCGGAGTCGCGCACAAATCCAACCGCCACGTGTCTGCTGACAGTCGTAGATTTAATTTAATGAACTTCAAATATAAATATGAATAGAAATATTTATTAACCACTGACAAAGATGAGCCTTTGCTTGGGCTATAACAGAACATATATAACAAAGAAAAATTAGTAATAATATTACAATAAGACAAAAAACAAACATAAATAAAAATAAAAACAAATAAGGAAATAAAATACAGAAAAAATTAAAGTAGAAACCAAAGCAAAATAATAAAAATTTAGGCTTCAGTAGTTCAATTTTCTCTCTCCATGTCATCTAGACAGTTTCTGTTCAAAATTAGCCTCTGGTAGTTATGTTTTGAGGCAGCTATCCGAGTACTGCCCAATTCAGGTACTGATGACGGCGTATTACGTAGTAATCTACCCACACCTGTCTTACGGATTAGAGTTGTGGGGTGGTTGTTTAAAAACGCAATTTCCCAGAGCTTTCATTCTCCAAAAAAACCGTTCGGACAATCGAGGAACTTCAATGAAGAGAGTCGTGAAGGCCAACTTTCCAATATTTGAAACTGTTGACTTTACCTTGCGTATACATTTTTCAAACGTGTCTTCTTTTCAAATCAAAATGTGACTCGCGATAAGAGGAAGTGACATTCACTCTTATGAAACAAGAGGCAGGGAGAACTATCGAACTGGGAGACACAGAACGATAGTTCATGAACGTTTGCCTTCCCAGGCAGGACCAACTAGTCAAAGGTTAGGAGTTCAACTAGTCAACCGGTTGCCAAATTCGATTAAAAGTGCGCAAATGCCGAAGGCATTCAAACTTGTCTAAAAAAATCTTGGTCACAAAGGCATTTTACAGTACAGACAAGTTTTAGCACATAACTGGGAGACTGCAGAACCTAACGACGTACAATAGGAGCGCTAGAGTGGAACAATTCGATTGAATGAGAGAGAGCGAATGAACAAAATGTATGTTTGAATGAGACCTCGATGTCAGAATGCAAGGAAAATTTTAGTTCAACCTATAAATGACGATTGCATAGCATGTATATGTTTCCACAATAAACTATTTATTTATTTATCTTGCAAGTGCTCACTATTGAAATAGTAAACTTTTCTTATTAGAAATAAATTTAAATGTCTTAAAAATTCGTTCATGATCTATATCAGTGAATCACTAAAAAAATAAATAAGTAAAAAAGATATTCTCCTTGACAAGTCGAGATAGTTGAAATATCCGTTGTGCACGTGTTTTAAACTATACGTATTTCCTAAAGAATCTTAATAGAAATATTCTTAGTTAGCTATCGCTTAAATAAATAGGATGGCAAGCACAGTGATACGGGAATACATCATTTTGCAACATTTATTATTCAAAATATAAACAGTTGAACTAAAATTTAAAATAGAAGCTGTTATTACAACAGATTACAAACAAAGGTAGCAAAGGTACAAGAGATGCCGGCTGCAAAGTCGGAGTTCGAAGAAATATAGAGAACCAATTCTTCTTGCAATTAAAAGCTTAAAAGACCGTTCGAGTTTCCTAAAGTCGCTAATGATCATTAAAATCCAAAATCCGTGTTTCGTTCACGCGGAAGATTAGTCTTGTTGGAAATTGAAGAGATTATTGTGAGCTTAAAGCGTACTAAGAAATGCAAATAAACGAAGGGAATTAACAAAAAGATTTTATTACTTCTGGTGCACTATTCCAACTTGCCATGGGTCCGCTCAAGTGCGAGTATATATAATTCGAATTATTTTAATTTAAATGTAATTATTAATTTATAATTAATCTGGTTTAAAACTTCCCTATTCCCATTTTACTTAATTCAGCCAAAGCCTCTTCCAATTCACGTAAACACGTTTGATTTCAAGTTTCACATTTAAAAATGTTATTCAATTACTATAAACAAATAAAAATAGCCTTACTAGTTTATAATGTTTACCTACCAGGAACAGGTTAATACGTAATGAATAGTATCCGTTAGTTTGGTTTTCCGAGAATTTGCTGTAACTCCTGATTTTTTGCGAGTATTTATGAGGTTAGTAAAATTAACTCTTAGGCTTTCGCGGTCGGTGTCACAACTATAATCTAGTTCTTTCGGTTCACATCTCGTCCAAACTTAGGTTGAGATATGTCCTTATGTTTCAGCCAATCAGTGGCTGGTACTCCACAGCGAGGCCGAAATATCTCAGCCTAATTACAAAGTTTGGACGCAGTGTCAACCGGAAGAACTAGATTATATAAGAGTATTTATGACTTTAGCTTTAGTGGTTTGCTTTGTTTTACTTTCTTAGAATTTGCATATATGTCATATGATTCATTACGTTTTGTCGTTTATTCTTTTATATCCGCAAAGAGAGCTACAAACCTTATAGCGGGCAGTGTAAGGGTAAGAAATTAAAATGATATTATAGTTAGATTATCCCCGCTAAAACTGAAACTACCGCTTTTTAATTGTCGGCATTTGTAGAAGTGTGGCTATAATGTAATTCAGGTAATGTACACTACAATCAAAGTCTGAACAAGAGGAATCAGCAAAATATCTAAAGATTTGTTTTGAAAACGAAATGAACACAGAAATGTATTTATACCCCAAGAAACTTGCTTTGGTTAGTTAAATGTTAGCGAGATGGGCTGGGGTAAGTTTCAGGGATATTTCAATTTGCTTATCATTTGCTTAAAATTAGCAAGTTAATATTCAAACGATACCGGAACGCTGGTTCCATATTCCAGCTGAGAATCTATTTCCATAAATTAATGTCAAAGTTTATCTTTTGCAATTAAGTGAAATTTATGTTCGACAAAACTATTGGTAATAGTCTAGTAGATTACGGGTTTTATTCTGGACTCGAAATATTAATACTTATTTACTACATTCTGTTCGTAATATTTCCATCTTGCTGATTTAAAGTCACTAATGACAGTAACATGTTTCGGATAAACATTCAGATCAGAGTACATCTAAATTTGAAGGCATCAATAGGTGGGCCGAGTGATGTAGTGGTCAGCATAATCACCCGGCAAAGACGAAAACACCACAATTTTCATTAGTTATTTAGATTTTAAAGTTAAACATGTTTTTAGTTAAATAAAAAATTAAATTTTAACATACACTGTTATAAAGTTAAAATAATTCATTTTGATTTTGGGAATCTAATTGTCTTTTCATGTAGTCTTTTCTCGGTTCTTTATTTATTTTCTTTAAATAACTTAATAATTTCTTTTGTCCTTTTGATCCAAATGTCATTTTATCGTACTACAATACAAGTACATAAAGGAAACTATTGTATTTACTCGTATTAGCTTAGACCGTTGAAAGAATTAATAAATAAAGGTTCTGTAAACACTCAGAAGTAATTTTACTAGGTAATAATAATCAATGACTAGGCTATATTATTTTAGAATGACCATAACATGACCGCCAAAGTTGGCTGTTTCTCGTTTAGCAGGTTTAGTTGAAACTCATCAAGCAAATAAGAGCCACTACAAATGAGATTCCTCTTCCTTTGCACTAAGCTTAACGCTGTTCAGAACAAGGTTTCCAGGTATTTGTAAATGGTTTGTCTCTATCCATGCTTTGATTGTTCATTACAAGAAAACTACTGTGTTAATTATAATATGGCTGTTTTTACCTTAGAATAACTTAATAGATGCCCACTGAGGTGATTTTATCTTCCATTGCTGTGCATGAATAATTTTTGGTTATCTGTTAGAGTTGGTCGGTCTGATCCACGGCTGTGATTGGTTGTTCACTCTTTCGAGCCAGCCAATAGGGCTGTCAGTCAGTGTGCAGCTGTCACTAGAAATGCTAGATTTCTCTGTGTGTTTTTAAATTTCGTAAAGATTTTGTTCATGTATTGTTTTTAGGCTAGCTTTGAAAAATTTATAATTTTAACGGGGAAAGGGAAGAAGGAACAACCAGATTAAGGTTATTTGGTGGTTGGTGATTGACCAGCTCGTGCTTATTACCTTTTGTTATCCCTTTTACTAATGTTTTGTATTATTTTTAGGCTACTTTTTTACCTAAATACGGAATCAGATTCCAGATTTTGAAACGTCGTGTACTTTTTCTTCTCTCAAAAACGATGGAAAACGTCCGTAATAATGTTTGAACCTCTTAACAGATGGTTTGCTTCTTTAGTTTGTTTAGCACGTCAACTTCCTTTTGTGTTTTAAAAGTTGTGGCGATAGCAAAACACGGTCGAAATTATATTCAAACCTTAATGTTTTCTGTGTTTAATTGTAGTGTTACAAAGTTTTTGTAAAGGTTGATTATTTTTACGAGTTGTATCAATTTATATGAATTAAACCCGTTTTGAATTGAACTATCAATGAAGTTGGGTTAACGGATAATGTAAACAAAATTATAAAACCTTGGTATGTTTTGATTGACGTTAGAAAAAGTAAAAGCAAGAAGGTGATTTTCCCGGGAGAGTTATTTAGTTCAAAGATGACCGTACCGGTAAGCGTTAAAATTAATAACCAAATAACATTATCCGTACAAAAAAAAGGAGAAAGTAATACTGTCTGTTTTATTGAGTTAGTGATATCACCAAAGTGTTACGGATACAAATGGTAAATACTATTCACTCAGGAAAATCCATTAAAACTTGGATGTTTCTTTGAATGTTTAAAAGCGTTGAAATGGGCGTAACGAGCCCTTTTAACTCCCCTTTTACACTTCAATAAATACGCCGCTGTACTCTAATTCCATCGAAATATTAGAATCTGCCTCATATCTTACAGAACTTAGGCAATAATTTTATATCCTTCATTTATTGTAAGACTTTAGTTCTTATACAGGGTGATGTCAAAGTCAAGGACCAGCGTTATGTATTTTAAACTACGCAAGATTGAAAAACCAAGATTGCTCTATGTAGTGGTAAGTTATGTTTGCAAAATTAAGTAAACATAGGTAATCACGGGAAATCAGTGGAGTAAGAGATATGTCAATATTAATCAAAACTTTATTAATAAATATTTAAAAGTTCTCATTGAACACTTTGCATTGAAGAATATATTTTATATTGTTGTGCAGAAGAAATACTCAGCCTACCTTTAAAGAGATATAAAATAATGAACTAAGATGAGACTAGTAGAAGCGCAAAAATGTTAAATACGATTAAAAAATAAACAATGAACATACTTTTTAGAGATGTAAAAAAGGTAAAGTTTGTTTTGTTTAAAGAGACAAAATTTGAAATACGAAGTCCCTACTACTCAACATCGACCTTTACCTAGCGTTACCGCATAGTCATTTTACAATCGCAAGTGTAAATGATCGGGAGTGATTGCGGGATCAAACCCAGCGGAGTGATGGGCTACGCAGTCGCGCACGATACCAATCCGCCATGAATCCGTTCTATCATAGACATAAATAAACGTGTATAAGTTCCAATCGTATAATCACAACAACAAAACATGTTTTTCCAATACTAGAACAAAGTTTAAGGATCCGTTTCAATAGAAAATATAAATAAATCAGTGTTGAACTTGAGTTTGCACTACGGTAAATGAAAGCTTCTGGCTGAGTGATGAGGCGTAATTAAGCTTATAAATGGGTGTTTTAAAGAGGTAATTAGAAACATTGTGCTCTGTCTCCTTTCTTTCACAGAGAGCTTGTTTCTACGGGACGCATTACTGAAACCTGAAACTGATTATTTAAATCCACTTTATTACACTTTTTGAAGCAATGCTTTCAGTTTGTTTTTGTTATTTGTGAAAATAAGAAGCAACAACTTGTTGTACATAACACTAGATATTAATACATATTTAAAAATTAAGTTAAAAGTTTTCATGTGAACCTTATTGTGTCTTAATTAATTAGGTCAAACCCAAAGATTAACAAAACATCTTTGGGGTTTACATCTATTAGTTTTAATTGGTTAGAAAGTGACTATTAGCAGTATATATTTATATTCATTATATATATTTATTCGAGTCCTGTTGATAGGGTTTCATATATGAATGTATACAAAAACTACATTTTACTAGGTTTTAGAAACCCTGAAGCAAAGTGGACAATGATAAATTAAACAGTGAACAAACAAAATACATTGTTTTTAGCGGGTAATGGTTTCTATCCATGTATGAAAGAACTTATTTCAATATTAAAGCCAAAAAGCCCTATATCTTAAGTTTTGCCCTAATTTTTAGAACCACCTGGAAGAAGGCAAGTTATGTCTACGCAGTCCCCTCTACCACTCAACTTCGACCTTTACCTAGCGTCACCATATATTCACTTTATAATATTGTAAGTGGTGACGGCGAGGGTCGAACCCACGTCACCGGAGTAATGAGTCCGGAGTCGCGTGTGATACCAATCCGCCACGAATCCGCTACTCGTATGTAGGAATTTGGTGATAGATGAATTCAAAACACCTCCAAGGTTTATGTTCTAATTTTTAGAAAATGATAGCTAAACACTAGTATCCCTACCAAACAAACTCCGATTGTAGAAGAACAAACTAAATCTTCAGACCACAGGCCACATATATAAGTAGAGGGTCTCTTACATACGTAACTAACGGTCACTGTTCCAGGATCCCAGTTCCAGGAAGAAAGAGAACAGTAAAGGTCTCTTGTTTATGCAAGAGGTACGTGCTTCCGGTGGAATACATTAGTTGCTGTCTCTTCAATAATGTAGCCCGCTCTACCTTGTAATGCATACAATCTAAATATTTGATAACGTTATCAGCCTGTCTGGCACACGTCAGTATGCTTTGGTAGACAAATGTGCTGGTTTAAGAGTGGTGTTGGTGAAAGACGTTTTCATACTTGTATGTAAGTGCGTAAAAAGGTACCTACGATGTAGTACGAAAACTGACTAAAATTTTAAAGTGATCCATTACGACGATTTTAGGATAGGGTTTCCAGCTTTGCAATTATACTAACCTACTATACAACAATATTTGAAGAACTTTTAGTGAGAATTTGGTTCGAGTCCCTGTTCGGTCCGTCCATTTTGTCTTAAAACTTTGTTTAGTTATAAATAAAACTTACGAGAAAAACATGAAATAAAAGCAGATATTAATAAGCAAAACGTTGAAACTGTTTAATCTACCAAAACTAAACAAACTGTTCCTTAATTTATCTTAGATAGTTTGTTACTTTTCGTTGGGATACCGACAACTTTTATAGGATATTTTAAGGTGAATATGGAATGATTGTGAGTGTGATGAGTGTTTTGATGGATGAAGATGTAGTCTCGTTACAAACTAGGGCAGACTGTTCCCTAGGTAAAGTCATTAAGCTATTGGGTCATTAATTTTTTTTCGCAACGACCAATGGAATGGACCTACGTTTAAGATTACTTCCGGACCAAGGGGAGTGGCCATCGTGAAAAGTTATCACTGCGCCCGGGAATCGAATCCGGGTCGATTTGGTGCAAAGCTATATAACACTGTTTGACATTGTATAATTTTTAGAGCGGCTGGTAAAACTTTTATATGAAACATAAACCAATTACAATATTTCATTGTTTTGAATGTTTCCCCTTTTGTGAAGTTGAAAAATGTATAATGTAATGATTTTTTTTACAACTCAATATATTCCTGAACATTTTAAATAACTTGGTGGAACAGACATTATTTTTACACATACTCGTAACTCACTATATATAGCCTATTTTAAAATTAAATTGGCCTGCTCAATTTTGCCTAAAACATGGGATGTTATGGGTTTCAAAGTTAGTTCATTATACTTTAAATGTTTCGTTTACTAAGCCCAAATTAGACAACATAATTGTTTCAAACCCTTCTAAGACCTAAGAACTAGCGTACGCGAATATTACAAATCTGTTGTTACAATTTTAAAATTGTTACGCTTTTAAAAAACAAACAAACATCCTAGGAACGTTAGGCGATGGATCGTTAGCTGACTAATAAATTCAGCCAAACAATACAATAATAATAATGTAACAAAATAGATCCGTAACTTAGAACACTAAACCCCAATTAAAAAGAAATACGCTGTCTAAATATTTAAAATTACAACGACTAAAAAAGAAAAGATCTCGGTTTGTGATACGCCTAGTAATATTATTTCGTATTAAAATCAGTTGTAAACGAAACAAATATTTCAAGTATAAAAAATATAATTCAGACTTAGTTTTCTCGAAAAGTTTCAATAAACCATCTTATGAATAAAGACTTTTCAATTAACTCTCCAGTTCCACTGTAATGATGTTTCAAGAACCTACTTAATTAATTTACGCTGCTTTCAGCTCCCGTAATGAACATTAGCAGAATATTCAGTAATTTTTGCTCCAAAGCACTAAACATTGTTAATTTAACCATAAACAGTCTGAAAACTTAATAATAGTTTTAATCTTAAGTGAGGCTTTTGTTGTTGTTTTGTTAAATGTTTCAGTTTGGGGAATGGTGCAGATAAGCAGTACGTTTTTGAATGTTTCAAAGACAAAAAGAACCCAGCGAATCACGATATTCACGATATAAATCCTATCTCTGTTTGTTTAATCACCATTTTGTTTGTCCATCTATTTTTTCATTCAAAATACTCTTGAAAATTAATGCATAAAAACTTTCATCTGGTTTTGCTCTTACAACTTTGTGATTAGGGATAAAAAGATACACAGAATGATTTGAAAAGCCTGCTAAGTTTTAAAAATATAAGGTTTCAGAGACGAAAAGAAAATCACATTACTCTATTTATGTAGTCTAAAACTTGTTTAATATTTGTTCAATTGACACTTTGTTTGTCAATCTATTTTTTCATTCAAAAACCTCATGAAAATTAAACCAAAATATTGCATATGTTTATTTGTTTATGCTGCCGTACCATTGGAATGCAATCGCATTATGAGTTTTGGGTTATTTACTATTAAAGTACTCTATCACGATTAAAATCATTCACATAGAAGTAACTATTTTTGATGACTTGACTGGTTCATGGTGTTTAAATGTTTTTATGTAGGTTTTGTAGCTTAAGTTTCTAATATAAACATTGTTTTGTTCGTTCATCCCTTTAAATTTTAATTAGTATAGCAGCCACACAAAAACTATTCCTAGAATAAAAACAAACAAATAACTAACCAAAGAAATTATTTTGAACTTGCCCATCAATTAATTTATAAAATCTAAACACCCGTTTGGCTTTAACCCTAATTAGTGTTTTACTAAAGACGTTAGAAAACCAAACCAGGCCGACACGCAGCCAAGCGCTAAAGCACACCTTGCATGAGTGTTTCAAATCTCACAATTTCATTCTCATTCAATTCAGCCGTTCTTTTGCAACTTGTGTTTACGAGATTGTTCACTACGCTCACAGCCTCGCTTCCCCCTTCTGCCTCAGCTTGGCCACCTGTGTGACCACGGTCGTTACGAGAGTCCTGGTCTTACCATGGTGACGTCATGAATATCTCATTTTCCCACAGAAAATTCGATACAATTAAACAAATAATCATCAAAAGTACACTACAACTCTCCTGGTTCACCTTATATTTTCGTTGTGCAAAAACCTGACAGCGGCACACAGTGAGATAGAGAGGAGCGCAATCGAGAAAACAATGGCGCTAACAAATGATTAATGTTGAGGATGTTTACGGATTCTGGCGTGTTTCCGGCGATTCATCTCTATAAAACATTCGTTAGCCTCACCTCCGCCAGGTGAGGTACTTAGCGCTCTCTCGTGTGCAAGTACACTAACTAGTACACTAAAAATAATGCTTACTTTTGAAAGCAAAAAAGCACTTTGACCGCATTTTCTTAAAAAATAAGATACTCATGCCGTGAGTGCGGTGAGATCCAAAAGCCCGGGCCCGTGAAGTGAGCATCGATCCTGACCCCAAGAACACGCAGAATTTTTTTCAAAACCTTGTATACATATGTATAATCTCTAAAGGTCACATTTTTAGTCCGATTAAGTAGTTCCGCCGAATTAAGTACAAATGTTCCTTTTGTAAATATCTCTCTCGGTCGAGTTTCTTAGCTAGCAAAATCGGACTACCGAAAATACACTGTTTGGGGATGGGGAGTTTTCATCAATTAGGTGGTTTTAATGATCTAAACACAGTAAATTTTATCAGATTTTGATGCAAATAACAATAAATATGAATACTTATAATATTCATCAGTATTCCAAAACCTATGAAAATTCGCAAAGTAGTGCCAAATTGGTGGCCAAAAAACCTATAACTAGATTTAAGTACATAGTATCATTTTAATGATATTTGAAACAAATTTTCAATCATGATACGTAGTGAAACGTGTAAAGGCCACATAAGTCTGAGGCCACAGGCCGAAGCGAGGCTGTGACGATTTCAAACATGTTTTAGGAATATCAAATGTAGGTATAAGAATATATAGTTTTTAAGACGTATTCTTATTATTACGTCTGGTAATAGGGTTTGTATTACGTTTGTCGTTAAACTTGTGTTTAAAGACAATAAATTATTTGATTTTGACTCCTACAACGGGGTAGGAATTACACTGTATGTACCCTTTTTGACCGCTTTTTGGATCCTATTGAGTCTCTGCAAATCGCATTCTTGGTCCGATTTCCACGCAATTTATTTTGTACACATGTTCCGCAAGTCCCTTTTTGAGGGGAAATTAACAAAGTGGTTTTAATGCTTTCAAAACAGTAAATTTAATTTGATTTTAAAGAAATTTTAAATACAAATGCAATTTAATAAAATCTATCATTATACTCAAAATAATTTAAATTCATTGAGTCGTTAGTCGTTTCAAAATGGTGACCAAGAAAGTGGTTTTTGCTATAACGGCGGAATGAGCAGTAGTTTAGTAAAATTTGACATTTGCTTGAAATTGTTAATTGCTTTAAGATAGCCTACTGTACGTAACAAAACTTGCTGTAAAATACCACGTAACTCTGAGGCCGAAGGCCGAAGCGAGGTAAGGGCGCAGCGAATTGGAGTGACAAACTCCAATGATTGCCTATTTTTGTTCAATTGGCTTGGCCGAATTGACCGCCACGGAAAAACTTAACTGGACAAACTAAGTCTTTAGGGTTTTTATACTAGGCAAAGGAGCGGGAAAGAAAGTGGAACAAGGTAAGCCAAGAAATGGGTCTGCTAGCATGTTTGGGCGACTGATTTGGCCGACGACCAGAATTTTAGAATTCATCTTAATTCTTCTATACTAGTCGTCTCTTAACTGCTTCACTCAGGCCTTCTGAATCCTAACCGAATATAACTAATAATATTTCATTTTCTACAGATTGACTCTCAAGAGTGAACCTTCCATAGCGTACCTTCAGTTAGTCCTTCATGCAGAGGTAATGGCGTAATGAGTAGCCAAACATCTACCTAGCTTTATCATCAGGTTATCTGCACCAGTACTTATTACTAACTTTGCCGAGAGCCTCTAACGAGTGTAGACGTGTTTCTTTGAGTCGTTTATTGTAGCTAAGTTTTTAGAGTGTCTTATTCTGTTGGTTTTCTTTTCTATGCTAATTTTTTAAGTTTTAGTATTTTGACTGAACAGCTACATGTTGTTTGGTGGCGTTTGACTGGTCAGTTTAGGCTGATTACTTTAGGCTAGCTCGTTTTCTAATGCTCTGTGTAATGTTTTAGTTTACTTTTCACCTGAAGACGGGATCAGGTTGCGGATCCCGAAACGCCGTGATCATCTTGCTCACTATCGATGGAGAATTTCCGCAACAATTGATTAAACTCTGAAATTCTACAAGCCACTTTAAACAAAGGAGTGCTTCTTAGCCGTGCATTTAGCTAAATGGGAATGGGGCAAAAAGCCATAGAGTTTTATCAATACAGTCAGATACACTACTAATTTGGAACCTTTAGTCTTAGAGTACAAGTAAAATTAAAAGGTAAAGGTAAAGTTTGTCTTGTTTGACGAGGCGAAGTTAGGACTACAAAGTCTTCTCTACCACTCAACCTCGACCTTTACCTAGCGTCACCGTATAGTCATATTACAAATTGAAAGTGGTAACTGCGGGGATCGAACCATTGCCACCGGAGTGATGAGCTCGAGAGTCGTGTGCGATACCAATCCGCCAGGGATCCGCTAATTAAATTACTAACCTAAGTGTATGTTTTAACTTATAAATATCAACTTATAAATAAAAAATACACCTATTTTAGAACGGACCAAACTTGCGTGCCGGGGTCGGGAATCGAACTCGTGACTTTCCCACTTTCCTTTGGACGCAGATAGTGTTAGGTTTTTTAAAATACACGGCTGTTTCGAACACTATAAGTTGCAAACAAAACTAATATCACAAATTACTATTTGAAATGCTGACCACTCTCATGAGGGTATTTTAGGGTAAATATGTGGTGAAAGATGAATGTGGTGAGGGGTAGTAATGAGTTATGAGGTGTAGTCTTGTTACAAACTAAGGCTGACTCTTCCTTAGAATGGGTCATTAATTAATAGCCCAATGACCAATGGAAATACAAGGACCAACGGCTTAACGTGACATCCGAACCACGAAGGTGATGGTCTGATATGTCTAAACGATGGTGGAAGTTGATGCGGGTATCCTCAGATGATCACTGAGACTATCTGAGTCGCTTTAGACCTATATCATCCTCAAAACCTGACCTTGAATAATAATACATCTTGTTTTTCAAGAAATTTCTCCTAGACTGTTATATACATAAGCAAGAACGGAGTTTTAAGGTACACTCCTTTAATAAATGATAAAGTTTGTTGAGGGAAATGCCGGTATTTTCCGCACAAAAGCTGGAAGCGTTTCAATTATTACTGGCCTCAAGCCTACAAAATGGAGAACATCAATCTTACCCCAGAGAAACAAGATGTAACTGTTTTCCCACGGACTTTTGTCTACCTTTATAAATCGAAACCAACCATTTTCCCAAATTAAAACCAGGAGTTGTTTCTTTTATTGTGTTTCAAAGAATTATGATTAGGAATTAGGAAGTGTGATTTTACTAGTGTCTGATAGATTTTGAAACCTTGAAAAGCATTCTTTCAGAGTTTTAGTTTTAACTTAAGACAATTTTTCCTCTTTGATATTAGTCGTTGTTATTTGTAACGTTTTTCAAACGTGTTTGTCCGAATAATATTTCTTCGACGTGTTATTGTAAAATAGTATATCATTGTGCAAATGAGTATATAACATGTAAATGATTTTGTCAATAGAAACTTACTTCCAAGAGTAAAGAACCACTTTAATAAGTGTCTCCTAGTTTTTAAACAGGTGTACTTTAAGTTTTATTCTTGAGGTAAATTCATTAAAATTATTATTATTTATGACAATATGAATATTGATTTATTGAGTCACATGAAAGCTTATTGTAAAACTTAGGATTTTATAGTTATGTTGACAATACCTAAAATATTAGTAGGGATTTAGGTATGTTGACAAAATAAAAATCCATCGCTAGCATTTATTAAATCATAACAGCACACTTTTTAAGTCCTTTTAAGGATATTAAAAGGGCTCTCCTTACGAAAATATGGGGGTTCTTTAAACCAAAACCATAGGTGACACATAAACTGAATTAATCAATTGTAACTTATGACACGTTTTAGTCCACAGGTTTTGAATTGTGTAAAACAAAAATGTGTTTTTTTAATTTTTTGTATGTTTATGTGATTTAAAATCTTGCTGGCAAAAACATTACTACGTCTTTCATAGTTTTTGATTGAACAAAAATACACGACGTTTCGGTATCTGGTATCTGACCCCGTCTTCAGGTGAAAAGTAACCTCAAAACCCACACAACATTAGGAACCGAACTAATATTAGACAATCGATCATTGGTAAAAAGTACTATTTTGTGTATTAAATGATGTTTTAAAATAACTACTTTCTGTAATTTATCTGCTATTGTTGGTTATATCTACGACTTGCGATTTGTGTGAGTGATTGGATCAATTAGAGAAGGGGGAGCTTGTCTACTGTCTCGGAATGAACAATGTGGCTTAGACAATGGGTTTAATTACCCGGCCAGCTGATCTTTAAGTGCAGAAATCCATCTGGTTCCCTCAGTGGAACAGTGTAACATTTCATCCCAGTACGAGTACAATAGTAGGTTTCAAACCTTCGTTATGACTAGAAAAAGGCTACACAATACCTAACTAGTGTAAGTCTTACACATATATGAGTTACACAAAATTCATAACTCCTTTGTGTGGACCCGAAAGGCCACAAAATAACGATCAGTCATAAATTCTAAACATAACGGTTTCGTGACTCTCCGAGTAGGGACTTTTCTAAAGTTTGTTCATAATTTTAACTCCTTTGTGTGGAAAGCCTGATTCATTCTTGAAAAGTCTAAAGAAGTATCTTTCTAATCGGTGTATATAAATAGGTATCTTTTGTGTTTTCTGTTACAGTTGATCAGTCTGATACACAGCTGTGATTGGTCGTCCACTGCTCCGAGCCAGCCAACGGGGCTGTATGGCGGCTGGTCAAGCACTCCAGTCAGTGTGCAGCTGTCACTGCCCGTAGACGTGCTTGACTTCTTGATGTGTTCGTTTTTTTTTAACTTTTTCGTACATGTATTGTTTTTTAGGCTAGCTGTATAAAATTAACAAGTGTATTTGGTGGTAGATGACTGTTCAGCTTTTGTTCACTCAAAAACGGTAGAAAACGTCCGTAATGACATTTCAACCTCAGATATTGTATGGTAGATAGAGAATATACTAATAGATGCTTTGTTTTTTACCACTTAACCCCATGCGTTATTAATATAAAACTTATATACTTTTAAATAATAACAAATTGCGATACGTATCGTGAAAATTAGACGAAACAACTAATAAACTACACAGTTTTTACAACACAAAGAAGCAGTACGGTGTAAAGAACACGAACTATAATGGAAAACTGCAGACGAGACTGCGGTTGTGTAAAAACTATTTAAACGCCATCTAGATGTCACGGAGTTCTAACTTAACGCTCTGCTCTCGTGTCCGATAATGATGGTCAATTGCAGTTTATCTCCACGCGATTCAAGTAATTCATGTTTAAATTAGTTTCAATGATATTTAGTTGTTTCAAGACAACTTGGGTGATATTTTTTCACGAAATTAAACACGTTGAAATTTATAGATTATGGTTAAATATAAGGTAGAAACGCTCAATATTGGAAATAACAGTAAACAATATTTTTAAAACATCAAAACCAATACTGCAGTTATTTTTTCAGGACGCGACCTTTAAAGGCAACGCCTTCATCATCAGGTCCGTACATTCATCATCAGTGTTTGTTGATGCGATGGTATCATCCTGAATAAAATGTACAAGATTGGTTTTGATATTTAACAATTGTTTTGTATTAAATATTGTGTGCTATTTAGGTTTTAATATTATCTTTGAGTGGTTTAATCACTAGGTAAACTTACGAGTCCAGGCTCGTGTAAGTTTTTGACTCTTTTATTTATAAAAGTAACAATTATATGGATAAGCTAGAAATAGTACCTATTTGATAAGGTTTTAGTTTTAAACAAGCTGTTGGTTTTTCAAATCAACACCAGAAGGTGTTATTGTAAAGGGATTATTGTAAAGGGATGCTTACACCTGAAATTTCCTACCAGCCCGTCAGCATTCAATCTGTAGTTGTATTTAACTAAATGTAATAAATTTTAATATAAAATTCCTATTATATACCTTTAGTTTAAAGTAGTTTATCTAGCGTTTTTAAAGTAAGTAATTCAGTAATTTCAGGAGTACTTTACCTGATAATGAGTCTAAATTTCAATGTGTCTCATTTGATACCCAGTTGGCTCTATTAATTCGCTTTCCAACAAAGTTAAGTATAATGACACAACTACTAATTATCATCAGTCAGTACTTTGCTACCTAAGTGTCAGATTAAATACCAACTAACTGAGATAAGATTATTAATGTTTAATATTAATATCAAAACAAGACTGAACTATTTCTTCCTTTTACCAAGACTGAACTATTTACAACAGACAATTCAATAAAAATAATTCAATATATGATTTAAAGCGGTACATCATTGACATCTCTCTTTCTTTAGCGCTTTTTCAGGAGAGTATACTGGGTCCCACCATCAGATAACAGGGTTTCAGGTACTCCATGAACAGAAACCCATATTTTGAATTCTTTGATGATGCATGATGAACTTGTAGATTTAATTTCTACAAAGTCATAAAAACCTGAGTAAGAATCTGCTATTTCTAACTATTCTTTACCACTTAAATTAAAATTTCAGATCATACTTCCAGCCCTTGGTCGGAGAGAACTTTTGGGGATATTAACTCTTCCTTTATATTATCTTTATGGTATTAACCTCTGAACATGAGTTAAAAGTGTAATCTACAAGATAAAATTTAGAAAAACAACACCATCTGTAAAGTAATGGTGATGGGGAGGGGGTGGTAATGAACCTCCTTCATTTAGTTGAGCAATTGGATACATCAAAAGTTGCTGAGCAAGCCTAACGAACCGAGCTGCCGCGTAACGTAATTAAGTATGCATGAGACACCTTCGGCGACAAATTATATTCCTTTAAGCCCACTTTTATTTTGCAAAAATATCACCTGGTTTTGTATAAAAGGAGGACAGTCAAACTGTTTTGGATTACGATAGCCTAAGAATATATCTTGAATTTTAAAAGTAAATCCCTAAGAATGAAGGAATTTTTGACCCTCTCTTAAAATTTTTATCAAAGATAAGAGCAGGATGTGTTACAATATTTTTAAAATACCGACTCATACATCCTCACAATATGTACAACACAATATTTTCAGGAAACTGTGCTGATTATAAACTATTAATGTTTAATTCAACACAAATCGACGGTAAGAACGACTTTTGGGTTACGATTTGGACAAACCCGTCGGGACACTTTTGTCCCTAAGTATTTTAACCGTAACTTTGCTTTCATTTTTGCAAACAATTAAACTTGCTAACTAAAAAAGTATATCTTTTGAAGTAACTACAGCTGATAATTTTAAACATCTACTTTCAACAGTATAACTTTATGGTACTATTTATTTATTTGAGTCATTCTGGAAGTTTTATTGTCCTTTGATTAGCGGTTCTTTCAATGACATCACTTTGGGCACAGTTCAATCAATTTGACAACCTGTACCAGACCGATATGTTAAAGCACCAATGTTTATTGTCCTGACTTTAATCATTTACACATTTTAGCAACGAAAATCCATATCATCAATCAAAATATTGTATTAAATAAAATACATTATTAGTCAATACTGTGTTTACATTTTTTTAGACACTTTGTAGATTGTATAAGAAGAGAGATATAATTTCGATTAAAAGCTTGTGTGGAAGAAAGTGTTTGCGGGTAAACTCGCCCACAGTGAAACACAGCCGAGGGCCGGATGTTGTGGAAGGAAATGGCGGGATGTTTCGGTGTGGATGTCTGTTTATCAGGCGATGACGTCATCAGTATTGATGACTCCCGGCAAATTGCTTCCTTTTTCTGATTAATGGTGAAATTACGTGAATCCTTCTATCTCTCTCTCTCTCTCGCTCTCTGAGATGATATAAATTTGTTCATTGTAGTTTTTTTGGTGGTTTTGTTTTTATGTGGCTAGACAGTTTGCGCACTTAAAAAGAGTTATTTTAAATCGATTTAAGCGTAAATATGTTATTTCTTTCCATTTAACCATGCTGTAATTTATTACTATACTCAGGTTCTATCACCTTCGGCCTCAGATTGTTCTTGTTGTATTTTATTGCGATGAGCTTACGAGGCTGTTCGCCGCGCTTTGACCTCAGAATTACCGCATCTTTGCTGAAAAGTTATACTAAACATCAATTGAACACATTTTAAGTTTCAATAAAATTGGACTACGTTATCTTACTACACTGTTATAGCAAAAAATTACAGGCTTTTCTGGCCGCCATTTTGAAACGCTTTAATAACATTTTGTAATATTTAGTAAAGTAACTTATAATACCAAAATGCATATGTATCTATCAAAATCGTACCCAATTTACTCATTTTAGACCAATAAACCCCATTTTTGATGAAATGCCTCTCCAAAAGTAAGGTTCTGGTAGTCTGATTTTGCTGGATAACGAACTTGACCAAGATATTTACAAAAGAGAAATTTTACTACGTTTGATGAAAATCAGACAAAAAAGCTAACTGTAGTGATGATACAGATAATATATGACTAGATATATAAACATGTATACACAGTTCTGAAAAAAATGCTCAAAACGTGTTTTGGGGTCAGGATTGGTGCTCATTTCATGGAACCGGACCTAGATCTAACTATGCTGACGGCAAGAATATCTAATTTTTAAAAATAAATTCGATAAAAAGGAACCGATCTAAGGAAGGCTCTTCATTTAGTACATAAGAAAAGCAAACGTATAACGTTGAAAATAAAATGTATTCTACTTGAACCGTACTGGTTAAATCCTAATGAGTATCGTATAAAAGAAGTGATAATAAATCAAAGGAAACACCTCTACGTGTTACGGATATTAACCTTTCAACACAAATATATCTTCTCTCATCCTTGTTCAGTTTGATTAATTATAAAACAGAGTGTTGATACCAGTGTTTAATTTCAGTAATATAAAGTAAGTAAATGTAGATTATATGGACCCGTGGTGGGTTGGAATCGTGCGTGACTCCCGAGCTTATCCCTCCTCTGGCGCGGGTTCGATCCCCGCAGTCACCACTTACGTTTGTAAAGTGACTACACGGTAACGCTAGGTAAAGGTCGAGGTTGACTGGTAGAGAGGACTTTGTTGTTCTAATTTTTAATCGTTGAAGAATACAAACTTCCCTCTCACTTTTTACTATATACTCGTAGATATAATATAGTCTTAAACGTATTTAAGGAAGGTAAATACTGTGGGATCATCGTAGGAAGTATTGTCTATAAGGGGAGTTTTCTAATAAAAGTTCTTCTTTATTTTGTCACGAAAAACGTTTGAATAATATTTTTAAAATACAGTTTTAGTTACAATTGTTCGTAAGTGAGATCTTTTACGTAGTGTAGATCTCTAAAACTGATCATATGCGTTATTAAAGTAATTATTCGTTTTATTTTTAAAATATCACCGTTGTTGAAATGCTGTCGTTTTAGATAAATTAGTATATGCTTATTCCACACTAATATAACAACTAAATAAAGTATATTTCGATGGGCTTACCGCTTGTAGTTACATTAATTTGAAGTCAAATAGAAGGTAATAATACCTGCAACAAAAATTGACACACTATAAAAATCAAGCTTAAGAAAACTACAATTTTTTAAATAAAAAACCCCTTATTTTAAAAGTTCAAATCGTTTGCATATAATTTAAAAGCATTGACAACTCAAAAGCTGAACCTGTGATTTGATATTCAAAATTTGGAAAACGATAGCAGCTACTACGGTCATTCAGGGGCCAAATATGTTGCAAAGAAACCACAGATTTCAGTTCTTGTATAAAGAGAAATAGTTTTTATTTTTTCGTTTCTTGTCTGCAGAACGCCGCTTCACTCTGTGAGGAACCTCGTTTGTGCCGCCGAAACTCATTACGCTGATGAGTTTACCCCAAATTGCTTCACAGACAATAACCAGGAAACTTGCCAACCTCTGGATTATTTATGATATTTATTCCACTTGTTGATTACACTTTGGTTAATTGAAGAGGTGTTTAAAAAGTAGTTTTAACTCTAATGTAGCTTAAGTTGCAGTTTAAATTAAAAATATCTAGACAAGTTCACAACATCACAAAACTTTTGTTGTTCGTCATAAACTCAGAAAAAATAACTTTCTCGCAATTTGAGTTTGAACCCTTTCAGCTCGCCGACATGATCGTTTTTGTAGACTTTTACAAAAAATAAAAATAAAATAAATATGTAAGTATTTTTTATAAGTGTATTGTTTTTATTTATTAGTGTTATGTTTTTATAAACTAGAAGCACTTGAAGTTTAAATAAATGTTTGCCAGGGAAATGATTGAGAGCTAAAAGGGTTAAGAACATCTTCGACTGTAATAACTCTTTAAAGTACCTAATAGCCAGATTTAATTTAGTCAATAAATCCCTTAGGTATTCAGTTTTGGTCTAAAAAATACATTTACACATACACACACATACTCATATTGCTAAACATTTCATTGTATGGGCTCAGGGAATTCCGAAATGGATATTCTCCCAAAGGAAAGAGCAAGGGGAAACATGAGTTAGAAATCTAACTCAACCACGCATAAATAGTATAGTACAAATCTACTGAATTGAATCTTGATTCCAAGTTTTGAAACGGAAGTTAAAAGTTGAAAAGTTTCAGAGAACCTTTGAAATACGTCTTGAGAGCTGAAGTTGTGATATACAATCAAGTAATGTCTTAGAAACCTTCTGCCTCCAAGGCCTGCTTTCAATCTTGCCGTCCTTTATCTGGTAAATAATCAATCTTACATTTCATAGCGGAGAGATATTTCGTTCAAAACGCCAGGATATGGCTTTGGATGCAAACGAATGCACATAATTTTGTTTAAACGGTATTTAAAAGTGTTTGTCAGTAGGTTACTTGGCAAATAAATTTACGAATAAATCCTAGACATCTTTTGTTAGTTTGATGTTTACAATCTTTGAAAGAAGTGTTCTTCGTGAATCAGAAATGTATATTGTAGTTAAATTGTATGTCGAGTTTCAGGGTTAAAGCTCATTTCTGAAGGTCTCTAATTATGTCAGACCTCGCTAAGGTTTGAATAAACTCTGAGTTTTGTGTCTAGAGAATCCGTAATTAGGTTAATTAGGAACTCATCAACCGTTTTAGACCTCTTGCTGGTCCTTGGGAGGAAGATTTAATTTATGTTTTGTGCACACGAATTGCATCACACCATCTTTCGTGTTTAAAACTATGATCGATATTATTATTTCATAAAACTCATGAATCTTAGTAAAAGTAACCAAACACACTGTTTTAATAATTTTTGTTTTGAGCCACCGACCACTCTTGAGTATTTTAAGGTGAGAATGGAATGCTGGTGCGTGTGATGTGTTTTTTATAATTGATGAGAAAATGTCAAGTCGAGGTGAGGTTAAGACTACAAAGTCCTCTCTACCACTCAACCTCGATCTTTACCTAGTGTTACCATATAGTAACATTACAAATGTAAGTGAAGATTGTGGAGATCGAACCCACTCCAGCGGAGTGATCAACTCCGGAGTTGTGCATGATTCCAACCCGGGCCACCAAAGGCCGCTTACGCCACGGGTCCGATTAAAAATGAGCTGTAGTCTTGTTACAAACTAGGGCCGACGGTTCCCCCGATTGGGTCAATAATTAATGACGCAACGATCAATGAAATGGACCAAAGGCTTAACCTGACTACCGAACCACGGGGAGTGACCATCGTGTAAATCTATAACACAAATACGTCTTCTACAAATATTGGGTAAAGGCTCAGATGAAATTAGTATCGCCACTGCAGAGTCAATGATGCTAAATTCAAAACCAAATATTTAATTTTCTAGATCAACCAAAATATAGAAACCAATTACTACATAGAAAGGCTTCTCAACTCGGTAAATGAACCTTTATTGAATACTATTAAAAGGCAGCAACGACCAGTAATCTAGTAAAATGTATACTTGGCAATTAGTTCTTCATCTTTCAAAAATCATCACGCTTAACAAGTTTGAAACATAAAAAGACACAAGTGTTGTTGCCGTATTGCATCTCCTATGCACCTGGCTTTAGCTGCATTATTTATCAGTCCACAGCAAGGTACTCTACCCAGTTCACGTAACTGCTGTATAATCCAGGAGCCACACTGTCCTGCTTCTCGCATGCACATAACACCCTGTATACGTATGGTTTTCTCTCAGACTTTCCCTATTATTTAATGTTTCAAGGTGAACTTTTTGTTTAAACTATTCAAAAAAATAAGCCTTGTTATAAATTAATACGTTTGGCAGGAGTCTACAATTTAAAGGTTTAAAATTTAATAATCAAACATTTCTGTATCAAAGAAAGCGTTTACTTTTCACTTTCTATGTATGGTTTCAACATGTGAGTACTTAACTCACGTTAGGCTTTCACTGTCGGTGTCACAACTATAATCTAATTATTCTTCTAGTTCACCCCAAGTCAAAACATCATTACAACGAGCTTGAGATATTATTGTCTTGCTGTGGTAGACCACCTTCAGTCAATGATTGGTCGTAACTCAGAAATAGAGCTGTCTGCTGCTCTATTGGAGGGTTGGTAACTCTGTGACCAATAGGATAGTTGACAACAAGTATCTCAGTTTCGGCCAATCAGTGACTGAATATAGCCACAGTGAGAACGAAATATTTCAATCAAACTATGATGACGTTTTGAAGCGATGTGAACCGAAAGATCTAGATTATAGACGGGAGTATTTCGTGCTCAAGTAACCTTTCAATTGTAAAGGGTAAAGTTTGTCTTGTTTAACGAGGCGAAGTAAGGACTACTAAATCGTCTCTACCACTCAATCTCGACCTTTACCTTGCGTTACCGCAAAGTCACACTACAAATGTAAGTGTTGACTGCGGGGATCGAACCCACGCCAGCGGAGTGATCAGCTCCGGAGTCGCGCACGATTCCAACCAGCCGGGGGTCTGCTAAATTGTCAAATAGATCAGCTCAAGTTAATGACTTGAATGATAATGAACCTGAAGGCCTAATCATTAGTTAGTTATTTAAACTTGTGTACAGCCGTTTAATTTAAAACTAGTATAGAAGTTGTTCTAAAGCCACAAGATCGTTTGCGGGTTAAACAGAAATATTCCTAAGTTTTAAAATTTATTCAGAAACACAATGCAGCAGAATAGTTCCGTAGTCAGACACTACTGAATAAGTCAAATGCCTTCATGCTTTGTTGCACTGCAAAGGAACGAAACTATAAATCGTCAACTTGTCGTTTTTTGTATAAAAACTTGAATAGTTGGACAGTTACAGAAGTCTCCTTGAATATATCTTACGTAATTATTATTGTTATTAAGTTCGGTAAGCAACGACAGTTAGGGTCCAAGCCAAAAAATATTTTTGAAATTAAATCACGACCATTGACTGCTGAACTTTGGCATTTTCATTAAAGGAAAGTGTTGATATACAATCAAGTAATGTCTTGGAAACAGTCTGCTTTCAAGAGATGCTTTCAATCTTCCCGCCATTTATTTGAAAATCCATCACTTTATCTTATCGTATGAAGGGAAACTTTTGTCATGAATCTAGATTTTCCTACTGCTAGTGTAACGTCGCGCTAAGCCTAGTTGCGGTAGGAGATGGTAATTTCGCTGCCACCACCCATAATTGACATATGGGAAAAGAAATTAATTATTGACGCAAGATAGACAAAATGAATATATGTATTGATTAAACACACAATTGAACTTTTACAGTGCTTATATCCACTAATCTAAAATTATATGAAAATCCGTATCAAAAGGACTAGGGTCTACATGATTCTATCAATGCCCGCCATCTTCTCATGACTTCTCCTCTCTCCCCACTCCCTTCTCTAGGAGCTACAGTCACCGCGGGGCATAGAGTAATACTATGACTTTACTTTATATGAGTACTATAACAAAGTATGATATATGTATGAAAGTAATATATGATTATAATATCTATTAATTATCAAAGGAATAGTCGGGGCGCTACACTAGTTTAAACGGTGTGTTATGTTAAGATCTGTATAAAGGTACGTGGAACATATAAGCTTTTCACAAAGTATTTACATATTTTGAGTATTGTAGTGAAAAGTTATAATATACACCTTATAGTGCTTGATAATATATTATTGACACGAAACAATGCTTACATTTGTTTTGTATTAAATTTGAACACTGATTGAAAATTATAAAATATTTACGTACTAAAATATTATTCATTTAATTACTAGAACGAAAACTTTATTAGTGTTTTACTCTCGACATCAGTTATCGTACCATTTAAAACTACTGTAAATATAAATATTTCGTGTTCAAAAACAGAATTTCGTTTCTCAGAAGGTCTCTAATTATGTCAGACCTCGCTTAAGTATGAATAAACTCAGTGTTTTGTGTCTAGAGGATCCATAATTAGGTTAGTTAGAAACTCATCAACAGTTTAAAGGCTCTTTTATGTTCAAATTTCTTTCGCCCAAGAATGTTTTCATATTTTTTATTTCAAATCATAATTTAAGTTATATTGTGTCAAAGTGTTACTAGTTCTTAAGAAAGTACAAGCTGACAGGCACCTAAGATAAACAAATTAATGTATTCGTAAGTGATTTCACCGTTTTAAAAATATGTCTCTGCACGCATTAAATTCTCAAATAATTTGTAAAAGAATATTCAAAATAATTATTTGTGTATACAATATTATTTTTATATCAAATTATTTTTGAAGGAAATAGACGCCTAATATGATTTTACTAAAGAAGGTGTGCTTTACAAAAGGATATAAAAAAGATTTCTCTTTCGACTAACCTCGACCTTTACCTAGCATTACTACTTTGTAACTGTGGGATTGAACCTGTGTACTGGACTTGGACTGCGGGCACAGTTTACTGATGTGCCACTAATACGAAAATGAATCATCGACGATTTAAAGTTCTTTTGATATTTATTTACGTTATATTTCCAAGGGGTGTCTTTTTTATGACTCATTCAGCTAGTAATTGCAGGTATTTATTTGAAGCCAGTTTAAAAATAACATTGTTTTGACTACTTCCACTGGTATATCGCTTAATGAGAATTGATTCTATGAATTTTATCTGCAAATAAAACTATAGTTTATACTAAATATAAAAACGTATAAACGCTCCTATAGAGTTAAATGAACGGTTTACAAGGTAATTGTTTGGTTTTTTCGGAACAAATGCGTTGGTTGATCTATGTGGAGCTTTTTGCATGATTTATTCCTGACGTGAAGAGAAAGTTTGTTAAACATGTCAAGACGATGAGATTTAAAATGTACCATATCTATTCCATAAGTATATTAGCTCATATAGCTCTTACGTTGTAGCATACACATTTAAGACTTCTGTGTTGATCTTCTGTGTTGTTAAAAGGAATAAAGCTGAGGTTTTACTAGTTCACTACTACTATATTGCAACTAGGCCAACACGCAGCTAAGTGCTAAAGCACCCAATGCGTGAGTGAATGGTATTTCCTTTGCAATTTGTTACTCTAATTCGCAACGCTCACAGCCTCGCTTCGGCCTTCGACCTCAACTTGGCCTCCTGTATAATTCATACGCATATTAAGTTTTGAAAAAAAATTCTCAAAATGTGTTCTGGAGGTCAAAGTTGGTGCCCATTTCGGTCCCGGGTCTGGATTCTACCATGAGGACGGCTTGAACCTCTCAAAAATAACTTCGATATAATAGATTTATCTAGTGTATTATTTTTCCAATGTTTCAAATGTATCTGTATTAACGTAAAGAACGTGTTTAAGTTGTCTGACTGATAATGTGTCGGGATTCACTGCGTGAAGTACATTATACATTATAAAGGCAAGCAAGTTCACGACTTAATGAACAAACTTTGACTCAGACAAAGCTCAAGCTGTCACATTCGATTGTGTGCCAAAGTTTTATACTTGTTAATTACAAGCTTCATTCCCCCAGCTGTGCAAGATGTCGGAGAAAACGTTTGTTTACATTAATTAATTGTGTTTATTTTAGTTAATATTAATTATAATATTAAAAACTTAATTTTTTTTAATGTAACGCAAAAGACTGCATAGTTTAATTTTTGATACTTTTTTAGAAACATTTAAAACTACAATTATACATTTTCTTTTTTAAGTGGTAAACAAAAACACAATTTTACCTATCTACTCGTATATATTAACAGTTGAGAGTTCATTCCAGTTTTAGTTAAGTGTTTAGTAAGGGGTGAGAAGTAATCAAGTGAATAAAAAGAACTTACTGATCCCCCAAAAGTTCAAGACAAACCCATGAACGAACGGAAGGTTATATAAGGTATGCAAACAAAATGGGAGGCCTGCGTGAATGAAGAAGTACGTCATTTAGGCGGCATGATCTTCCATAAGAAGAAATTGCAATGCCATGTTTCTTTAGTGTGGTTTGTAACATTAACATATGTTTTGCTATTGAGTTATTCCATTTTACAAATGTTTCTGTTTTTTGGGCTCACCCTGTAAAATGAGCTAGCGTTTCTATTGCTGTTACCGTTATCTTAAGACTTTATCTAGATAATACCATAAATTTAAATGCTGAAGCCGTAAAAGCTTAAGTGTTAAAGGAAAGAAAACCTCGTTAAATTTAAATCTAACATAGATAAAATACCTTGACCAAGAGTAAGAAAACAGTCTGCAGCTAGAATAACGGAGACGCTCCAAACCCCTGTAATATTACAGCTAAACCTCTATATAGCAGACAACAACAAATGACAGGCACACACCAGGCTGTACTGAGAAAATACGAAAATGCATATGCTAATGATGAAAAAAGAAGTTCTAAATGACCTTTTGTGAGTCTCTTACGATTTGCCGTGGTTGAGGTTTTTTTTTAAAGTTACTCGCAAAACTATTTTGGGCTTCCTTTCACCTGATGACGAAATCGGATCATCCATTTCGAAACGTCGTAAACTTCTTCTTCGGTAAAAATATGGAAATTATTCGCAATAGAATGTCCAACTCTACGATATTTCAAGGTTAAAATTCGCTTGCGATTGATTTCACTCGACTAGAGCAGAAGCAAAAGCAATAGCGCAGGTTTATAGAGTGATCTGCCGAGTTGACTTATCCACCGCTATTCACCTGCGGATTGCTTCTTCAGCAATATTCAGGCTCAACTCGATACTTGTGGTTATTGCCATTCCACGTATATCCTGACTGTAGTGTCAGACAGAGAGGGTAGGCTTTCTCACTTACTTGTTAGACAGATAGATTCAGTGCGACTTTACGTACAGTTGTATTTTAAGAGGCTAAAATAATATTAAGTGTCCGCCTGAGTTTCTCGGGAGAGCGTCGTTGCAGAGTTTTGCGGAAAATAAAATGGATACTTTAATTTTAATGCTATTTTGACGGAACAACTTTTAAATGAAATATAAACATATTATCTAGGGTTGCCTGATGTCTACTAAAATGTTACTAAAATGTCTTTTAGTATTCATGCTTTTAAAGGTCAAAGTTAGAAAATATAGAGTGTTTCAAGACCTTATTTAAGAAGCTACAAATAGGTTTATCATAAATATAATCACAGATAAACCCGTTTTTCCAAAAATTAACATATCCGAATTTAACCTTCATACAAGAGCTATCTACTTTCTACGAAACCCTTGCAAGGGGAGGGAGTCGCACACGATTCCAAGCCAACACGGGTCCACAATATAGTAAGGAATTAACTATACGACTAAACCTTTTGCTCTATTTTTATTAAAACGTTATGTCTTCACTGTTTGAAAGTCATGTCAAAAATGCTTTCAGGAAAATCCTTGATATTGCTGTTTTGGATAAATCCTTAAGATTATATTCAAAATAATAAGATACGATGAGACGAAGAGCTTGTGGAGGCCTATAGTATTTTTCAGGAGGAAATGGCAGGCTCCTGCTTCCACTTAAAACTTCCACGACTAATAGGCCTATTCAACATCAGTACAATTCAGACCACTTAACAAAGACAATGATTATACAAAAGTATGTGGCACTTATAATAAATTAACCTTAAAACTTCTTACGACAGCTAGCCTATAAAAGAAGGAAAAAGGTAAGAAAGTTTCTGGTCATCTGTTTTTCCGATGGAATGAGTGTCAACAGAGGTTGGCTCCTAACAAACTTACACCTAAATGACAATGATTCCATGCCTGGACAAATTTGATAAATTGTTCAAACCGCCCATTTTTAGACTCATTTCTAAAACATTTGTTACTTATAGCAAACCCACAGAATCAACAGTAGACGAGTCAATGATAAAATTCAAAGGAAGGTCCGCCCTAAAACAGTGATGAAACCAATGAGAGGATACAAAGTTTGGGTGAGAGCGTTAGTTTCAAATTACACAGGAAAATAAGGGAGGTAGACCTTGAATCTTACAAACAAACTAGTACAAAACTTTTTGACAACTTTTTACTTCTATAAACTTGATGAAAGAGTTACAAGGAAAGCAAATCACATTACAAACTTGACTGCGGGGCACAGAACTTGTCAAGGATATAATAACCACATGGGCTAACCCGCGCCAGCGGAGTGATGAGCTCCGGGACCACCAAAAAAATAACGCCTAACAAATTCAAAAAAAATGTGTCCCTGGAAATACGAGGTAGCAACAATGCGCACATGCGCGCACGATTCCAACCCGCCACCTTATATTTTAGTGGTCATTGGTCTAAACAATTAACAAGAATTTCATAATTCAAAGGGTTAACTATACGACTAAACCTTTTGCTCTATTTTTATTAAAACGTTAACTGTAAAGTCATAAAAATGCTTGGGAAAATCTGGGATAAATCTTTAAGATTATATTCAAAATAATATAAGCAGGCCTATAGTATTTTAGGGCTTAAAATAAAACATCAGTACGACTTAATTTCAAAAGTATGACTTATAATAAATCAACCTTAAAACTTCTTACGACAGCTAGCTGTTGTTTAACGAGGTGAAGTTAGGACTACAAAGTCTTCCATACACCTGGCTTATGGTGCATTATTTATCAGTCCACAGCAAGGTACTCTACCCAGTTCACGTACTTGCTGTATAAACTAGCAGTACCACTGTCCTGCTTCTCTTCAAGAAACAATCCTAGCAGGAATAAATCTTACGTTTTATAGCAATAGTTTGTAAGTGTAAATAGGCAAGTCAGTGGTTAAGTCGTAAAACATGTATATTTTCCAGCATGATCTGTTATTTATGTGGAAACTAGTTCATCAACGGAGCTCAGTGCCGTCTGTCAGTCAGCACGGCGTACAAACGCAATCTTGATACATTTGTGTACTGCGGGGAAAGTCAGTAGAAAACTGCAGGCGCACTAAGTAGTAGTTGTCGCTTTATACAGCGACAAGCGTGATATATGTAGTTTGGTATTGATTACACACAATGACTGTTTTGTTTTAGGAGGCAGCCGGATAGAGTGGAAGTTTTTTTTATCATTTT
This sequence comes from Matsumurasca onukii, assembly GCA_018831715.1. Classification (NCBI taxonomy): domain Eukaryota; kingdom Metazoa; phylum Arthropoda; class Insecta; order Hemiptera; family Cicadellidae; genus Matsumurasca; species Matsumurasca onukii. The sequence goes on along the minus strand of CM032058.1, from coordinate 8,601,397 downwards.
GTTTTTTGTATTGACCGCTCCGTTCTTGGAATAATAACACGAAAAGAAAACTGGGACAAAATCGTCGTTGGGCAAGATTGACTGTTATTTTTTTTCTGTTGCGTTAAAATAATGTTTAGACGTTACATACTTATAAATGCTCAAGGGAATGGATAAATGATCTACTACAACATTTAGTAGTTTTGGAAACATTACACTGTGTGTCTGCAGGCACTTTAAAATATAACTGCTAATCTTTAGCGCTGTTTAGGCTACTTTTGTTTATTAACAACACTATAACTCAATTTGATTTGATTTTTGTATCAACATTGAATATAAGAAAAGGTTCCAGAAAACAAAATTCGTCCCTAAAAATGATTGAACCGTATATTTGTTATAGGCTTTAAAGACTTTTTCTTGTGACAACAAAACGAAATTGTATCACGATTACATGAGTCATCATGCAATATAAAATTAAATGTCATATCAGTGATGAAATCGTATAATTTTGATGTCTTAGTCATTGTTTACCATTAGGATAAACATCACATATAAAGGGTTATTACTAATGATGTTCACGATTTCAAGTGTATATAAAATTTAGTTTTATATGTTATACAAAGAAACGAAAATGTTTAATTTTAAGAAAACCCAAAAGGTTTTGTCACAAGTATTTATAGCTATAGGTTTTTATATTGGTACCCCTTGTGCTACAAAAGATTTAAATTCTATAGTCAAACCCTTGCCATAGGTTGATAAGAATGTTTCTTGATCCATTGTTTGGATGACCTTGGTAATAGTTTGCTGGATCTCAGGTTTACTAATGGCAATGGTGGTGTGTACATCTTATATTTGATGTATCTTCACAAGAATAAATAGCGGGGAGTGTTATCCGAAGATATTGGAGATTAGTTCAGGAGCGCATCATTCGGACCGCTGCGCCTGATCCATGTCCCAAGCACAAATGGTGAGCATTAGTAACATTCTTTTACAAATTCGGCCATATGTTTTTAAATTCAATTACTACTTGTCATTAGATTGGTTACTAAGAGGATCTTCATTAAACATGGTTTTAAAATTTGGTTGCATACTAATAAAAATTGGTTAATGTAATAAGCCATTACACAACAAGCATTACTGTCTTCAAACTCAACCATTAAACGTACAACAATTGACTTAAGAAACAGCAGATACTCACCCTAACCAGTATTAATACAACTTGATGAGTTTTTCTTTCTAATGGTACCAATTAAAGTTGTCTAAAAGCAAATTCACTCAGTAATATTTATAATCGAAATCAGGAAAATGTATAATTTCTGTCCACTGTTAGAGAACATCTTTAAAGAAGAAAGGTGAATAGATTCCATTCTCTGTAAGAACATCAAACGAATTCCTGCCTCCGGCTCTACTGTTGACTCGTTCTCTCCCGGATAAAGTACGAGTATATTGCACCATTCACGATTCTTCGGGGACAGTGACTATTTTGTTTAACTAACTCGTTATAGCAACAGTGTATTCATCCTCTACGGCACTATACTTGTAATATTAGGTTTTATTGAGTGTTTAAGAGTTCATGAGTCGTTGAATATCTTGTTAATGGTAATCGATGGAGTGTTAAGATTGCAAAGTCAATACTGTACAATTGCAACACTGTTTAAGATTATTAGCAACCAGAATTAATTCTAAGGAAACATTGCTCGTGGAGTTTAAAGCATATCCGCACCGATATAAATTCTTACCTTACTCAAACGCATCTTCAATTTATCATTTACATTTGAAACCTATTTTCGTACAAATAAACTTGGATTTTCCGCATAACATAAACCTCAAAGTCTTTGCAAAGTTCTTCTATGCTTCAGCATCGAAAGCAATATTCTTCATGGAACAAACGTTTCAACATTGAGACCATTAAATTTAAATTTCCTTACTTTTAATTTCCATCGCTCATCCCGTCTTCTTTCTACTCATTAATTAAAAAAGAAAACCTCAAGAATCAAAGAATAAAATAAAAGATGAGACTGTACATGGTTTAGAACTGAGTTGTTTTGGTATTAAGCAATGTTATACATAAAAAATGAATGCACTGCACTGATGGAGAACTGACGAGTTGGATTTCAGCAATCCTATAAATCAGTCTAAACCGTTTTATATTGTAAAAAATAAAATATAAATTCGATGTCCGTTAAACTGTGAACTAAGTTCATTATGTGATATAACAATTTATAGTTGAAACAGTTGCCATCATTTGCACTCTACGAAAGATTGGTCCCATTTTTAGACCGTCAAAAATTTACGAAGGTCGGAATTTTATTTATAACAATTGACATAGTTCAGAAAACAGATTTAGTTTTATGGGAAAATCACTGAACTGAATTGGCATATGTAAGTACAAACTTTGAAGCAGGCAAAGTTGGCGACTTAATGAAGAAACTTGAAGTGGAACAAAGAACAAGATGTCTTATTCCATCGCTGCATCGAGTTTGCATTGAGAATTCACATCCCATTTGTCTAACGCTAGTACACGTTCCTCTAATAAATATTTAATTATTTCATAAATTTTTTGTAGTAGAATTCTGGTAACAAGCTTAAGTAAGTTTTCAATTAAAGATTATGAAACCAAAAGTATTAAATATACATGTAATACGGGTAAGAAAACTTATGAAAGTAAAACGAAATTCAGCGTTAAGGGTAGAAAAAGGTTTTAAGTAGAAAAGAAAACAGCCTTGAGCCATTTGCATAATGAGTTTAAACGCCTAATGAGTAATAACTCCCTATCATGGTTGACCATAAAATCTAAATTAATGTTTTAAATTAGTGTAAAAGGATTTACGTCCTGCTTTATTCATTACTTTTGATGTGTAACGATGTTGCTTAATATATTGTTAACCGTGTTGGAAAGGGAGAGAAGTAAGCGTTATACTAATAATTTGACAATAGCATGCATTTAATTTTAAAATTAAATAATAATACTGAAAATCATTAATAATTGCTCCCTTCCTTTACCATTCTCTTTTGTAATTTATTCGCTCAGCACCTGTAAAGATGTTTAGCAAGGCTTTATTTTCCAGTATTTGGTTTCTTCCAACGTCCAAAATATTTAGGTTGAGATATTTCAGGTCTCGCTGTGGAGTAACAAAGACTTTAACTCAAGACAAAGTCACTGAATCGCTGAAACAGTGACTGAAGGTGGTACTTCACAGCGAGACCGAAATATCTCAACCTAACTACGAAGTTTGGACTTGGTGTGAACCTGAAGAACCAGATTATAGTAAATACGTGTTTGTACCATTTTACTTATCTTATTAAGATTAGTTAAAACCGATTATCGGTGGCAAGGTTAGATCAGTGGTTTGTGCTTGAATGTGAGAATAGGCGGCACCAGGTGGCGGTTACTGCCTGAAAGCGTATTAAAGCTAATGATACTCGTACTTACCAAGCCACTACGGTAAGCGACAATTGCCCGCCTTTATTGACTGAGATAGCGGCGTTTCAGAGACATTGTTACAGCTGATATCACTGGGCTGTTACAATAGTTTCTGATGCGTTATTATCAATGGCAAGGTTAGATCAGTGGTTTGTGCTTGAATGTGAGAATAGGCGGCACCAGGGGCGGTTACTGCCTGAAAGCGTATTAAAGCTAATGATACTCGTACTTACCAAGCCACTACGGCAAGCGACAATTGCCCGCCTTTATTAACTGAGATAGCGGCGTTTCAGAGACATTGTTACAGCTGATATCACTGGGCTGTTATAATAGTTTCTGATGCGTTGTTATCAATGGCAAGGTTAGATCAGTGGTTTGTGCTTGAATAGGTGGCACCAGGTGGCGGTTACTGCCTGAAAGCGTATTAAAGCTAATGATACTCGTACTTACCAAGCCACTACGGCAAGCGACAATTGTCCGCCTTTATTGACTGAGATAGCGGCGCTTCAGAGACATTGTAACAGCTGATATCACTGGGCTGTTACAATAGTTTCTGATGCGTTATTATCAATGGCAAGGTTAGATGAATGGTTTGTGCTTGAATGTGAGAATAGGCGGCACCAGGTGGTGGTTACTGCCTGAAAGCGTATTAAAGCTAATGATACTCGTACTTACCAAGCCACTACGGTAAGCGACAATTGTCCGCCTTTATTGACTGAGATAGCGGCGCTTCAGAGACATTGTTACAGCTGATATCACTGGGCTGTTACAATAGTTTGTGATGCGTTACTATCAATGGCAAGGTTAGATCAGTGGTTTGTGCTTGAATGTGAGAATAGGTGGCACCAGGTGGTGCCTGAAAGCGTATTCGAGTAACCAAGCCACTAATTGGCCTTATTGACTGAGATAGCGGCGAGATGCGTTACTATCAATGGCAAGGTTAGAAATGTGAGAATAGGCTAAAAATTGGATACTCGTACTGCCACTACGGTAAGCGACAATTGCCCGCCTTTATTGACTGAGATAGCGGCGCTTCAGAGACATTGTTACAGCTGATATCACTGGGCTGTTACAATAGTTTCTGATGCGTTATTATCAATGGCAAGGTTAGATCAGTGGTTTGTGCTTGAATGTGAGAATAGGCGGCACCAGGTGGCGGTTACTGCCTGAAAGCGTATTAAAGCTAATGATACTCGTACTTACCAAGCCACTACGGTAAGCGACAATTGCCTGCCTTTATTGACTTAGATAGCGGCGTTTCAGAGACATTGTAACAGCTGATATCACTGGGCTGTTACAATAGTTTCTGATGCGTTATTATCAATGGCAAGGTTAGATCAGTGGTTTGTGCTTGAATGTGAGAATAGGCGGCACCAGGGGGCGGTTACTGCCTGAAAGCGTATTAAAGCTAATGATACTCGTACTTACCAAGCCACTACGGTAAGCGACAATTGCCCGCCTTTATTGACTGAGATAGCGGCGTTTCAGAGACATTGTTACAGCTGCTATCACTGGGCTGTTACAATAGTTTCCAAAGTGTTATTTACGAATTTTCTTTGGAAAAATGAGATATTCATTTCGTCAACATGGTAAGACCCAGGCCCGAGGCCGTGAAATGAGCACCAATCCTGACCCCCAGAACACGTTTTATAATTAAGATATACGTATGTATATATGGGTGTACTCTCTACGGGTTGCATTTTTTCCGCTTTTAATGATTTTTTGAATAAATTTTCCTTTTGTAAAACTCTTGGTCAAGTTTGTTACCCAGTGAAATCGAGCTACCAAAAGTACCCTTATAGAACGGGGGGGGGGGATGTTTGGGCAAAAATCGGGTTTTATTTTCTAAACACAATAGATTACATCAGATTCGGATTAAATTTGAAACAATTTGTATATTTAAATAATACACATCGATGTTTAAATATTGTGGTTATTCATATACTGTAGTTGTTTCTAAACGGCAGCAAAGAAATGTTTTTTCGCTTTACAGCATTATGAGCAGTCTTGTTTCAATAAAGTTGGACCACAAACGGCATTAAAGCGATTTGCTGCGTGTCGGCCTGGTTTCTTATCAATATTAACTAGAATATTATGAGCTAAATTTTATAGAAAATAGAGACTATTCGTAGAAACTATTTATTTTTTTGCCAACGGGAATGAAGCACTATAGAATAAAACTGTATGAAGTTGTTAGCTTCCCAACATCTCCTGAGTCAAATGGCCAAACTTGACACATATGTAGGTTTGTTAACCGCCAAATGTGGTCTGTCGAAATTGACCTTCCCCTCCCCCCCACCCTTAATAAGGTATCTCAATTATTATCATATTTTGAGACAACACGTTTGGTAAGCTGCACTAATTATTCTTGAGTTGCTAATCTTTTGTATTTTTAAGTTATGTGTCCGTCGGTTGGAAATAAAATATGGTGGCATCGCAATAAAGCATTTTGACACTATATTTGATATAAGCCTAATACGGTGGTATATTACCAATATCTTAATCGCAAACCAAATTTAGTGACCCGTCAATAAAACAGTGACAATATTTCCAACACATAGTTACTTTATATTAAGATATGTCTCGCTGTATTTTTTTCCTCAACTTAAGCTCAATTAATTTTTAACCACCTCTGAAGTAGCTAGTAATGTACGACATATAACCAATTGTTATTTAATAAACCCTCTGAAAACTGTTTTGTAAAAACAATTCTACATAAACAAACCGAAAAAATTTATTGGACACACATTCTGAAATAAACGCGTCAATTCTACTTTTAGAACACAAAAGTTTAGATATGCAGCTTGACTTTGTTGCTAGGAAAGGGATACGAGTATTTTGTCGAGTAGAGAAGGCCTGTGTATCAAATATTCATACATCAGTGAGATCCGGACACAGCAACAAAGAACATACTTGTTCCGCTCTCCATGCAAAACATGTGTATTGTACAGTTTTGCATAAACCAATACGCAAAAGTATCCATAGCAATACGTGTACGAGTATGAATTTATGTATGGTATGACAATGATTGACAATCATCTTTTTGGACTATAATAAGTAAAAAAAAATGAAAATACCGTCACAATTATTACTCATGAGTCATCCAAGAAACCATTTAAATACCGGTAATCAAAAATAATAATAACTTTAACAAAGAAGACAGCATCAAACTTTCCAAAAGCTGGCAACCAGTCCTAAAGAAGGTTTTTTGATAATAAATTAGGGTTAAATTACCTTTCAATTAGAAATGTAAATCTAATTTGTGTTCAAAAAAGTCGGAGAGTCACATCATGAAGTTTTTGACAGTGTCACAGCCAATGAGAACAACGGTAGGCAGCCACCAATAGGATAGCAGGGTCACGGAAATACTCGTAGGTTATTCCAGGGAAATTAGTTATGCTTACAGGTTTTAAATTTAAAGGTATATAATATAAATAAACGCAGTTTATAATTTAACAGCAGATATTGCTACTTATATTCACAGTAATTATGCTTACTCAAAAAAAAAAAAACGATAAAATAAAAAATATTTAGCGTATCGCGTCTGGCTGTAAGCAATATAGTTTCTTGTTAAACTAGAGATGCATACAACTTCTTCTAAATGACCCTTAATTTTGAATTTAATGGGCTTTTAGAAGGTCTTCTACAAATTGAATAACTTGGGGTAATTTGTTTATTACTTAATGGCGTTGAAGTTACTAGGTTTTAGGTATACACTTTTAGGTTAGATACAACTTTTGTTGTAAAATATCTTTTTTAATATATTTTTTGATATAGTGCTTAATCTATTTAATTTTCAGTTTCAAATGTACAATATTGTGGATTTTTATTAGTAAGTTGTATAGTTTCTAAAATATTTATGTGTAGGACGGTTAATTGTTGATTCCTTTAAACATTTCTTCGCCAAATCCCTTGATTGTTTGTTAATTGATCCTGTCATCAATATGAATACGATTTTAATTTCAAAGTTCAACTTTAAATAATTGGTGCATTTTAGAAAAAAATAATCAATGCGTAGTAGACATTTAACAAGATTTCTTATGAATAATGTCTAAGAGGAGCTGCACAGAAATTACCCAAACTATTCACTAAGAGATACGAGTACATGTAGAGCAGTATGAGTATGAACTGAGAAGCGCTAACGTCAAAGCATCCCTTAGAACTGGCTAATTAAATGTTAATGAGCTTACTGCACCATAACCGACAGTCTCATATATGATCAAAAGTAATGTTAACTTTAGGGTCCGAATAGATTGTAAAATCAATTTTAATTTGTAAGTAATATAAGTAGGTTTATATAACCGAGGTTAAATTATTATTTTGAACGATTTTTACCATTTTAAGTGATTAAAAATTACACGACGTTTTGGGATCTAGAATCTAACCCCGACTTTAAACTGTCTGAAGTTGACCATTGTCAATAAGAAACATCAAACGAGGAGGAGGTTTAGGTACATTTTAAATTATACGTACCTTAAAAATTGTAGAAATGTAAAGATATATTAGTTACCTCAACCAAGATAAGATTAAATAGATGTTGACAAGAAAACTGCCCTATAACTCTTCTGGGGTTATCAGACAATTCACACAATTAACAAATAACATATGTTGCGTATATGCCTAAGATTTTCTATTTACATTTGTCTATATTTTGCTATCGAAAGCGGTTGTCCAAGTATTTTTTATATTGGTCTACTGTTTTAAATTTTATTTATCAACTTGCAATATCTCCAGAAAAATATCATATTAGAATGAGGTTGTTGTTTGTACGTTTCCAAAAACAACTTAATCAAAATCAGAAGTATGTACCTTATTATAAAACATTTTACGTTGAGTTTTTCTGAAGTAACCAAGGAAACAGTTGTTTTTATAGTAACGTGCTTTAGATTTGCAGTTTGATGTGCCTATAGTTTTAATAATAGTACAGCAACAACTATTTTAGTTATTCTTGAAAATTGTTGAATTGTCAAAGTGTTACCTGTTCATTAAATTATTAAAGTCGATATTTCGTAGTTCCTAATGAGAATTAACGTAAGAACAATCGAAATATCAACCACGCGTTTTGTTTTACAAACCAAGATCTCTCACATATACAAAGAATAAAGATGGATGGAGGGTTTTACCAGAACTAAAGAAAAATGCACATCACATTCAACCCAGGCTTTGCTGAATGAATGATTGCGTGAATAAACCTGGGAACTTCGAATAAAACTATTTCTCACAATCCTTCTTTTCTCAAGGTAAAAAATCGACACAAGAGTAATAAAATTGTCCGATTAACTATCGTAGATAGTGGCATCCTCACATTTATTCTTTAATAGCAAAGTAAATCAATAATGTTAATCATACATTTTATACGAGTACTTTAGGTATTTTGGGTATTATTAGTTGTTATTTTCATAATGACACTTTTTATCTTAAGGGCTGAAAAAATAGTTTGAGAACATCCGAAAGATGGAATTTGTTTATAAAATGAAGTATAACTAATATAATATAATAGCGGATCCGTGGCGGATCGGTAACGCGCGCGACTCCAGAACTCATCACTACGATGGCGCGGGCTCGATCCCCTTAGTGTAGATCGAGGTTCAGTGGTTGACAGGAGTTGGTAGTCCTAACTTCGCCTCTAAATAAGACAAAATTTACATTTTCTTTTTTATGACTGTAAGGCACAAATATTATGTATATCGTTTTAAGAATATTAAACTGAATACAAGATGATAATTGTGTAAATAGAATTTAAATCATGCAGTATTGTTTTCAGAAAAAGTAATCACGTTCTATTTTGAAATATTACGATACATTAGGTCAACAAAATAAGGCTAAGTATGTATTTTGTAAATTATATTGCTAAAGTTAAATGGGTTGTTGGTTCGGACATAATCAAAAATAAAACCTATCGAGCCCAAAATTCACTTAGAAGAACTCAGTATTTTTGCAAATCTTTTAGTATAGTTTATTACTTATTTAGGCTAAAAGGGTCTATTCGGTAATAAATTCTTCCCTTACTTCTGAAATTCACCAGGAAGACAATGATCTTCCACCAATTGATTGTTTAAAGGACTCCAAGACTACTCCAACCGGTTTAGAGCCCCAACTAAGGAATAATCATTGAAGACAAAATATAAAACAGAAATTTCTGTACTCAAGCTTTTGTTTAGAATTTCAGCATTTGAAATCAACAGCTTTAGATTTCTGGTAACAATATCATATGAGAGAATTGAGGAGAGTGTAAATATTTGTCAGATGAATCAATAAAGAGGATAAATCCGTTGGTGGAGTTTGTTGACAAAGGACGATTGGAAGTCCGAACCCTTCGCCATGCTTCGTCACCTTTTCACCCTGCGTTAACAATATATCTGTTGTGATAAATAACTTTATTTTTAGTTAATAGATTTCAGATATAAAAGTAAAATGTGTCATATATGTTTTTTTATAAACTCGTCTGTGTGGAAACCGTTCTCTAAACTATTTGCCTTTGACCGAATATAGTTTAATCTAAATAGGTTTCCCGATATTGAACCACTACCTGGATGACTTCACCTACAAAGACCACTTTTGTTTTTATTAGCTTGAAAATGAATTAATATTTATGTTTGTGTGCTGCTGGAATATATTAAATAATATTAAACTATTGAGTTTACTGTTTATTTGTATCTTAAACATCTGCAAACCATTAACTAATGTTTTAGTTAAAAATTCTAAAATTTGAACGAATGAACTTCTTAGGGCACAATCCGAATGAAATAAAAACTGTTTTTAATTCTTAAACTATGGTTATAATTTTGGTGGAGAGAAACATTAATAACTCTTTCCTTTAAACCTGTGTTTTTAAGTTCACTATTTTCGAGTTTGTTTTAAATGGTAGCAAATTATGTAGTTAACCTTTTTTAGAAACATTCTTCTCTAAAGAAAACTTTGTACCATATATTTAATGAGCACATTAGTAAACAACTAATCATTATTATTAGCGGTATTAAAAAGCTCAACACCAGAGTGAAGCATTTTCATAAAGTTTTCGCGTAATCGTAGAACGAAAATAAAACATTTGTTTTACTTTCGATACATTAGAGAAAACTATCCTGAGCGCATTACAAGAAAATAAAAGGTAAAGTTTGTCTTGTTTAACGAATTGTTAGGACTACGAAGTCCTCTTCACTCAACCTCGACCTTTTAGCGTCAACGTATAGCACAAAACAAACTGCAAGTGGTTTATGACTACGGGGATCGAACACCCTGTTCGTCCCCGGAGCGATGAGCAAACGGGTACGAAAAAAAGCAAGCAAAGCTTTTTTAATAAGGTAGAAATATCCCCTTGCCAAAATATTTTCAGACGTTCTGCTTATATCTTGATAAATCAACGGGAAGGACGATGACGATGAAGAGGGAAGAGGAAAGAGGAAGAGGCGCTGAGACAGGAAGATGTCAAGAGTCAATCATACAATGGAGCTCTCTCCTTGATTATTGAACTGTAAACTGAGTTCCTTTGAACCGTCTCATTCATTACGATGTGAGACTCTCAGTCCTGTACACAAAACATACGACTTCCTTTGAAGACGTTCCTGAATCGAGGAAAACGTCGTGGAAATATCCACCCATTGTTTTGTCATTAACTTTAGAATATGCAAATGGGTAACTTAAGATGGTACTGAATGCATAGAACATGTAGTTATGTAATGTGTTGTGAAAGTCATCCTTGAATTTTTGAAAATTTAGAGCTTCTGTATTTTGGAATATAAGCTGCTACGTGACTTTAACACAGGTGCTTTCATGGAGCCTTTTAAGGTCTGCAAAAACTGTGGAGCAAAGTGATTGCTATTGAAGACGTACCTGGATCAAGGGAAATGTCCTTGAAATATTCAGTAACTAATTAATATTGTCATAAATTTAGTATTAATATTTAGTAGGTATAAGAATAGATAAAAATAAATCACTAATTATTCTTGAGTTGCTAATCTTTTATAGTTATAACTTAATTATGTAGTTTTGGTGTTAAGACAGGTTAAGTCATGAATTATCTGAAGCATTATTAGGCTACGTATTTGAATACAATCGGAAATTTTAAACTCAATATATTTCAATACCTTCAAATACTCTGGTATCTTCATCAGTTAAAAACTCGTATCTGCTGAAAAGCTTGTTCTTAGCTGATGAAGATAACAGAATTCTTAAGTGATCGAAATATTTTGAGTTGAAAATTTGCAATTTTTGTTCACAGACGTCGTCTAATAATGCCAACAGATAATTGTAGGCCGTCTGTACAAACCAAATTTCAACTAATATTGAATGTGTAGAAAAAGTATTTACGTACCAGAACGTAACAAATGTTTCGAAGGTTATAGTTTTTTTGTTTATTTTTAGAAATTGGGGCTTTTACAACATTATTATAAGTTTTGACGACTTGAAAACCAAGTGTTTTAAAGAGTTTCTCTTATACAAGCTTTGGAGTAAAGTAATAATATGTCTCAGTAAAACTGTTCACCTGGATGTTGTCAGCATTCTCACCTAACACACTAACGCGCTTCTCTCTTAAACACATTACATTCAGCCTAAATGTGAACACAGCCTAAAGTCACATAAAGGAAGCACACAGTGGCTCGTGTAACACGTGAGACGCACAGTGGTGTGTGTTTTCTCAACGTCTCACTTCCAAGTTAACAATGATGTACGCGGTTATAACGCTGAGTAAAGTGTTGTGGGAGGGCCCCTACACACAGCGGCGGCACTCCCGCGGTGCAAAATTGCCCATAAACGATATTTACGCCGCGTGGCCCCCGGCGCGCATGAAACCCCGCGTTTCAACGCTTTAACCAGCGCTCGACACGCTCATAGGTGTGCCCGCTGCATCGCTAAGGAGGAATGTGATTTTCGGGGAAGTTGTTGTTGAAAACATTATTTTGTGATTTACACCCAAGTGTGTAAAAGCGCTTAACAAACAAGTTGTTTGGTTTTAACGAGGTTGAAATTGGTTATGTCGATAGGTGTGCACCTTGGTAGCCTAAAGGACCAATACGAGCCTGTAACAGTGCCAACGAAGATGGTTGCCGTAGCAAAAGTCAAAACCAACGATGTTATGAATACTTAACTTAGGCTTTCGCGAACGGTGTCACAACTATAATCTTGTTCCTCTGGTTCGACAGTTGCAACAGCCAATGAGAACTCGACAGTTGGCATCCCTGCTCCAACGGACGGTTGACAGCAAGTACTTAGCTCAGCTTCAACCAATAAGTGACTGAAAATGGTTCTCCATAACGAGATCAAGATATCTCAAGCTAATTATTATGTTTGACTCAGTGTGAACTAGATTATATATTATAGTTTTACTATGTAAATTTAAGATCAATACTCCTTCAGGATGGGTTGAAAGCGGACTTTCTAAACGCCATTTTGAGTAGAAAAGATTTTTTTCGATAACAAAAATAAAGTGGTTTTACAGTTTTATTTTACCGATATAAAAGTAGAATAACACAAACTGTGACTTCGATATAACTGTTTCGACAAATTGAAGAAATTAAGCTACAGAGAGAAAGCCACCACATGATAACATAGTTTTGTGAATTGCAAACACTTCTATAGCCACAGGTTGAAGCAAGGTTTTGAATTTTTGCAACGTAAAATATACAGTTATATTACGGCTTAAGATCAATATTTTTTTTTATTCACGGTAATCACCATTTCTACAATAGTTTCATCGGTAAAGCTACACTTTCATATTTATATGACACTGCCGGATTCATGTATAAGCTTCACCGGTATACTTGCATTTAAATAATACAAGATGAATATTAATTTGTTAACAACGCGCCTAGTCAGTTATTTTCTTGAAAACAAAGGCATACATTTGATGGGTATTCCACTTAAAAAGGCCATGAAATAATATAATCGGGAACTTCAAATACAGCGAGTTTAAAGTAAATTCCACTCAAACCCAAAAAGTTCTAAATGAACCATAAACGTATATTATTTTCAAATTTACATTAATTTGGATGTACTACACAACTTTAAACATTTTTTCTCACAGTTTATGTAATTTCGTCCATGTAAACAAAGTTTTAGTCCATGTTGGTGCAAACTGTAGTCAATAGTTGACTACAGCTTACAGCTTATAATTACGTACTTAAACTCTGCAACTAAATTCCAAACTAGGTGCAGCTTCGAACTAAGTTTGAATTTCGTATACAATAAGTTAGTAATTATAATAATGAGTGTAGGAAACCCCTTGCAAGAGGTTGATTTCACAGTTTGGTCACATCAGTTGAAAGAAGGCATGATGTTGTCTAGCCAGTTGTTACGCAGTGACGTGTGGTCCTTGGGCGAACGAATTTAAGCTTTCCCTGAGATGACCACTGAGGCGGGCCTCCAATGTCTAAGAAGGGTTACTTTAATTTTTGTAGTACATGTATTTAGTATTTGTTAGTATATCATAAAAGGAAACCCCATTTTGAATTTTAATAATAAAATCAGACTACTCATTCCGCTGTTATAGTGAATAATACCTTTTAGCCACTATTTTGAACGATTTAATAGATTTTCGTAACTTACGGTATAGTGATGTATATATAACAAAACAGATTTAAAATAGAACGAAATTTACGGGTTTTAAAATCATTAAATTATCCTTTTTGGCGTTAACAAAAATCCCTTCTTCAAGGGTGTTCCGATGTTTTGATTTTGCTGGTTAACGGGCCTTCCACCCGGTTTTGTTTGAGGACCCGCGCAAAACACCAAAAAAACTTCAAAGCTTACAGCAACATTCCTTAAAGGGGATTTTCAAATTTTTCTCTCCGTAAAACGTTTAAAAAGTTAAACGCGTGTTTTCTTGAATCCCTGCTACTGCATGCTGGGTAAGCAGAATGAGAGTGGAGGCGGATTACCATGTAAATAGCTCCGGGTAATTGTATCCTTGTGATTTACACTCTAAAGTGTGCCGTACTTTGTGTGAATACACTCTAACGTGAACTCTAACATCCAGTTGACCCGGTTCTTCCATCTTTTGTATAAACTGCGCAAGTCTTCAAGGTGGAATTTGCATGAGTGTTAAATAATACTCCACGTGGTTAAGTTGTAAATGTTAACTTCAATCTGATGGCATTGTAAACATGTACTAACTAAATCTTTGATTATGAATAAATAAATCTATTGTCAAAGTTTACACACAAAAATAGTTTTTTGAACAATCTACTGCCACTGGTAAGACTCAAGTAGCAAAAACAATATACTAAGTGGTTATCTAACTATTCAACAGTTCTAAAACGCTATAAAAGATTGTGGATTCAAAGTTTTTTAGATTTGTTTTGAATGTATTGGCGTTGCAGTTTATTAGGTAATTTTGAAATTTACTGAATAGTTTTCGGCGTGCATAATTTTCATCGTCAAACGAGTAGTTAAATTTAAAGATCAAAATAGTCTCAAAATGTACAGGGATGAAAAGGGCAGTATTGTAAACGTTTTGAAAGACTCCTTGCAAGAATTTCTATATTTAGGTCGCGATATTATTCTTAACGCCTTCTTTTGTTATACAAAATCCGTTGAATTTTTGTTTCGGAGCAGTTTTTTTCCTAAACAAACTCCATAAGAAAGATGAGGATAAATTGTTCCATAGTAAGCTAGTTTTAAAATATATCACTGGGATGCCTAATTTTAACGACAGGATCTTACTTGGTGCACTAATTTTAT
Source organism: Matsumurasca onukii (assembly GCA_018831715.1). Classification (NCBI taxonomy): domain Eukaryota; kingdom Metazoa; phylum Arthropoda; class Insecta; order Hemiptera; family Cicadellidae; genus Matsumurasca; species Matsumurasca onukii. The sequence continues at coordinate 8,586,318 of CM032058.1, read as the reverse complement.
TTTGTAATCTATTGCCCGCCAAGCTGATTAGAATTACGTTACTTGTTCACCACATAATCCCTACAAATCGTTTTAAAGTTGAATTGTACCGAAGGAATTTAAAACTATGAAACCGAGATGTCTACTTTTTAAGTATAATCTTCAACTTTAACGTTTAGTTTGAAAATACATTGAACTATGGTAACGAACCCTGGAAATCAAAAGGTGACGGGGTACAGCCAACTCGTCCCGATTCAAACACCGTCCCCAAGCTCATCCGGGAAGTATTATTGTTAGTATATCATAAAGGTAAAAAATAAAGTTTGTCTTGTTTAACGAGGCGACTACAAAGTCCTCTATACCACTCAACCTCGACCTTTACCTAGCGTTACCGTACAAAAATACTTTAAAGTCATGATACTATAATATTTTATCCGTGGCGAAACACGGGTGCACAGCTAGTTGTTTAAATACAGCTACAGTAGTAAGTTTGATTATCTCCATTCCATCTGAGGCATTAAAGTCCGCTACGACTATTCAACAGTAGGCCCTAAATCAACCCTGAACTCTTATGAGCTTGCTTCAGATATAGCTTTGACAAAACTTAACACAAAAATGTTAATAAAATAGTTAATTGCCTACCAACCTTAAAACGATCACTATGTTACATTTAAAGCAAATACCTCGTACATAATAAAACAGGTCATTTTTTTCTTGCTTAACGAGGCAAAGTTAGACCTGCAAAGTCCTCTCTACCAACTCAACCTCGACCTTTACCTAGCGTCACCGTATAGTCACACTACAAATTGTAAAAGATGACTGCTGGGATTGAACCCGCGCCACCGGAGTGATGAGTCACGTGCGATACCAATCCGCCACGGATCCGCTACACGATTTGAACGATCCTACACAAGTATAAATACGAGTTAAAGAACGAATTCCCAATACACAAAACTGTATAGATTTCCAATCTGAATTCCAACCTTGTTAATAATATGCGCTATGGAAACGCAGACCAAAGGCGAGAGACTAAAGAGTGAACAATGGATCTCTTGGAAGAGGAGGGGATCCAATTATTAGATGTCACCTCTCCGCGCGCTACGCTTTCACCCCACCCTCTATATTTCAACCATCGAGCAGCGAGGACAGTCATTTATACTTTTACTTTCCTGGCTTGACGTAAAATTACTGTATCCTGAAAGAAATGTGAATATTGTATTTTAAAATCGGTGGAAATCCTATGTGTTTTAAAGTTATACTGTGGCCAAGTGAACAAAAAAAGATACATTACTATACGCCTTTTAGTGTTAGTTGCTTCTGTAGGAAAGTGTACTATTTTAAGGATTAGAATATGATTTTGGCTAAGGTTCACTTGATAACGAGAGGAGTTTTCATACCTCTCGTTGTGTAGTTTTAAACACAATAACCGGTAGAGGAGTCCAACTATTTCTATGTTAACACCATTTAAATTGAAGTTTCTGTATTTATTGGTCCTATTGTTTGTGTTTTAAAGATATTTTGAACTGTATTCCACAGAAAATCTACTACAGAGAATTTTAAGAAAAACAGAAGGAGTAAAAAGGATACAGTTTTAATTTTCCACACGAATTTGTAAGTTGCTCGTTCTTCAAAATTTGAGAACAGAATCTGTACTGTCAACTTTGATTTGCAACGCAACCATTTAATACTAAATATTTTTAGAGACATAAAGTTTGAGACCCAAAATATAGGCCTATGTAACCTACTTTAAGTACTTGTAATTTTATAACTAATTATTTTTAAACGCGTATCTTATATTAACATAAAAAGTATTGAAAAATCCAACCGACGTCTGCCACGGTATTAGATTACTTGTAATTATATACAAACAAATTGATGTAAAATAGTTAAATCCGACCTACCCGTCAAGATTTTCTTGGACCGGTTCAACGCATGTAATAATGTAAAAATAATAAAATAAAATAAAAATAATAAATATTTTGTTCATTAGTTGAAATATAGCTTATTACTCGTATTTAATGATGAGTTTGCATTTAAAAGGTACATATTTACACGTCAGAAGAAGAATAATAATGGTATACTTATAAATCTGGTTACATTTATATCATATCTTCAGTTAAAATATGTTAAAGATACAATGAGTACTCAGTATGATTTGAGCAACTTGTTTTTACAACAAATACTACTGTGTAATTACTGTAATATCTTTCCGAAACTGTAATGTAGCAATTGTCAATGAACACAAGTTATGTTTCAGTTATCAAAGCACAAGCAGAAGCAGATTATCATGAATTACAGCGAGAATCTGCGATTACAAAGTTGGACTCAGTTTGGAACGCTTTGAAAGAGAAAATATTCGCCTTCCTTTACATTTTTAAAATATTCCTCTTTACAAAGTAAGGAATGCTGTTCTCTTTGTAAGTTGTTTGTTCAAGGAAAATATACAGTGTATGTTGCCAGCAAATACCTTTCATACTAGCTACTTAGATGAAAGCATGTTTATCATGGTCCCTATTTATGTATTGCTTCTTTGTAAGTGATACTTTGCTTTGATAAAGTGTTGTTTTATTTTAGGTGAGTTAACTAAATATTGACTAGTTATTCGAAATATAAGTGAAGTAATTAATGTTTTCTTGTTGTTTATAAAATATAGCACGTTGATTCGTGGCGGCTTGGTATAACGCGGAGCTCCAGAACTCATCACTCCGGTGGCGCGGGTTCGATCCCCGCAGTCACCACTTACAATTCATACGGTGACGCTAGGTAAAGGTCTGAGTACTAGAGAGGACTTTGTAGTTCCTTACTTCACTTCGTTAAACAAGACAAACTTTCACTTTTTTACCTTTACCTTATACACATTGTAAGGTTACATTCTGAAATAAAATATGTCTTTTTAAATCGACCTTAAACAAGGTGTATCAAAGTATTTATACAACATTAATACTGTCTAGATGTCTATCATATTGATGATTTCTTATTGTTTCAACGTATATACGACAGTTACATTAAAAATTAATTGTATTTATATAATTTTTTACTAAAATATTTATTTAAACATTCTGATACAATGAAAACAAAAGTAGCAATCTCTAAGTACACATATTTGTCTATACTAATAGTAAGCTAATTACTAAATTAATTGTATTAAGTACAAAGTAATTGGTTTTAATGGAAATTAAGTAGCATCAATCATATCTACTGTTTTATTTAAATTGTTAAAATTTAGTACTTCATTAAACACAACTCTTATGCTCTCGCGGCCAATGTCACATTGCTATAATCCAGTTCTTCCGGTTCACACAAGGTCAAACCATCGTTAAAATGTTCTTGAAACATTTCGGTCTCGCTGTGGAGTACCATCTTCAGTCACTTATCGACTGAAACTGAGATACTTGCTGTCTGCTATCCTTTGGTCACACGACTGCCAACCATCCAAGTGGACGGAGTAGATAATCAAATATTTAATATATTGACTATTACATAGTTGTAATGTGCTGTACAAATTTTAATTATTATAATTAACAGTGCCTATTTTGTGTACAACTTGATCAATATCAATCAAGTTCTGAGTTCTGAGCAGAGATCCAACTGTTGATGTTCTCATTGGCTGTGGTACTATCGAAAAGACTTCTTTACGTACAACCTATTACGCATGATTACTTAAAGAGTTCAACAAAATTTCTCCTAGAATTCAAAACATTTTAATTAAAACCGACGAAAAACATAAAATTAACATCGACGTCTTATCTCGGAGTCTTTTGCCGGTTTGTCGCAAAAGGCGAAATTTAATACTTCCAGCAGCTAGCGTCGCGCAAAGACGTAGCAAAGGTCCTTTGCTTTGCCGTCATTCTGTAGCTTGTAGCTGAATAGTGTCTGAGCTGTGTGCCTGTGTTTCCAGTGAAGAAGCTTTGGTAATTAACGAGATGCAAACACAGCTCTCCCGGGTGGACAAAGGATAAAGACATTCCACCTCTGAGTCAGGGTGAGGGGGTAGGTGGGGGGAGGTAATGAGGGACAGGGGACCTTCCAGAGGCTGCTACTGTTTCGTGTGGATTTTTTAAATTGCGGAAAAAATTTACCGACGGATTCCAGCGAGTAATCAATAATAGGGTAAAAACTATACCGGGATTGGCTCGTTTTGTATTGTTTACTGTCTATACTATTGGCATTTTTAATAGAGACTCAATTTAGAATTTGTGGGCATCACCAAACGCTTTTGGCAAAGCGGTCAAAACCAGTGTGCCTGCGCCGGGAATCGAACCCACAACTCGCGCATCGCAAGCCGTGACTACCTACTGAGCCACGGATGCAGGGTTTGACCCTTGTACTAATCTAAAGGTTTGTACATATCGTACTTTTTTAAATATCTAGGTTGAACCTAGTAAGATTGTACCTTATGGTCCAAGCCCCACTCCTTCCTTCGGTTAGGATTAGGTTAGGTTTTTGGATTAAACTTTATACTAATCAGCAAAATCAATACTAGTTTCCTAATGGGTTTTACCGAAAGGAAATCTGAGCACGTAAATACGATGACGGTACGATATAAGGCGTTTGGTGCATTTATCGAACAATAATTTTCACTGTCCTATTATAAATCACCTAATTATATTATAGTGTACTATTAAACAGATTTTAAGTAATATATACCGCACATTTATGAAATATACAGTTCTAAGTTTACAATCACCTTTTCTGCAAGTAGCCAGAAGATTGTTACTCATTCTGAAATCTCTAATATTCTTCTTTTAAATACAAACTTGTAACCCCAGGATTTTAACATACATTCTTACTTCAAAACAATCTTTCAGGCGTACAGGTTTATAAAATTTTCGCAGCTTACCCTTCAAGAGGTCATAGTTCTTGAAAATCTCACCTGCAAAAAAACACACTGATTAGAAACATTGAACTTGGTTCTAAACTAATGGTTAGAACATTTGTTTGCGAAATAATTTTATTTACGTATATGAACTGTATCGGTGTACGTATGGAAACATATGTCTATTCGTAATGGCTAAAAGCTATAAATTTTGTCACATTAACCTCAATAATGGGCTATGAAGTGTTTCAAGTAGACATTTTACTTGTACAAAGTGTCCCAAAAAGAACGGACGAATACAAAGTATTATAATACACGAATTCAACTTCATGTACATTTTTTACAGCAGAAAACATCTGATTATAAACAATATTTTGACAATATCAACTTTGAAATGAGTCACAGTTGGGGTTTCTACGGTAAATAGTGACATTATGTACTAAGCTGTATTTTTTACTCCACCCTTTTTAGACAAACTGTAAGCCAGATAAAAATAGCAAATCCTTATGCACTAACTATAACTACAAACGATAATTCCCAATGACTTGATTTTATCGCCTGGAATGACAGAACAGTTGAAAATGTTATCAGCAGACTTGCTGACTCAGCTATGCTGATGACATAGTGTTTGTCTGTGTACACAAACACTGCTGAGGGAGTTGTAAATGTCACTATACAGTGGAATACATTGAGTACACTTGAGTACAGCTGAGTACAGTAGAGTACAGCTGAGTACAGTTGAGTACATTAAGTGTTCAATGTGATACAAGAGTCCACGTAAAACTTTACTGTGAAAAGAAAACCAAGCCGAAACGCAGCTAAGCGCTGAAGCGCCGCTTGCATGAGTGAATCGAATTTCGAAGTTTGTTACTCTTGTTCGCTACGCTAACAGCCTCGCTTCGGCCATTGACCTCGGGCATAGGTGTTCCTTTACTGCACGTTTAATTTCATATTGTGAATGGAAAACGTCTTTATATTGTACTGATATTGGACTTACCATAGCGCTGTTATAGCGAAAACACATTTTTTAACGCCATTTTGAAACGACTAAATGAATTTGCATACTTGTTGTTACATAAATTCCAAAAAATATAGTTATTCAAAATTGCATCAAAATTTAATGAAATTGACTGTTTTTAGATAATTAAAACCATTTTGTTTTCGTAAAACATATTGATTTAGATTCATTAGTAACTAGTATAATATATTAGGTTTAACATGAGACACACAAATTCAGCACTTTACGAACCAACTGGTCTTAAAACTCATTTCCATCAAACTCTTTCTATTTCACCCGACCACCAAAGTAGCTCAAACCCCATTTTCCATCCGACTGTACAAAAACCACTCGGCATAATGAACAGGGCCAATATTCAGTAGATGATTGGACGCTGATGACAGTATTTGTGCCAATCGTGGTGTGCCACACGTCACAGGTGATATTCTGTAATTGGATTCAGCTGCTCATTACAAGTCCTCATTAACGGCCAATCAGAATATTGAATTCCTGACCGGCTCGTTCCTGTCAAACTCTTTAATATTTCATAGGTTAACATAGCCGAGACGTAGCTTCAAGCGCTGACGTGAATCTTAGCGAATTATTTATGATGCAAATTAGGCGATGATTAGCTCTCGGGTTTTCGCAGCCGGTGTCACAACTACGTTCTAGTTCTTCCGGTTCACACTGCGTCAAAACTTCATAATTAGGTTGAGATATTTTAGCCTCGCTGCGGAGTACCACTGTTGGCTGTTTCATTGACTGAAGATGGTACTCCACAGCGAGACCGAAATATCTCAACCTAATTATGAAGTTTGGACGTGGTTTGAACCGGAAGAACTAGTTTATAGGCAATGATTATCTCTCTGCTTTGCCTGTATATCAAGAGAAAGAGCAGCTCAGATTCTTTACTCTGAACTGTAAAGAAATGAAGTTTTGATTTTTCTGACCTAACTTATGAGCGCATTAAGTTTATATATTTAGCACTGATAAGAGTTACACAGGACATACTTGTAGCACCCCCTTTTTGGACAGTTGTAACAATTTGGACACTCTCCATAATTTTTGACCGATATTCACAAAATTTGGTCAAACGTTCCTTTTGTAAATGTTCAGATTAAGTTCGTTGATCCAGCTAAATCTGTCTACTGGAAGTGCTTTTCGGAAAGGACCTCCCCCAAAATTGCTTTGCAGGATAAAAAAACTGTAATGTTGTCGAAATTTCAAAAAAAAAACTTAGTATACACATTTAGGTCACTTTGACTAACATGTACAATAAAAACTACTAAAATCCGTTCATAGTTAGGAGTCTTCGTAGTTTGGAGTCTTCTAAAATTCTGTTTAATATAAAGTCATACAGATAAAAGTTCTTCCTCCAATTTCAAGAGTTAAAACATCAGTTTAAAGCTAATTTATTTGGGTGTTAGAATATTTCTGTTTCATAAAACCAATGCAAAAATCTCTAAATACTACACTAATAAAGAGTTCCAACTGAAATTTCATAATGATAGAAAAAGTCTCTTTACAAAATATTGTTTACCAAAGTTGGTTTTCTGTTATATACTTATAATACTTTAAAACAAAAACATGTCTATAAAGTTTGGCTTACTAACGAGAACTGTTTTCACAAACACATATTCCAATTAACGTGTCCCTGTAGAAGCTGCAGGTCAAAAAGTATCTAAACACTTCCCCGACCTCTAAGTTACCCCTAGGGAAGGAGTTGAGGGATTTACAAACGCTCAGTTAAGGGAAGTAACGACTTTGCCTGAACCGGAGTAAAGGCAGGTTTTATGACGACCAGCTTGAGGCTAACGGATAAGCTACGCGATGATGGATCACAGGTGAATCCACTTCATCACGAGAGAGACTCACAAGTGACAGATTTTGTGGAGGTTTTAATATCATTATTACTCACGATTTATTGTTCGTGAGCCGTGATAAACTTGAGTGTTAAAAACAACTTTCCACCGCTTAAAATAAATGAGTGAGGTTTTGTGAAAACACAAGGTGAAAGTAAAGAGCCAGACGCTAGGAAAAGGTTATGTATAGGTCAAAATAAAGAAAAATTTTAAATAAAAATGTATCCAAAAACGCTTAGTTAACCAGATATTCGTTATTTTATATTTGTCACTAATTATTTATTATCTCCCACATCATTTATTGGATTTGACTCAAACTTAGTATAGTTTGTAATAAGATTTATTTACTTGCATGATCTAACTTGTCATTTAAAAGTTTTGGCTATTTTATGGTTTTAGGGCATTTTTGGTGTTACACTTAAATAGCAAATAAACGGTGAGTTTAACGATAAAATTCCGTTTTGTAGCGATTTTACTACCTATCAATTGACACCAAAGTCGAAAAATCAACTTAGAATCATTAAAGTTATAGTGGAAACCGTGGCAAACATCAAGATTAAGGTGGAAAGTTGTCTGTTTCAGCCAGAGTTTCTTCTAAAGTTCGTTGTTTCCCAATAGATTTTATAAACTAGATAGGTAATAAAATTCACTACAAAACGTTATTTTGTACATTTTATCGTTAAACTCACCGTTTATTCGCTATTTAACACTCATGCTGTTTAAGGTATAACGCAAAAAATACTTTAAAATTACCATAAAATAGCCACCGTTTTAAAATGATATTTTAAAGCATCCTTATAAGTCATAAATGGTCTTACTTAGACACAGATTTAAGTTAGGGTTTGTCAAATGCGATAAATGGTGTGGGAGATGGGGCAAATAAACTAAGCGTTTTTAGGAGTATTCTTGATTTTCTCTTTTATTTACCCATGTAACCTTTTCCCAGAGTCTGGCACTTTACTTATGGGACACCCTTTATCCTCTCAAAAATCAATAGAAGAATATTAGAATACGAATTTTAGCACTGCTTGTTCACGCAATTAAGGAAAGTCATTAAACAGTGAAGAAGTTTGCTTAGATTTTATGGTTGAACGCTAACGGCTGTTTCTCAGGGCGTCTTTATTATTGTATTTTCTAGTCTTACTTCTTTTATTTTAATACGTTAAATAAATAATGTATCAAGAAAGATATACATTCTACTATACATTTTAACTTAAAGTACGTCAACATATAATAAAAAACAAGGGTCAGGTACAAGATTTTAAAATAAAAGGCATGAAGCTTTGTCGATACAACACATTTATTTGATATGATTTCCTAAAATATGTACTATTACCATACGTTTATTCACTGGTATTCACTCTATATCTCAACTATAGTAATATATCAATAATTTCTTGAATGAAAATATTAACGTTAAACTATATAACGCCATATTTTTAAACTTGTAAACTTTTGCTTAACAAATATAAATGTAACTCAAAACCGTGATCTAGAATGTGTTCATAAAAATATGAAAGAGACATAGTTACAAGCTATCAGCATATCAGGCGGCATCAAGTATAATTTTTTACTACTAACAAGTAGATTCGTGGCTGTTTGTTATCGCGCGCAACTCCGGAGCTCATCGCTCCAGTGGCGTCAGTTCGATCCCCGCAGGCACCACTTCCGAATTTTCAGTAACGCTAGGTAAAGATCGAGGTTGAAAATTAGAGGACTCCTAACTTCAACTCACTAAACAAGACAAACTTCTATCTATTATCATCAAACTCATGTTTGATTATTCTCAATTTTATAACTTACTCATAACCTGCATGTAAGTGTAACACAGAACGCCGAGGGGTCTTGGTTAATCAACAGTGACTCATACAGACAAGGCTAACTTGGTTAAACACTGCGAACTTTGCAAACACAATTACCGAGGTGTTCAGGCAATAAAGGCGATATGAGTATTTCTGCTCGACCCAACCGTCTTTCTAAACGGTCTATCTGCAACTCTGGGTTGTACTTATACCTTAGTTTAGTTTGAGAAAACAACTACTCGAATAATTTCCTCGGACTGCGTGAAAAAAGACCTATTTATCGCGCACGACTCGGAGCTCATCACTCTGGTGGCGCGGGTTCGATCCCCGTAGTCACTACTTCAATTTGTAAAGTGAATAAAGGTGGACGCGAGGTGGTAAAGAGGACTTCATAGTCCTAGCTTCTCCTCGTTAAACAAGAAAAACTTTATTTTAACCCTTAAGTTTTAGTATTTTGAAATGATACAAAAATGATCAAAGAATTATACACTGATGGACGTAAAGGTACGTCTTTTAGAAATGAATAAGATAAAATAATTTGATCAAGTTTATTACGGGCATGTTGATAATAGTTTATTTATATTTAGTTTTCAGGTACCGATAAACCGGTTCGAATGACGTATAATTTTTCAACCCGAAATTCATTCGAATTAATTGAGTCAAATGAGTAACGCCATTATTAAAATTTACTAAATTACATTGGTAGTTCTAACTCAAACTATTTTTCTTAGTCAGCTTTTATTGGTCTGCAATTAAAACATTAAAGATGCAAATACAAAATAACAACAAGAAATGTCTTTCTGGATTTCTCAAATCTTCTTTCCATCCCTAACTCACTGTCTTCTTTCATTTGTTGAAGGAGGGTTAAGGGGTAGGGGAAGAGGATGGAAGGGGGTAAAATGTCTTTATCCTTTGTCCACCCTAGAGACAGGTGTTTGCATATCGTTAATTACTAAGCTTCAGCTTTTGAATAAGGAAAACGCTAGAATATTTTATTTCACTCAGATTTAATATAAACAAACACATTAAATTTGTATCCTAATTGAATTAACACACACGTATACGATCAAAGCTATGTGTACACACACTGACAATATGAAACCTGTGTCATTTACTGACATTATCTCCAGATTGTGTACTTCACCACACACACACATGTGTGATATATGAAGTGACGTGGTGGTGGAAAGCTGGATGTGTACGTAAAGGATATTGCTGACAACGATATCAGCTGACAATATGAAACCTGTGTCATTTACTGAGCTTATCTCCAGTACCAGATAACTGTGGATACTTCACTCACACACACACATGATTGTGTAGTGTGATATATGATGACGTGGTGGTGGAAAGCTGGATGTGTACGTAAAGGATATTGCTGACAACGATATCAGCTGACAATATGAAACCTGTGTCATTTACTGAGCTTATCTCCAGTACCAGATAACTGTGGATACTTCACTCACACACACATGATTGTGTAGTGTGATATATGAAGTGACGTGGTGGTGGAAAGCTGGATGTGTACGTAAAGGATATTGCTGACAACGATATCAGCTGACAATATGAAACCTGTGTCATTTACTGAGCTTATCTCCAGTACCAGATAACTGTGGATACTTCACTCACACACACACGTAAAGGATATTGCTGATGATTGTGTAGTGTGATATATGAAGTGATATATGAAGTGACGTGGTGGTGGAAAGCTGGATGTGTACGTAAAGGATATTGCTGACAACGATATCAGCTGACAATATGAAACCTGTGTCATTTACTGAGCTTATCTCCAGTACCAGATAACTGTGGATACTTCACTCACACACACATGATTGTGTAGTGTGATATATGAAGTGACGTGGTGGTGGAAAGCTGGATGTGTACGTAAAGGATATTGCTGACAACGATATCAGCTGACAATATGAAACCTGTGTCATTTACTGAGCTTATCTCCAGTACCAGATAACTGTGGATACTTCACTCACACACACACATGATTGTGTAGTGTGATATATGAAGTGACGTGGTGGTGGAAAGCTGGATGTGTACGTAAAGGATATTGCTGACAACGATATCAGCTGACAATATGAAACCTGTGTCATTTACTGAGCTTATCTCCAGTACCAGATAACTGTGGATACTTCACTCACACACACATGATTGTGTAGTGTGATATATGAAGTGACGTGGTGGTGGAAAGCTGGATGTGTACGTAAAGGATATTGCTGACAACGATATCAGCTGACAATATGAAACCTGTGTCATTTACTGAGCTTATCTCCAGTACCAGATAACTGTGGATACTTCACTCACACACACATGATTGTGTAGTGTGATATATGAAGTGACGTGGTGGTGGAAAGCTGGATGTGTACGTAAAGGATATTGCTGACAACGATATCAGCTGACAATATGAAACCTGTGTCATTTACTGAGCTTATCTCCAGTACCAGATAACTGTGGATACTTCACTCACACACACACATGATTGTGTAGTGTGATATATGAAGTGACGTGGTGGTGGAAAGCTGGATGTGTACGTAAAGGATATTGCTGACAACGATATCAGCTGACAATATGAAACCTGTGTCATTTACTGAGCTTATCTCCAGTACCAGATAACTGTGGATACTTCACTCACACACACACACATGATTGTGTAGTGTGATATATGAAGTGACGTGGTGGTGGAAAGCTGGATGTGTACGTAAAGGATATTGCTGACAACGATATCAGCTGACAATATGAAACCTGTGTCATTTACTGAGCTTATCTCCAGTACCAGATAACTGTGGATACTTCACTCACACACACACACATGATTGTGTAGTGTGATATATGAAGTGACGTGGTGGTGGAAAGCTGGATGTGTACGTAAAGGATATTGCTGACAACGATATCAGCTGACAATATGAAACCTGTGTCATTTACTGAGCTTATCTCCAGTACCAGATAACTGTGGATACTTCACTCACACACACATGATTGTGTAGTGTGATATATGAAGTGACGTGGTGGTGGAAAGCTGGATGTGTACGTAAAGGATATTGCTGACAACGATATCAGCTGACAATATGAAACCTGTGTCATTTACTGAGCTTATCTCCAGTACCAGATAACTGTGGATACTTCACTCACACACACATGATTGTGTAGTGTGATATATGAAGTGACGTGGTGGTGGAAAGCTGGATGTGTACGTAAAGGATATTGCTGACAACGATATCAGCTGACAATATGAAACCTGTGTCATTTACTGAGCTTATCTCCAGTACCAGATAACTGTGGATACTTCACTCACACACACATGATTGTGTAGTGTGATATATGAATGACGTGGTGGTGGAAAGCTGGATGTGTACGTAAAGGATATTGCTGACAACGATATCAGCTGACAATATGAAACCTGTGTCATTTACTGAGCTTATCTCCAGTACCAGATAACTGTGGATACTTCACTCACACACACATGATTGTGTAGTGTGATATATGAAGTGACGTGGTGGTGGAAAGCTGGATGTGTACGTAAAGGATATTGCTGACAACGATATCAGCTGACAATATGAAACCTGTGTCATTTACTGAGCTTATCTCCAGTACCAGATAACTGTGGATACTTCACTCACACACACATGATTGTGTAGTGTGATATATGAAGTGACGTGGTGGTGGAAAGCTGGATGTGTACGTAAAGGATATTGCTGACAACGATATCAGCTGACAATATGAAACCTGTGTCATTTACTGACTTATCTCCAGTACTGTGTCATTTACTGATATTGCTTATCTGACAATATGAAACCTGTGTCATTTACTGAGCTTATCTCCAGTACCAGATAACTGTGGATACTTCACTCACACACACACATGATTGTGTAGTGTGATATATGAAGTGACGTGGTGGTGGAAAGCTGGATGGATGTACGTAAAGGATATTGCTGACAACGATATCAGCTGACAATATGAAACCTGTGTCATTTACTGAGCTTATCTCCAGTACCAGATAACTGTGGATACTTCACTCACACACACATGATTGTGTAGTGTGATATATGAAGTGACGTGGTGGTGGAAAGCTGGATGTGTACGTAAAGGATATTGCTGACAACGATATCAGCTGACAATATGAAACCTGTGTCATTTACTGAGCTTATCTCCAGTACCAGATAACTGTGGATACTTCACTCACACACACATGATTGTGTAGTGTGATATATGAAGTGACGTGGTGGTGGAAAGCTGGATGTGTACGTAAAGGATATTGCTGACAACGATATCAGCTGACAATATGAAACCTGTGTCATTTACTGAGCTTATCTCCAGTACCAGATAACTGTGGATACTTTACTCACACACACATGATTGTGTAGTGTGATATATGAAGTGACGTGGTGGTGGAAAGCTGGATGTGTACGTAAAGGATATTGCTGACAACGATATCAGCTGACAATATGAAACCTGTGTCATTTACTGAGCTTATCTCCAGTACCAGATAACTGTGGATACTTCACTCACACACACATGATTGTGTAGTGTGATATATGAAGTGATGGTGGTGGAAAGCTGGATGTGTACGTAAAGGATATTGCTGACAACGATATCAGCTGACAATATGAAACAGCTGTTATTGACTAAACATATCTAACAGCTGATTCTCGATACTCTGCTTGCACTGCAGTGTGCTTGATGTTGAGATAACACATAAATGAAGGGATACAGTCAGGAATTACGCGTAAAGGATATTGCTGACGACATGATCTCGGGTGACGATATAATACGTCCGTTATCGATTGAGCTTATGACTTATCGAGTAACAGATTATAACGTAAGAGTCCCACGTGTCGTATTAACGTTAAGTCTCTTTGTTGTGAATATTTGAACGAGTTGTTTTTTGAGGTACGTCGCGTAATAATGCACAAGGAAATATATTTTCCGTGGAGTTTACGTGTATCAAAGAACAACAGAAGTTCAAAGTGTCCGCTCAGGTGGAACATTGGTTTTCTGCTCAAAGAGTCTATCAACACCCAAAACCAAACCTTTCCCAGCTTTTGGTACAAGTTTTGTTTTGCAGATTGAAAGTAAAAGAGTTAGCGATTTTGTCAAGGGAATAAGTCATAGGATTTCCGGTTAGAGGCCGAGATCGGGGTTTGGGGATGGCCTTGCTTAGTGGTATAGTGCGTGCTTTAACAAATTAGCCTGGATTCGATTTCCGGCTGTAGTGATATTTTCACGATAACCACTCCCCGTGGTTCGGAAGTCACGCTAAACCGTTGGTGCATCCTACAGGTGGTTGTGCTATTAATAATTGACCCATTTTAGGGAACAGTCGGCCCTATTTTTAACAAGACTACACCTCATCACCCATTCAAAACACTTATCACACTCATCATCCCATATTCACCATGAAATACCCTCTAAGAGTGGTCGGTAAGCAAAGTATTAAAGTATTGACAAACTCGACTGAACGCTATCAAGTAGTATAATTTATTCCCATGTCCATTTATAAGTAGAGTATTAAAACCCCATGCTTATTGGTACAGTAAAGTTCTACTGAGCTGTACTCTAGACATTAGATTCAATGTACTGTAATTCACTTTATACAGGGTTGGGCAGAATTGATTCGTCAATGAGATATAAACAATGAGGTGTTTCCTGCAACTAGCAACTGCTAATGCAAAAACCTACCATGCTTTGAGACACCGACCACTCTTAGAGGGTATTTTAAAGTTGAATGTAGGGATGATGGTGAGTGTGATAAATGGATGATGAGATGTAGTCTTGTTACTAACTAGGGCCGACTGTTCCTTAGATTGGGTCATTAATTACTAGTCCAACGACCAAAAAACACTAATGGCTTAATGTGAGTTCGGATCTACAGTTATCACTTCAGCCGGTAATCGAACTTGATTATCGGTCGGGCCGATTTGTCGTGAAGCACGCACTATACCACTAAGCTATGCCCCCTCCGAAATCGTTGTTTGGTAAAAAAACTATGCTATCAAATCAAGTATCGTGGCTTTGAAAACACCTGATTTGGGAAAAGTATGATGATAAATACATGTAAAAGAAACACAACACCTGTACATCTATACTAAAAGGTTTAGACGATTTCCCAGCAAACAACCGAAAGGTGGTCTACTAACAACTCATAGGGAATGAACAGATAGAGTATAACGATCCACAGCAGTGCTTGGACTCGCTATCAATAGACTGTTATCTATCGATTCTGCCTCTAGAGACTGTTGATTCATTTACAGCTTTTACTGGCAATGCCGACTTGCTGAAAGTCGATAGTCAATGTGATCATTGCTCATAACAGGAAAAATGTATGTGTTTTACAAACATGTTTTGAAAATCAGCTAATTACTTCTCCACACTTCTACCTAGGAGGGTTAAAGACAATACTCGTATATTAGGGTTTTAGTATCATCTAGACCCAAGACTCCCTTCTAACAATATGACACGTCGGTGGTTACTAAATTAATTATAGTTATTTTTTATATTAAGTCAATGTATCCTTTATTAATCATACCAAACCCAACGTCCCTCTGTTTGAAGTTTGTCATTGGCGATGGTAGAATATTTGCAGTTGAAGTAATATTACGGACGATTTTCATCGTCCTTTCAGGTCCTGTGTTCTTGTATACTAAAAACGATGCAAGACATTTGTATACAGTGTGGCCCAAAAAAGGCACTTCTAATTTTATGGTAAGTAATTTTTTTGCTATGTCCCTCCTCAATAATTTTCAGGAACGGATGCAAACATGTTAAGACGTATAGAATACTCAATGGCTGAAAACATGTCGAGCATTCAGTTTTATGATAAAGTCAGTTTTGTATATCTAATAAAAGAAACACCATAAAATTACGAGTAAAATCTTTTTGGACCACTCTGAATATCAATCTCAAATCAAACATAAAACACACATATTTAAAAGCTTTAAAAGAATATTTTTTTGCTTTTATGTGACTTTTAAGGTAAGTTAGAAACTATTTAAGAAACATAAGCCACAGATTTTTCATCCATTAAGCAGAAACTAAAACCTTTCCACGTCAATTAATCCTACTTAGCAGTCAACAGAAGCTACTTTTGCACCGAGTTTCGGTTTGCATTTCAACAAAGCTGGTCGGTTTCGGTTGGACAGCTCGAGGTACAATCGTGACTGTGAGAACAGGGCAGCCAATTACTGAGGTGTTTGATGCTAATTCCCACACCCAGCTGTTTCCTAGCCTCGCCGAGGATGATTTCAGGGGTCAAACATCCAAGGATCTTTAGATGCAAATGTTGTTCCTAGTTTGGTAGTACTTTGTGTGACTCGGGTTTTGTTGATAACTGATCATTTTTATGGATTGAATTACAATATTGTTTGATACTTTTGCTTTGAGACACCGACCACCCTTAGAGGGTATTTAAGAAATATGGGATGATGAATGAATGTGATGAGTGTTTTGCTGGATGATGATATGTAGTCTTGTTACAAACAGGGGCTGGCTGTTCCCCAGATTGGGTCATTAATTGATAGCCCAACGACCAGTCGAATGGACCAACGGCTATAGAGGAGTTTCTGATATGTCTAATGACCTTAAATTCACTAATAGAGAAAATATGAAAGGAAGAAACTAGGAAAATTTCACAATTCTAAAATACAATCCTTGGGGATTTCGCAGAAAAATGTGTCCGTTGAAGGGAATTGTACGTAAAATTGAAATTTTGAGTCAGACAACTTTTAAACTTTGAATAGGTATAACCTAAAACGAGTTGAGGTAAACATGTGTATTTACCTCTATGAATTTAAGATGAGTCTAAATCAGATTTTTTGAAGTTCCACAAGGGAGAGTTTGTATAAAAGAATTTAAAGGTGCCCCTCCCCATTTTTTTGGTGGGGTATGGGTCGCGTCAAGTGGGACGCAAAGTACGTTAAAACAAACTTTAAGATCCATAAAAACATTGTCCAAAATATTTAAAATTTGACTTATGTTAAAAGTTAGGTGAGTGGGACATTTGAGCACCTTGTGGTGCATGCAGGGTCAAAAACACATTTGTACGTATTGATTGACTTT
This sequence comes from Matsumurasca onukii, assembly GCA_018831715.1. Classification (NCBI taxonomy): domain Eukaryota; kingdom Metazoa; phylum Arthropoda; class Insecta; order Hemiptera; family Cicadellidae; genus Matsumurasca; species Matsumurasca onukii. The sequence goes on along the minus strand of CM032058.1, from coordinate 8,568,801 downwards.
GAACAATAGGCAAATTTCTATGTTAAAGGCAAAAGGTATAGGTCAAGTTTGTCATGTTTAACGAGGTGAGGTGTGGACTACAAAGTTCTCTCTACCACCCAACCTCGACCTTTACCTAGCGTTACCGTCGCATTACAAATGTAAGTGGTGACTCCTAGGATCGAACCCGCGCCAGTGGAATGACCAACTCTGGAGTCGCGCACGATTCCAACCCACCACGGGTCCACTATGTTCGTTAAAACTAGTAAATATAACACCGTGGTTAGAACTTGTAGGCAATTTACACCGATCAACTCTAACTTCGTTCAGGTTAGTTGAAAACGACGCTATTTTCACAACGGTTACTTTGCAAGTTACCTGTCTAAAGTGGACGAAGATTTGCTTGAATTTACATTTAACGAAGTCTGAAGTGCAAAGTACAGGATGATAATGGGAAGGGTGAACCATTAGCCTGTATAACTGAGGCGTTTACACTCCTTCATTTCCCTAGACCTCCTTCACCCCCCCCCCACCGCAACAACCCCCACCACAACAACAACAGCCGCCAAGCACGCATAGGAAGTAGTTATGCCTGCCATACCAGCTTCTATCTTAGGGAGGAATTCATGCTATCTTGGCCGTTTGTCAGAAAAACTACTGACGTCAATGAATGTAGATGACTAGTTCTCATTTTACGTTATAAGTTTTCGGAAGTCAACTTATTTGGTTAGTTTATGTGTTGCCTTTCAATATTGTACAGATTTATTGTCTGTTTAGTAACTGTTCTGGTTGCTTATAAGTTGTATTTCAAGTAGAGATATCATCTTTATATATTACAACAATACTACGAACATATTGAATTTGAAGCCTTCAGAAACCCCACGAACTCAAGTAAAGGAATAATGACCTGAACAGCTCGAAACATAGAATCAGCATTTAAATCTTTACACGGATTAAATTAATACAAACCTAGTTTTTCAAAATATATCGTTTTAATATTATCAAACTATTATATTTTGATAATTTATTATTATTATAAGTTATTGTTTATGAGTGATATTTTATGATTTTACTTATAAGTTGCATAATATTTTTGCCAGTTATTCATACTGAACAAACCTATGTATTTCAAGGAAAAATCACCTAAACAATTTTGAGTATATAAAATTCATGTACATTATTTATCGTTTAAAAGTTAGATAGCCTGTTCTGTTGTGTAATCCAGATTTGAAACAATTTATTAACCTAACAGTTATTTCTAACCGTCAACACCGTAAGACCATTTTTCGTCACAAAACCAAGAGTTCAAAGGAAAACGCACAGCTCAACATTCAAAGTTTTAGTGTAGGCCTAAATCACTGAGAAACAATTACCCGACAACATTTACATGGTAATCTGCCTCCGCTTACATTTTGCTTATTATACATGCTGTACCCGCTCTCTCTGTAGGTTAAACTCCTGAAGCTTTTATAAAACAAGATGTTTATAAAACGGTTTACTAATTTATTAAAGTAGATTATGATTAGAAATGTTAACGTGTATGATGTTGTAGCGTATAATTTGAAAACTTTCATCCCCAAACAACTGAATCCGTATATTTGTTTTGAAAATTGGAAAACGATAGCGACAGTATCCGTTTCTCTGCAGTTTTTGGCAGCCATTCTAAACAATTAAGGCATTATAGAATTGTTTAAATGGTATTAATACAATTATCTTTTTATACATTTTTAAATGAAGGGTCACTTGATGAGGTAAATTAAAAATGTCTAAGAGTCACTGCCCTTATTTTAGAGTGGGGGGGGGCGAACTCCCAAACCATGCGAAAATTACTTTAGTTTAGTTGGGTCGGATGGTGTAGTGGTCAGCATAATTGCCCGGCAAGCGAGAGATCCGGGTCCAAGTCGCGGTTTGATCTAAACATTTTTGTCTTCAAATGTCTTTAGTTATTTACTTTAATTTACTAATACATATACCAAAGGCGTTAAAAAATTCGAATGAACTAAATAGTTAAAAACAAAGTCAGAACTGTTCGACACCAGAATACAACCCACTGTATTGTATTTATTTAAAACCGAATCAACTATAACTCGAATGAAAAGTTTCACAGCAGAGTGTTGTTATAAAACAGCTGATTTTAACACACTGTCGATTCCGAATGGATTTGGAGCGAATGTGTATTGACAAAGGCTGATTGGAACTCTGACCCTGTTTTTTTGTTTACGGTCACCTTCATATTAAACCCCTAATCTCCCACTACTTCTGTGAGTTTCGTATTTCACTTCCAAATGTCGTTAGTTGTTTTAGCACAACCGTTAGAAAAGTAACGATTGCGTTTGTAAACATACTGGCTTGTTTTGGTTTTGTTTAACTGTGTTTTGAAAATTATAAAGGGAGGTGATAATCTTTTATGATACAAATTTAATAATTCTTTTTCATGAATGTCTCATGCTATGCTTCATTTCTGTAAAATAACCCCTAATTTATTGCAATTTAGAAGATTTTTCGTAAGATTTAAGCTGGTTTACATTACAATACAACATGCCGTTTATTAAATCAGGACTTAAATGCTATGGGGTTGCAAATCTCACAAAATACATACTTTTGATACTTTGATTGGGATACTAGACATGAAGAGTAAGTGTGTTGAGTTTTTTTTATGGATGATGTGGTGTAGTCAGTTTTTATGGATGATATGGTGTAGTCCTAATGCCGACTGTTTTCCATATTGGGTCATTAATTAATAGCCCAATGACCAATGGAATGGACCAACGGCTTAACGTGATTTCCGAACCACGGGGAGTGGCCATCGTGAAAGGTTATCACTGCGCCCGGGAATCGAAAAGGTGCAGCACGCACTATACCACTGAGCTATGGCCACCTCCTAGTTAATACTGTACACAAAACCTTTTATCATTTAAGTATCTTGATTAGATTAGATGTGCACGTCAACATTGTGCTGAGAAACAGTTTGCTTAAACATACCCAGTTGTGGCCATTATCAAGACGTAACACGGACAAAAAGTAGAAAATGAACGTTAAGGTCGGATCCAATCCTAAAGATGAGTACGGAACATAGCTCAACCCAAAAGTTATGTTATGGAAGCTAGACTGCGCTTAGATGTCACATGGCTGAGACAGAAACATAGTTGCGGCAGCCCAAGCACAGAATGCGCTGCGAGCGCTGCCATATCTCGCCGTCTTTCTCCCCTCTCAGGCTCAAATGCTCGAGTTTGTTAAATGATTTAAATGTGACCAAATTTTGCGATTTTTGGAAAACAAACGAACTTACGCATACGTTGGTGGCTTTTCTTAAGAGCCTAAAAGAACTACCTCACAGCGCTATCTGTGTTTGGGTACTGTTAATTATCCTACCTCAGCCGTTCGGCATCTATGCGCAATCCACCTACCATAACATTATCTTTGGTTCAAATCCCTGTCAAACGCACACAGAACAAGTGAATACAAGAACGAATAAACTTGCACACTGTATTAAAATGTAACAGCAACAGAAACCGAGACTAGGTCGTTGACAACAGCTGTAAAGGCTTGATGTGGGCGAAGTAAACAGCGCCGGCCCGCTTCAACATCCCCTCCCCACACTTCATCTACCCCCCCCACGCACCACTTCATCCCCCTCGCAGCGGAGAACTGGTGTTTAGTTGATTACACTGCTTTGTGATACATGAGTGTATGAGTTAATTTGTCGCCGAGATGTGTGCTGATGAAACTTAACATCCTCCTTTAACATTGTTGTTTAATTTAACAGAAAGTGTTTAATTTGAAAGTGTAAAATAATTGGAGTGAAAACGAAACTATGAAGCTTCAAACGATTACAATTAATTTCAAAAGCCCCTGAACTGAGTAGTAGTGACTAAAATTATATAAATAACCTTCTACGGTTAGCGGATCGTGTGGCGGATTGGTATCGCGCGCGACTCCGGAACTCATCACTCCGATGGTGTGGTTTCGATTCCGCAATCCTCACTTTACAGTGACGCAAAGGTCGAGGTTGAGATGTAGAGAGAACTTTGTAGTCCTAACTTCGCCTCGTTAAACAAGACAAACCTTTAAGGTATTTTAGATATTACGCAAAATTGGATACTACCCGAGAGTCATCGTAGAAACCATTAAAATAATTAAAAATGATAATAACTTCAACAAAGAAGACAGAATAAATTTTTCCAGAAGCTGGCAACCTGTCCTGAAGAAGTCTGTTCGATAGTGCCTCAGCCAATGAGAACATCGACAGTTGGCATCCCTGCACCAATGGACGGTTGGTAGCCCTGTGACTGAAATGATAGCTGGCAGCAAATAGCATAGCTTCAGCCAATCAGTGTCTGAAAATAGTATTCCACAGTGAGACCGAAATATCTCTAGCTAATTATTATGATATTTTGAAACAGTGTGAACCAGAACAACTAGATTATTGTTGTGACACCGCCCGCAAAGCCTAAGAGTTAATTACTATAAAACCACCATTCCTTCTAAAAAAGACACGTATATTATACTATTTCACTAAATTAATACTTAAATAAATAAGACAACCCAGCATCCAAGTATCCAAAGCGGTTAAATGTTACTGTATATTATTAGTCCAGTATGATTTAACTTGCTGGCGAAGCATAATCACAGGTCGGGGATAAACCTGCTCTCTAACATATCGGGATTTACAGCTTTACCTTCTTAGCTTAATTTGCATTTATTGTCACTTCTAAGCCCGAACCCATTTTGAAATTATTTTCAAGAATTATAATAATTGTACCTATGAACACAATTTTCAAGAACTGTTATTGTACCTATGACATACAATTTTCAAGAACTATTATTGTAACTATATGACACCACAATTTTCAAGAACTATTATTTTACCTATGACACACAATTTTCAAGACTATTATTGTAGCTATGACACACAATTTCCAGGAAAATGTTTACTATATAATTATGTGGTGGCTACAGTTTCCCCGTTCAATTTAGAAACACCTTAACGACTTTTGAGAGTTTTACTTAAACGCTTTAAATACTTCTTATTGGGAATCCTCCCAATAATAGATGTGACTTTAGGTTTTATACCGTTTCTACCAAAAGTCATAATATTAAAATGGCCACTCAAGAGAAATAAAGAAACTGTGTTCAATTTGCCTTATTTCAGTTATGTAGTTAAAGTCAACCTTATCAAAAACCTAACTACCTCTCTTAAAAGTATTTCTTATTAACATACTTATGCTGGCTATTGTTTTCCCCGTTCAATGTAAAAACCTTAACAACTTGGGATATTATATTTAAACCCTTATAATTCCTAAAGCCAATCATCCCAATAGGCTATGAGCACAAGAGAAATAGAGAAACTATGATCAATTGAAATTGGGGCAGTTTGCCTTATCTTAGGTTATGTAGTTATTGCCAACCTTATCAAATAACGTTACTATCTCTCCAAAAACACATGATACAGGGTCAGGCAAAAGTGTGGAAACGCCTTTACAACTTTTTAACCAGTTTTTTCAGCGCAACCGAAATTGTTAAATTGTTATTATAGGAAACAAAAGTACCTTTTAATGCATACTGACACTTTGCCCCAGTTTCCAAAATGGGGAATTTGGGGGGTAGCCCCATAATTGTTATAGGGAAACCCAATCGAGGGACACTTCATTTTGAAGGTCTTAGAAAATGTTGATGAATGCTGAAAACTAGACGTCTCTATCTTAACCCAAAAAGAAATGGCCTACCCCCCAATCACCCATTTTGAAAACTGAGGCAAAGTGTTCAGTATGCATTAAAATTGGTTACTTTTGGTTCCTCTAATTCAAAATGTGTTACCGAGTTCCTAATAAAATTATAGCTCAATCCCCATTTTGAAAACGTTTATTTTGCAAAGTAACATTAAATTATCAAATGAAAAACTATATTACTGGTTAAACAGTTATAAAGGCGTTTCCACACTTTTGCCTGACCCTGTATATTACATCCATAAGCGTTCTTAACGCTATAAAACAACACTTTATTGAACCTTTCGTTTGGTTTTGGGCAATTAACACCAATAACAGTCCGCGGTCAGGCTCTTTAGGACGCTTTAGGGACGGTAGTTTAATCGGGATGAGTGGTTAGGTCGCTGTGAACCCGACACAATTTTGATTCCAGTGTTTGTTACCAGGATGCGCTAATAGGCATAGCTACTCACTTTGCTCACGCAGCTGAGTGGACTTGAAGTGCAAAAACCAAATGCCTAGAGCGGGATTTGAACCCGCAACAACAACCTTCAGACGCATGTAACTTAGCCACTAGTCCACCGAGACCCCTTTATTGTCTAGTTTAAATTGACGAAACTCCTACGAGAACAAAAGTTTGGACTGAAATACACATTTGCTTATGAGAACCAAATATCTGCTTCAATGTTTGTGAAGTGTCTTTTTCTGACAGTAAATATGAATAACAAAGAACTCAAAGTGTTTGTCCAGGTGTAACATTGGTTTTCTGCACAAACACGCAACTTTGAAACAACAAACTTACATTCCACATCAGCTGATTCTGTTTGTGAATAGTTTCGTTGTAAATGATAGAAAATAAATAAACATGCTAACATGCTTTTAGTTTGTGTTTTAAGTACACTTCTTTGGTGTATTAAATGCAATAGAATCGTATGGAACAAAACATAGCAGCCAGTAATAGTTTGGTGTTACGATAACATTGTTCTGTATTATAAGTTATTAAAAAAGATTATCTGTCTATAAATTATTATTATCGAATTGCCTTTGGAAAAATGAGATATTTATACCGTCAGCATGGTAAGACCCAGGCCCTGGATCATGAAGTGAGCATCGATCCTGAACCCCAGAACACGTTTTGAGCATATCTTTTCAAAACTGTATATACATATAGGACCCCCTTTTTTGGGGAGGAGACTTTTCTCCAAAAAGGGATTTAAATAGTCTTAAAACAGTAGTCGGATTTTGATGAAATGTGATACAAATATGTATTTAGTTATTATACACCAATATATTAAAAAATATGCAAATCCATTAAGTCGTTTTAAAATGATGGAAAAAGTCACTTTATGCTATAACAGAGGAATGAGTAGTCCTATTTCCTTGAAATTTAAAATGTGTTTTCCTTTCATGATATGTGGTATAACCTTCAGTAAAAAATTAGGTCTGAGGCCGAAAAGAGGCTGTGAGCGTAGTGAATCAGAGTAACAAATTGCAGAGGAATTTCGGTTCACTCACACCAGCGGCGCTTTAGCGCTTAGCTGCGGGTCGGCCTGGTTATAAAAATAATAGAGGCTGTATAGTTAGTATTTCAATATGAAATTGTGTTCAGTAACACAATGTAATACGGAAATTCTTTTCCTAATATTTATCTTATGTCATTTCATCCAACCCAACAGTATCAAATACGAAAAGCGATCAGTTAGCCGGCTGTTATTATGGACTCGTTATTTAGATTTAGGCTAATCAATACCTTGGCCTCTAAATAGCCACGCGAGCCATGAAATATCCCCGCATCACGCAAGCGAACACAAACACTGATGAAATACCGCCGCTGTAAACAGAATCTCTTCTCCCGACTTTTAACATCCAAGAAAGTAAATTGAAAATGAAACGTGTTTAACAAAGGAAATGAGAATGCTCAGCCGTTATTCATGTGATGTTTTGTTTCGTGCTGGCCAACTGGGAGATTTAAATATCATCGATAAATCTAAATATGTATGAAGTAATATTCGAGCAATGAGTACTGTTTATGTTTAAGAGCTGGAAGAGTTAAGAAAACTAGATAGTTTTAACTCTTAAGCTTTCGCGGCCGGTGTCATCATTAAGATCTAAGGGTTCCGGTTTACACTGCGTTAACAGTTAAAAATATATCAATACTGCTAAGCGTTTCGACCTCGCTGTGGAGAGTCATCCTCAGTAGCTGGTTGACTGGCTACTTAAAGGAATCCAACGGATGTTGTATCTAAACGTAACTCTTTTATCTTTGCGGCTGGTGTCAAACTAGTTTTTAGTTTAACTCAGGCTATCGTGACCGGTGACACAACTATAATATGTTACTTCTGGTCCACACCAAGTCAAAACATCATGATAATTAGTTTGAGATATTTTGGTCTCGCTGTGTAGTACTAAAGTACTATCATCAGTCACTGTTTGGCTGAAACTTAATCCAGCAATCAGTGATTGAAGATGGTACTCCACAGCGAGACTGAAATATCCCAATCTAATTATTATTATGTTTTAACTTGGTATGGACTATAAGAACTAGATTATATAATTTAGTTCTTCAAAAATGTTCTGAAGCAAATGTGTCAGCCAATCAGTGACTGAAAATGATAACCCACGGCTAAATATTTCAAAATTATTATTATGATGTTTTAACGCAGTGTAAACCGGAAGAAGTAGATTATTATGTGTAAATCATATGAATTTAAACCTAAATATACCATCTAGAGTAGTGGAATTTGTTACCTAATTGCGCCTTTACCCTTAATTAAAGTTAATTTGATAACTGTACGTGTCTAATAACTAATAATAACTTAGACCTTTAAAGTCTAACTAATTTATTAAATTTTTATAATTTCCAACGCAATCAGTCCATAAAAACCTTAAATATTAAAACCTGACTGCTAAACTTCATTTAATATTAAAATTTACAGCAAAAACGGACGTTGGAGGACTTTGCTGAAACAAAGTTTTCCACGACAACTGAGAATCAACTTGGAAATGTTGTTGAAGTTAATTAGACTCCACTGCCAGTGCCGATTTATAAGTAGCTTTCCGGCGTGCTTCAAACTTTTACTAATTTCGTATTTTAAAAAGTACGAAACATGTAGTCGTTTAAAATTATACAAAACGTCTTTAACGTCTCGTGGCGGGTTGTAATCGTGCACGACTCCGGAGCTTAACCCTCCGCAGGCGCGAGTTCGATCCCTGCAGTCACCACTTACATTAATTCTGTAAAGTGACTATATGGTTACGCTAGGTAAAGGTCGAGGTTGAGTGGTAGAGAGGACTTTGCAGTTTTAACTTTGCTTCGTTAAACAAGACAAAAATTACCGTTTTATTAAGTATTTGCTTTGAATGTAACATGGTGATCGTTTGGTTGGTTGGTAGGCAGAGATAATTCACTATTTTACTAGCACATTTGTGTTATTAAAAGAATGAGAAAAAACTTTATCTGAAGCAAGCTTAAAAGAGTTCAGGGTTGATTTTGGGGCTACTGTTTGCTGTCAACTATAAATGGTTTTAGCGGAGTTAAAGCCCTTAGAGTGAGATTAAATAATCAAACTTAGTAGCTAGATTTAAATAATGCAGCTAGTAAGTTTGATTATTTAATTTTTAATTTTAAAAGTAGCAACGTTTAAGAAGGTTATCGTTGAACTAACATTAAGGATAAGAAAGACAATTCAAATTTCAATATAATCCTAAAAGCTCATAATGTAACGATATTTTTTACAAACTGCATTTATACTCAGAGGGTGTTATTTTTATCTCTGGATCTGATATGAGTATACTGTAGTAAATAAATAAAGGCGTTTTTAAGGGTTGGTTTTAAAATTATTGAAAAATAAAAACAATCCTGTATTTTATTTAATTAGTTTGTTATTTATCCTTAAAGGCAGTAGTCTATCTAGACAAATAAAACCTGCTTGGATGTTCAAATTTAAATACTTAGAACACAAAACCACCTGTTGATTAAGGACGCAAACAATTTAAATTTTTAAATTTCAAATGTTTTAGTTTTAAAACTTTTCAAACCCGATGATTTTTTGAACTCAGGCGATTGAGCTATGAAGATTTTACGATCACAACAAGACGCAAATAAGAGTTAAAAGCAATCAAAGTACAAGTCTCAATGGCTCTGGTGATTACAATCTAAATGGCGTCGGTTTAATTGTTTTCGTGCTCAAAAGCCATTTCACTTTAGTGCACTCATCAAAGGAGAATCTGAAAATAACCGATGACTTGATGTAACTCGGTGTGCTAAAAAGGTTGGAGTCGTACGCTCACACACACATGAGTTATAACTAATGTTTAAAAATAATTGAACATTTGAGCGAATCCGTGGCGGATTGGTATCGCACGCGACTCCGGAGCTCTAACTCCTGTGGCGCGGGTTCGATCCCCGCAGTCACCACTTACATTAATGTAATGTGACTAATACGGTGACGCTAGGTGAAGGTCGAGGTTGAGTGGTAGAGAGGACTTTGTAGTCCTAACTTTGCCTCGTTAAACAAGACAAACTTTGCCTTTTACCTATAACATTTATTACAAATAACTTTTTACCAACTCAGCTTATCTGTGTCTAGAAAATAGTATTTTGTAAAGCTGTCTAGTAATTTATTTTATAATTCTTTTAACTTATTAATCGATTGCCGAACATTTAAGTGCCAAGAGCAGAGTCATGCAAAACAAACCCTTAGCCAGGATTATTATAAAACCTCGTTCTCGAGCTTTTTGTGTAAAGGTGGTGACTAGTTGGAAAAAAATAACTAAACATATTGGAGGAATTTTTGAAATCAAAAGCCTCTGACGATATAAACTAAAATAGAGTTGAATTTGAAAATATTTTAATCCCAAAGCTGTTTAGTATTTTAGCTTTACGTAAATACAAGCACATTTTAATTTAATTTCGAACTTCATTACTAAATTTATGGACATTAGTGTTAACAAAATATTGCTATCATAGTTTTAATAATGTATTGCCACTAAACACCATTTAATTTTTTCATCTTAAAACGGTTAAAAGGTTAGTGGCCAATCACAAAACTACAAAAAATATTCCTTACACTCAAATTATTTTGATTAATGAAACTACACATCAACAGCTACGGACAAATACACAAACTCAACTAATACCCATTATAATCACAGCCGAAACGTTGCAACAAGAACTACCGTGAATTTCAGCGAAGTTTCTTTAACGGGAGAAACAACAAAGAGCAAGCTCATGAGTTTTTATTGGAGCGGACCCGTGGCGGGTTGGAATCGTGAGCGACTCCGCAGCTCATCACCACGGTGGCACGGGTATACGGTAACGCTAGGTAAAGGTCGAGGTTGAGTGGTAGATAGGTCTTCGTAGTCCTTAAGACAAACTTTACATTTACCTTTTTAATAACAACTGTAGTTACAGCCGACGCGCAGCCACATGCGCTACCGAGAATTCTAGCGAATTTCTCGTAACGGGAGCAACAACGACAACGCTCGTAAGGTTTATCTGAGCTGGAATTCTCCGATGTTTATCGTTATCTGTGGGGTTGATATGCAACCGAGTCTCTGTGACCTTGCTACGGGTATATTGTGTTTCCCAGTTGAGGTATTCTCTCTGTATGTGCTGGAGACATGACAATTGCTTGACATCACGACACAGCTGACCTTGCCATCATGCTATCACACATTTCTTCATTATCTGCTCTATTTCATGTTGATCTACACATATGTACTGTTTAAAATATCAGTAGTTCCTCGCAGATCGCAGCTTGTTTATAAAGTGTTAAGTTACAGTATTGTTAAAAGTGTTCACAAAGGAACGTAGTGTTTCTCCTGATTTCACAGGTACAAATTATAGGTTTAACTCTTCTGAAAATTGCTTCAAACGACTTTCTTTTATACTGTTTCGTACAAAAGTACTTTTTTTCGTCAAGTGCCTTTTTTGTACACCTTGTGAGAAAAACAAACAAGTTAAAAAATTGCGTTAATCAAACATTATTTTGAGCACATACTACAACTAAACATGTAAAACATACGGGATATTTTTTATTTGTTAATCCTTTAATTTATGAGGTTACCGATATATTTTGTTGGAGCATCGGAAGAAACTCAAAATTGCATTACATTTTCCTTTACAGACCATGATGATTTTTGAATTTAATGTAGACTTCACTCTAAATTGGATGAAAATATGTTAATAAGTTTATATTAACATATTATCTATAACTGTGTATTCTAGGAGTATATTTTTTATAACTGTGATGTCTTCGATGTTGATGACTTAAACGTTACCAAATCGCGTGATTTTCGATATTGAACAAACCTGCGCGTGCGTCAGTGGCTCTACTTAAGACTCTTAAAATAATTCCCCAGCAGCCCTATATGTGCTTGGGCTGCCGCAACTATGTTGACTTTTCCGGCCTCAGCCATATAACATCCATGCGCAATCTACCCACCTTAACATTATTTTGGTAAAACTAATAGAACAGTGCGTTATATAAGTCGTTAAAACCAAACATATTGACATTCATTTAACATAACACGAGACTGTTTTTATATAATTAATACGTGCTTAATCCATGTCATTTACTAAAAAAATATTTTCGGGATAGGCCCTATCGTAATTTAACTTTATACTCGTATTTTTTATAACAGACAACACTGTAAACATTTAACTCTTAGGCTTTCGCGGCTAGTGTCACAACTATAATCTAGTTCTTCCGGTTCACACCGCGTCAAAATATCATGATAATTAGAGTGAAATATTTCGGTCTCGCTGTGGAGTACCATCTTCAGTCACTGATTGGCTGAAACTGAACGGAATAACTAGATTATAACTGTAAACATTATTTTTCAATTGTAAAAAAATATATACAATGACTATCTCCAATCTTACATTTCAATCTCGAGTTAGGTTTCCTTACAGTTGGTAGTAGATTATCAACTAACTCAGAAGCTCAGTTGGGGTCGAGTTCGTCTAACTACAATGACTCAGTTCGTAATATTGTCTGAATGAGTAACTCTCTCGTAATGAGGTCAATGATAATGGTGACCCGACTGTCCAAGGTAATTGGTCAGCATGACAGGTCAATTTATCTGACCAGACTGTTCTAGGTTGTGAGCGCCCATTGGTCAAATTATATTTTTTTGTCCAAGCATTGTTAGATATTGATTTCTGAAGTAGATACAGCAAGTGATTTCCTTGATCTAAGATTTTAGCTAAACACTGTACTTGAAACTTGATTTGATAAATCGTTTACTCTTCCAGTAAAGTTAAGGTTGAGGTGCAGTCTACTTAACATTCGGGCCGACTGTTCCTTATATTCGGAACAATAAGCCAACCATCATTGGCTATAGATCAATTTCTTGTCCTGTCCTGACTTCATAATCACAAGGAAAAACCATCAAATAACATGAAAACTACTTCTTTGTTAGCAATGGACTGGTGCCATGAAATATACAGAATGGTACTAAAATAATTGTTCCAAATTTCAGGCGTAGTTTCCTACACTAAAAAAAATGTCCCTGAAAAAGAAAAAGAAGGACTTTTCTTTTTAGTGTAGGGAAACTACGCCTGAAATTTGGAACAATTATTTTAGTACCATATTCTGTATATTTCATATCACCAGTCCATTGCTAACAAAGAAGTAGTTTCATGTTATTTGATGGTTTTTTCCTGTGATTATGAAGTCAGGACAAGCCGTTGATCTATTGCCATTGGAGGTTGGCTTATTGTTCCGAATCTAGGGAACAGTCGGCCCAGTTTAAAAATGGGACCAAAACTGCTTAATTAACACGTTAGCCTCCATTTTGTTTTTTCCATTGACTATTTAACATTCCCCATGCCACTAAAAAGATTTGGCTCAAACCTAATATAACGTTTAATCAAGACCGTCTACGTAAGAACTCTTTCATTGTCTTAGCGATTACAATCCTACTCCTGAAGTTTGTTAACAGATTTTAGATACAAAGACGACAGTATAGAATAAATACACACGACAACTAATTGTAAAACTGTCCGTGCATGCCACTTATAACACGTAACAAAATCATAAAAATATATAAATTGTTAAAGCTCAGGAAAGTTGTTTATTTAACAAAGTACATTGAATTCAACGAGTGGTTCATAACCGATTCGCTTCAAACGTCAGTTAGGACAAAGCCCATGATTGGACATCAATCAAACGATCGCAAATATTGGACCACTTTCAACTTTCAAATTCTCTTTGTGTTGCCTACCTGACTGTAAAACATACACCAAAGCCGGGCTGAAACAATGGTGACCTATTTGCAACCTGATTGGACGTACTCGGCCATACGCTGGCCACACAGTATGCCCTAGGTACTAATCAATCGGCATTTTTATTCGGGTTTATTATGAAAATTAAAGATTCGAAAGTTAAGAATGCACAGTAGTACATGCTGTAATCTTGAATTTCGTCCCAAAAGAGCAATGTAAAACATGAATTTTCTTGGGACATTACACACCTACAGTTTTCATAGGATTTTTATTAAATATTTAAGTGACTCCTCTGAGCCAAATTTTCTTTTTCCTACTTGTCAAGCCGTGACGTGACATCAATCTAAAATTGAAAAAATTTTAATTTAAATTCCTTAGTTTTAATTTTAGACTATTAAAATTATCAAACAAGTGGTAAAATGGGACAAACAACAAAATGGCCGCCAGCTGCTGTGCACTCTTAAAAGCTATCACCTTGATGGAAATTTTATTAAACATAAAATTAGTATCATTGTTTTCTCCGAAATCTTGATTTTATGGTAAAAAATATGTAAAAAGTATTTTAAGATTTTAAAGATTTTTCGGGTGTTTTAATTTTTTCAACATAGAAGATAAAGTTTGATTCATAACATGTTTAGGGAAGTAAGTTTACAAAACCAATCAAATTGTGCTTGAAATAATTATAACCTCGTTCAAAGGTTATGCGTGAACAAACATACCAGGAAATCGCCCCAGTATGAAATCCTCAGTATAATTACTAGGGGGTTAAAATTACGAGTATGTAACTTATCCTTGCGTAGGAATCGGTTAATGGTTGTTTGGTTGTGTTTTCCTGGTCGGCTTATTCTGAACACTTTAATCTAGCCCATTTTCTAATGTTTTGTGTTATGTTTTAGGTTACTTTTCACCTGAAGATGGAATCAGATTGCAGATCAACGAAAACATCGTGATTATTTTGCTAACTATAACGATGGAAAATGTCCGCAATAATAGTCCAACTTCTGAAAACACACCGTCGTCAACAAAAACTTTAAAAAAGTAACAAAATAACCACATTGTTATGATTTCTAATACGATTAGGCTTGTTACAATATAAAACTATTAATGACGTACCTTCATTTTGAAAAAAAACAAATCATAGTCACTTTGAAACCAGTTTTTGTAAATGCGAGATAATGTTCGTATCAGTAAATGCTATAAAAGGCGGTAAAGAAGCATTAACGGTGTGAAAGGTTAAGGCAATGAGTATTAAATAAAAGCCCGTTATGGCCCATCAGTGCGATCTACGACCTTCTCGCTGGAAAATATTTCCTCCACTTTTATAACAGGTTTAACTTAGTCTAGCTTTTATATAAACGTAACTTATTCAATACGGTTCTTTCACTTTGTACTATTCAAGATTATTTATTGCCATTCCACATAGTTATGTGATAGACAACGTCAAGAGTAAAAATTAGGATGAACATCGCTATACCTTAGCAATTATTGTCATTATTGATTATCAAAATTTCAAACCATCTTTGACAAATTTATCAAAACTAATACCGAATCTATTTGGTACTTTAAAAACAGCTAAAGTTGTCTTGTTTTATGAGGGGAAATTAGGGCTATAAAATCCTCTCTCCTACTCAACCTCGACCTTTACCTAGCGTCACTGTATGATCGCATCACACATTGTATACACTATAAATATGAAAGAGTGAAACCACTCAGAAAGAGTGAAACTTCGTTCTTTTGGGTGCAGGAACCCAGCCACTCTCATCAAAGATTTCACTCTTTTGGAGTGGTTTTCACTCTGTCATATTTAGAGTGTAAGTGGTGACTGCGGGGATCAAACCCGCGCCACCGAAGTGATGAGCTCCAGAGTCGAGCGCGATACCAATCCGCCACGAATCTGCTGTGTTATACTAATATAATGTATGGCAATTGTAATTAACTCATCAGTAAAAAATCTACACGAATCCCAAAGCTCTTAAGCTAGGTTTCAACCAACGTTAGATACAAATTAAAAGCTAAATTTGTACATTCTTTGCTAAATATATACAAAGTTAAACTTCTTTGCTAAAAGATGTTTTAACGCCCACCATTTCTTTTGATGTAAACGATCCTTACTAAAGTTTCGCGCAAAGCTTCTCTTAGAGCTAAGTACTTTAGTGAGTTCACTAGAAAACACGGATACTTTGAGCACTAATTAAGTTCCATGAACTCTTCTAAGCAGTTTAACGGGTTCCTTAACAGATTACTTAATTGTCTTGATTAGTGAAACAGCGTAGGTACTAAACTTAAAACAAATAACTTACGTGCAAACAAACGTTTTGTGAAAATGTTAACGATATCGAAATTTCTGATGGCGATTCCTATACATTCTAACCAGTTTATTTTATTAACTTTAATATTAAGGGACAACTACTATTTAATGAGCATCTTGTGTAGTCTTCGAACAAAGTCACATGAAAGTCTTTTTTCCTATGTGATTAGTAGTCGTCCGTTGCTTTTGCCAGACCAACTGCTTACAACCAACAAATTATACCTAACGATAGTCTGGATCACGAGGATTATTAGTTTAGAAACTGGAAAGTAGACAACTTTTTCAAAATCTGGATTAAAATGCTCATTTACTACAAAGCAAACAGTGTAATTTAAAAAAGAAAAATTCACTTTGTAGCAGCATTATTAGGGTTGTAGTAATCTTTTGAAGTACATCTTGTTTTAGCGTTTTGGAGTTGTATGACGTATTCCATCATAAGCCCTTCTTAAGTGTTTCCCGAACAGAAAATTAAACTCAAAAAGGTTTAGAAAGAGCCTATCTTGGATTTCCTTTGGAAAACTCTTCCTTGGAGATAAATACTGCAAAATATAACACAAATCAGTTACTATTCATGGAAAATCGAATAGAATCTATTGAACAATTTCAACTGCAACAATATCCTAACAGTCGATTTCAACATCTTGCCAATAGTAAGCTCACAGTACGGTAAAGGTTGTAACATAGTACCAATATCTTGAACAAACCCTACATTTTTCAGACATTTTAATAATAAATTTAGAAATAATGTACAGTACTTTATATCTATGCACAACTTTATAGTGTGATACACCTATTTTCGATAAAAGTAAAAGGGTTCAGAGAGTCCAGAACGTATTAAACTGGTTAGTGTTAGCCGGCTGTTATCCCATCATCTTACTTTGTTAATATAAATCCAAAAATATAAATATATAAAAATCATTAAAAACACTCAACACTGTCGACACTATTGTATAAATGTGTGCCATTGTCTTGATGAGAGCTTCTCCAATGGTGGTTGATGAGGTCAATGGTGTTGGAACTGTCCGGGTTAATTGTTTCCATTGACAAGTACATTTATTTTGCATTACCACTCAACTTGATGAAGCATTGTTCCTGAATGTAGGCTCGTTTCTGAATTTATAGAATTTATATTTTGTGAATTTTAGTCTTTCTTTTACAGTTAAAAGGTTGCTTAAGTTCTTAAGAAACCTGGTAAAAATGTTTCGAAATGTAGTTTTGTTCAATAGAAAATCCTTAGTAAATTGTGAACAAAGAGGTGCCATTATAAAACTTAAGCGTTGGTTAGAAAAATTAACGGTGTCAGACGGATTCAAATAATTGATGAACTTAGTCAGTTTGATAGTTTCTGAGAGTCAAAAACTGCAGCTGCACTTTTTTAAACCTTAGGTTAACAAACGGACCTTATTATTTACATTATGTGTGCGTGAATAAAGAAATACAAATTCAAACCTACATTGGTCCTTTTTTAGAAAATTTACGTAAAGAATTAAAGTATTAAGTAATAGTATTAAGTTAGTAAATTAATTAAAGTATGAATATTATCTGTCTCACAAAATTTATAGTTGGAAGTGAAGTGGAAAGCCAGACAAACACGTCTTTTGTTTTGCAGAACTTCTCCAGTCATTAAATAAAATCAAATAATTTAACTGAATTTAAACTAATGACTGTAACTTTAGTACAAAGTAAATTACGTGCTTTCCCGGTGTTGCTGCACCAAAGGTAGAAGATTTGTCAAAACTTTCACACAACCAACGAGCTTTACCAACGATTGATGTTTTCATTGAATTGTCTTTCGAAAAACGAGACATTCATACTTTATGCTCAAGACCCAGACCCGGGAGTATGGATTGAGCACCGATCCTGACCTCCAAAACACGACTTTAGTATTTTCTTCAAAACTATAAGCATACATGTTTATGTGTGTACTCTCTACAGGTATCATTTGTTGTCCAATTTTTTATGAAATTTGGCACAAACGTCCTTTTCTAAATAACAGTCAACAAAACCATGAAAAATCGGACTTGAATAGTCAACGTAAGCCTGAGGCCTTTTGAAAAAGGCTAAAGCGAGGCTGTTTTAATGCTTTGTAAACAGATAAAACCTAATGTTTGGTGTGTCTATCAATATATCAAAAAATGAGAATTCATCAAGTCGTTTCAAAATAGTGACCAAAAAAGTCAACTTTGCAATTAGCACGGAATGATAAGCCCATCTTCAATTAAAAATTTGAAATGAAATAGGCTATAAATTCTAGATCTTTAATACATTTTACAGTCAAAGAACATGAAACTCTGAGGACGGAAGTGAGCGGAGGAAATTAGAGTAACACATTGCAATGGAAAATCGAATTACTCATGCCAGCGGCACTTTAGTGCTAAGCTGCGTGTCGGCCTGGTTTTCTTCTTACTTTCATTAAAACACGCTAAATGATTAACGTCCAATTCGTAGTTATGAAAAAACGAATATTCTTCCCTAAATAATCAAAAATTGTTTCGCTTGTCACAACACAAAACAATTAAAACACACAAATACAAATCTAGTTGCATCCACACAGTGGCCTGATATTGTGGACATGCTTTGTCATCGACAGAAGCGTATCAACACAGTCAGCTGATAGCATGACGTCACGTCATCTGTGAACTTCACAACCAGTGATCAACCTTTATGTCAGACTCAACACAGGGATTGTATTCAGACCCTTCACAGTTCACCGTGTCTTTTCACTCTTTGTTTGAACTTTGTTGTTGTCGATGGTACAATTTCTGAGATTAAAACTCGGATTAAAACATTATTATAAACGTGTTCATCGTTTTTAGTGAACAAAAAACACGTCGTTTCGGGGTCAGAAGTCTGACCGCGTCTTCAAGCGAAAAACCTGAAGACGGGGTTAGAATCCAGGTTCCGAAACGTCATGTACTTTTCGTTCACACAAAAAACGATGGAAAATTTGTATACAACTTGCCACATTATTGCCCAACCCTGTATATTAGTTTAGTCTGCATGATACACTGGTTCACAAATGGACGAAATACTTATTTTAATAGGAGGTTTAGGCAGGGCAGGGCCCATGGTGCCCGGTCAAAAGAAGTTATGTCCCCCGGCCGACTTCGAATAATAGAATTCAACATTTTACGTTCGTTTAAAACGTTCTTTTGACTGTGTGTTTTTATACAGGGTAGCCAACGAAAAGGAATCAGAATATTTTACTTGCAAGACATGTTACATGTATGGCAAACGTCAGGTTGGCTATTTAATGAAATAATATTGACAATCACGCTAAGGTCATGATAGTAACCTCAAACGAAAAAAAAACTCAAAAAAGACATATAATATCTATACTATTAGTATTTCGGTTAGGGTTGTCCGGAGTGTTGAGATCTCGGAATCTGGCTGGGGTAATTCAGAACTTTTTGAATAGAAATGGTCCTTAGTGTGTGGAGGGTGGGGAAACGAATAAAATTATATAGATTTTTATTTTTATGGGGTTTTGAGGTCCCCAATTCCCCATGTTATATTTCTTTTTTAGTAAATATTTATTAGTAAATATCAACGGATTTGTTTGAAACTCGACACATAGTTGTATACCATTAACCCAAAGACCCCTACTGATTTTGGGGTTCGGGGGCACAATATATGGATTTGGGGGGTTAAAGGGGGGGCAAGAAATAAAAAATCATAAAATCGATGTGGGGTATCAAAAAAGGGAATATTATGCTGATTTCAAAAATATATTGGTTGTCTACCAAATTGTTTGGGGGAGGAAGGGGGTTAAAAATGGGGTAAAACCTAAAATTTTCTTTATTAAATGAGTTTTACAAAGCGGGCACCGAGGCCGTAGGCCGAGGTGCTTGGCTCGCGAGCGAAGCTAGCGAGCGTGCCAGGGGTTCTGGGGGCGAAGCCCCAGCTGGTTTAAAACTTAGAAATTATACAATCGTCAACAACAATCTTCAAACAAAGAACACGCGATAACTATAACATTTGTATTTTAAAGCATCATAACAAACCGATGGAGCAGGAAATGAACGGAACATTTTATTATTTGTCGATACAAATGAAAAACGATTGATCTCATATAAATTGGACACAAATGGATACTTTATTAAAATATAAGTTTTCCCGTAGTGCATAAAGCATTCTGTATCATGACTGATTCGATTGAAGTGTCAATTTGAACAAAGCTCTTGATTGGACATCCTTCATATGATTCCAAATATTGAATAGCTCTCAACAAACATTCTCTCTGTGCATTTAATATTAAACAGAATAAAAACTATTTTTAACTACGGTTTCTGATCGTCAGACTAGTATTTATTTAACTATTCAGGCATTTGGTAGCTAGGAACTCGTTTCATTGAAAGATGGAAAAGACGTTTTATCAACTCGGGGAATATTATTACTCAGTTCAGTACAAATATAATTAATTATCATTAAATTAATCTAGGTTGAACATTACTCTAACTTAAGTGGGGTAGGTTAAAACGTTTTGATTGATTTAACAAACATATTACTCTTATGGAAGCTCTTAGTGCAAAACCTTCGGGAAATATCTGAAACCCATTTTATTGCTCTGACAAGTTGGTGGCCAAAAAACATATGGCGTCTGAAAATTGGCCTTGTCCTTATTTATTGAATTATAGCGGCAAAACAGTCGCTCCTTTTGTATTTAACACCTTTTCAACCTCTGACGGTTTCGTTGGTAGATCAGTTTGAAGTTAAATTGTGGAACTTAATTGCAACCAAAATGCAAGGCCGCAGGCCGAGTGGGGCCATTATGATATAAAGATCTTTAAGAACCAACTTGTTTTGTAAATTTTAATACACTTTTCACCGGGTTTATAGAACATGGTGAAGCAAAAATTTGCTGAAACAAGTACTGTAACTTTATACCAAAATTAATTTTTGTAAAACACATTTTGGTGACACCTTTATTCTTTATTTACAAAATTAGCTGTGATGCCTTTTATCACGGTAAGATAACTATGTTAAATCTTTCTTGAGATGTGCTCAAAAAATACGTTTTGCCATTTATTTCTTCAACATATTTTTTGTTAATCCGATATTATATAGAGTAATTTTAGCGCCTAATACCTATCTTAGTTGTTCTTCTTTTTCTTTGGTTATCTTTACCAACGTTTCTACACCAATGTCTCCAATGCAGCCTTAGCCGGTGAGATAAACATAACAAAAATAATCAAATAGAAGTGTGGAAATTGTTTAAAGTTAAGTTGTACTTTGTAAATTTTCAATTAATTAAATTTACATGTTAGAATTATGTTAAACGAACATTTACATGACATTCGTGTAGTTAATAAATTTATTTGCAGAAAATACCAACTATTTCATCAAATAATGGTCAACCAATAGTAATCAACCGATAGAATGTAACTTTATTTTTAGTGTAAAAGCAATATACATTTAATTATAAGTACTCACAAGTCAACATCGTTCAGTAACCAAACACTCCAAGAATCGTCAGAAAATTACCTGCAACAAACATGTAAAAATTAGTTAAATTTTCTTGTATCCAAATTAATTTTTTAGAGTGAAACATAACATTCTGTTCGTATGGTTGTGGTTATTTACCACAATTTACGAGAAATTAGCAACCGTAATATTACCAAAATATCAGCAAAACAATGCGCAAAAAGAAAATAAATTATCTTCTTTTTATTTTGAGATTTTCACAAATGTAATTTTAGCGCAAATCATTTATTGCTAAAACTTTAAAATTTTAAAATGTCCAACGAGTACCTTAGTATATCTACGAACAATTGCCGAATAATTTATGATATGAAAGACAATTTTACGTTTACAAATCATCTTCATGTCATCTTCAGTTACATAAACTAACACGAAATTAATTTTTACAAAGTTAAAAATTCAAAATAATATAAAATATAAACTTGTAATGTTTAAGCTTATTGGATCAAATAAAATAATGTTTTACTCAATAATGTAACGAATTCAAAATTATCAGACTTAATAGTATCAAAAATATAACTTTTTTTGAAACATGTAAAACAGTTTTAACTTTAATCAAATTAAACACTATGTTTAAATGTTTAAACTTTTTTAAATGTACTTTTGTTTTAATTTATGTAAAACGCCTGACGATGTCGTCCTGCTCGTCGAAAGCGCTTGTACAAAAACAGATTTAGGCCTAATCCATATTGGTTTTATTTAAAAAAGTAACATTCTCTTTTTTATCTGCCAAAATATCCTTTAGAATATTAAATGAAAACCTATTAAAAAAATTAAATTTACGCACTTTTAGAGTTTTGTCCTAAACATTGTAGAACAACGCAACAGGACAAGCGGCGGGCGACGCAAACAGGCTATGTTTGACAATGAGCATTTTTCCAGTACTCGTTTTGTGTTACAGGTGGTATCCAATAATTGGATGCATCTCTCATTAGCTCCTCCCGCCCGCACCGTCAAACAAATTGGACTCATTTCCCATTTCCACAGCAAACTCATAACAGTGGTACACAAACAACGGCGTTAACCAATCAATGAAGTGTACACTGATGAACAAGGCTGTTTACACCACCTTCGCTAACTGTTTCATGTGAATTTAGCTTTTATTATCGAATTTCAGATGGAAAATTGAGATACTCGAGCCCTCAGCATTGTAAGATCCAGAAAAATGAGATAATAAGGCCGTCAGCATGGTAAGATCTAGGCCCGTGACAAAGAAATGAGAACCAATCCTGACCCCAGAACACGTGTTGAGAATTTTCAAAACTTTATATGTATGTACGTATATCATCTTTACAGGTCACACTTTTTGTCCGACTTTCAGATAAAAACGTTCATTTTGTAAATGTCTCGGTCGAGTTTGTTAACCAGCAAAATCGAACTACCGGAACCTTTATTTGGGGGGCTTTTCACCAAAAAAGGGGTTTAATGGTCTAAAAACAGTAAATTTCGTAAAAATTGCATGATATTTGTAATATATAAATATTTTTGAATTATAAATCAATGAACTACAGCTGAATGAGTAGCCCAACTGAATGAAAATATATAACATGTGTTTTCCATTCATAATAATTATGTATCAATTTTGAGTAAAACACGCCGTCAGTCTGATGCCAAAGGGTGAAGAGAGGCTGTGAGCGTAGCTTAGTAACGCTTGTCGTCACATCGGAGGCCCAAGGCCGAAGCGGGACTGTGAGTAGTGGCCAGCTGAGATCACGAAGCAGTGCTGTGAGCGTAGTGAACAGCCTCGTCACGCTCGTAAGCGTAGAGGAGGCCAGGCTGAGATCAAAGGTCGAAGCAGTGCTGTGAGCGTAGTGAACAGCCTCGTCACGCTCGTAAGCGTAGAGGAGGCTGAGATCAAAGGTCGAAGCAGTGCTGTGAGCGTAGTGAACAGCCTAGTCGTAGCGTAGCTATGAGAGGTAAGCAGAGCGTAGTGAACAGCCTCGTCACGCTCGTGAGCGTAGAGGAGGCCAGGCTGAGATCAAAGGTCGAAGCAGTGCTGTGAGCGTAGTGAACAGCCTCGTCACGCTCGTAAGCGTAGAGGACGCCAGGCTGAGATCACAAGTGAACAGTGCCCGTCAGCTCGTAGTGAACAGCCTGTCACTGTTCAGACGTAAAGAGGAGATCAAGCTGAGACCAAAGCAGTGCTGTGAGCGTAGTGCTGTGAGCGTACAGCCCGCCTCGTCACGCTCGTGATCGTAGAGGAGGCCAAGCTGAGATCAGGTCCCGTGTGTGAGACTCGTCGTTGTATACGAGGCCTACAGAACATTATACAGACTGCGTAGGCTGCACAGCCGGTGTGTGCGGTGTAGATTTGTCAGTGGTATGTGGTACTCGGGCTCATCTGTTATAAAGCCACATCCATGCATTTCACTTGCTCCATATAGATAACGTGACTGTATAAAGCTGAAAGTTAGTGTGCAATCGCCAGATACTTTGTTTTCATTGGTTGTTACAGTTTGCCGTGAATATTTACCGAACGGTTTACCTGAACGGGCAGATTAGTGAGTTTTTTCTACCCAGACAATATGAATTGAATTTTTCAGTAACAAAAAGTTTACTCTTACGCTTTTGCACCCGTGATCACAACTATAATATAGTTCTTCAGGTTCGCACCGCGTCAAAACATCATTAAAATGGGCTTGAAATATTTCGGTCTCGCTTTGGAGTACCATCTTCAGTCACTGGTTGGCTGAAATTGAGCAACTTGGTATCCTGGGCTGCCAACCGTCCGTTTAAGCAGGGAAGCTCGCTGTCAATGTTCTCATTGGCTGTGACACTTGTGAAAAGACTTCTTCAGGACGAGTTGCCAGCTACTTAAAAGTTTAATGCTGTTTTCTTTGATGAATACTATCATTTTTAATTATTTCAATGGTTTCTTAAGTATAGTTGTGACACCGGCCACGAGAGCGTGAGAATTAAATTAGTCTTGATATCAAAACACTATGAAGCGTATATATTTATAGTAATCAAAAATGAGCAATTAACTGTAACATTCAATACAACAAAGTCTTACAGCATTTACAAAAAGGAAATCACTACTTAGAAAAACTTCATAAGATAACTAAAAAATAGTCAAACGAAATTAACGAACTTCCACGCACTTTCAAACAAAGAAGTTACTATTAACCCTGTTGCCATTATCTTGACAACTCCACAGTACTTATAACCAAAGTACCGTTACGAAAAAGGGTAAAAGGCCTTTGCCTTGTTTAATGAGGCAAAATTAGTCACAAAATAATTATGTAAGTGGTGACTGCGGAAATCGAACTCGCGCCAGTAGAGTGATGATCTTCGGAGTCGCGCTCAATACCAATCCGCCAAGGCTCCACTAAAATAGTGTTTTTTCATATAACTCCACATAAATCAATACAATGTATTTTGTTCATGCCTCAATAAAGTGCTTAAGTATTTCATCAGAAAAACATTGAGCTGTTTATATTATTTTATAGCTATCCTTTAATGAACGTTCAGTTCTACGTGAGGACACAAAACAACGACTTTATACAAAAAACACCCATGACCTCTCACTTTAAGAAAGTAGAACGTCACAAAGAGTAAGTGTAAGCAGCAGCAAACATGTTGGGTTCCAAGCAACACATGTTTGCATTTACTGCTTCATTACACCGGGAAACATGTTGAGTACAAGGACTTCATTGTTGCTCGTGTTGTCGCTTGTAGCGAACATGACCACTTTCGCTAGCTTAATGAAAGTGTTCACTATCATTGTACTGTCTTGTGTTAGCTTTCCCTGGAACCTTTAGTATTTGTTTAAAGCGAATATTGTATTATGGTAGGTAAATTGCGCATAGATGCCATGTGGCTGGGGCGGAAAAAGTAATACAGCTCGGCAACTCAAGCATAGATAGCGCTGCGAGGGAATTCTTTTAAGAGTCTCAACTAGAGCCACTGAAGTTCGTTCGTTCTCGAAAATCGCACGGTTTGGTCACATTTAAGTCATCGACACAGGACAAACTCGAGCATGTGAAGCCGAGGGGGGAATACGGCGAGAAATGGGAGCGCTTCTGTGCTTGGGCTGCCGTAACTATTTTGATTTTCCTTCCTCAGCCATGTGGCATCTATGCCAGATCTACCTACCGTAAAATATCTTTTCTTAAATAGTGATTTGGAATTTTGTTTTCGAGTTCTTATATAAGTGCTTAGCAAATCCATGGCGGATTGGTATCGCGCGCGATTCCGGAGCTCAGTACTCCGGTGACGCGGGTTCGATCCCCGCAGTCACCACTTGCAATTTGTAAGATGGCTATAAAGTTACGCTAGGTAAGGTCGAGGTTGAGTGGTAGAGTAGACTTCGTAGTCCTAACATCACCAGGTTAAACCAGAAACAGTATATAACATATATTTTCTACATAGAAAATATGGTTTTGTGGACTGGTTCTATGAAAAGCTGATGGTTTTGATATGGTTTGAAAACAGAGTGTTAAAGGGGTTAATTAGCTCACCAAAACCAATTGATAGAGCTTTAAGCACGTCTTGAAATCAAATGAAAACATTTTAATTGGTTTTCACTTTAACGAGTGACTATAAGTTCACTCTTAAATTTGAAAACGTTAGAAGTTTTACATCACAGCGTTTTACTTTTAAAAACTACGATATGAAATTTTACTTAATTGTATAATAGACCTACATTGGCTTTATTTTTTTAAGATGCTGGCAAAAGAGCTATATTTAGCCGCTATATTGATCTGACCGAACAAATTTCAATGACCTTTCGGTACATATATTGGGTAAGGTGGTATAAATGTGTTTACTAATTTCGATCGAAATCAAAGCACAATAACATACGAGTAGTTCTTACGGTATAAAATCCATTTTGGGAGAAATTTCTTCCCAATAGTGGTATTACGGTGATTAAATTTTGCTGGTTAACAAACTTATACTTGATATTTACTAAGAAAATTGTGTACCAAATTTCCTAGAATCGGACAAAAGTTGCGATCTACGAGTAGCCCTAAGGGTCCAAAATGGGGTATAGCGATTTCAGTATAGTTTTAACCCTGCTGCAGAAAATTCGCTAGATTCACATCACCGCTTGTGGCTGCTCGTCGGCAATGTTTTTTTAGTTCCATTATAACAACTACATGGAACCTTTTGAAGTTCATATCAAAATGCAGTGAAAGACCCAGCCGCCCTCGGGAAGCGTGAACGGCTGAAGTCCCAAAATTAGAACGGTGGACCCGCATAAAAGAACCACACAAAACTAGAGAACAAGCAGAAGACAATAAATAACTTGACAATTTTAAACAAAGAAAACATTCAGACGGACACAAAAATTAATACGCCATCATGGCACAGTGACAGAAAAGATAGAGACGAAGAAGTGACGTAGTCACGGAATAACGCTACCAACCTCGCAGGCAGGTAGCACTAAAAACAGCAACACGAAAACACAGAGCCAAGTTCGGCACTATATTGGCTCAACCTCCCCCCCGAAACTCCGGCATATGCCGCCTAACAAGGAAAATGTGCCTCTTCCTCAAGAAATAACTCTCCCTCAGAGAGAACGACAGTGAGTAAAGGTTAGTCCGTAAACCAAAGAACACAGAATTCTTTGAAAGTTGCTGGCGCCAGCGAAAGAAAAGAGACAAGCGGAGGACTAACCAGAAACTAGCTAAGAGAGGGTGATCAAGCCTCTCATTCGCAAATACCACTCACAACAACGGACCACGGTAAGGCTTGAGATGAGACACATGAGCCTTCCGTACCACACGGCCGCTTTGGGATTGCCCAGTCGCACCGTGACAGGGGAGAGAAACTTCAAGATACGGTGGGGACCTGTCCACCTGAAACACAACTTGGCAGCTCTTTTGTCGACCGCCGAACTGGTGGGATGAGCCAGACACACGACTAGTTCCCCAACCTTGTATGGAACCGGTTTACGACCAGAATTATACCTCCTCTGTACCCTTCTCTAGCTCGGATCAAATTTCTCCGGGCAGCGTCCCATGTGCGTTGCATTGCGGGTGCCAGGAGCTGGCAGAAGATCGCCAATATTCCACCTATTAGCCAACGGATCATTGGGACTGAAACCAAACAGAATTTCAAACGGCATGGCTTTGTGACTTTCATGGATGGCAGTATTGAAGGCTAATTGTAACCAGGGTAGATTTTCACACCAAGTGGTTTGCTTGTTAGCATGATAAGCTATGAGAGCAGACTTAAGATTACGATTAAACCTTTCTGAGTGATTGGGCCTCGGATAATAGGGAGAGGTAGTCACATGCCTAATACCGAGATCAAAACACATTTTGCGGAAAGTGAGATTTAAATTGAGAACCATTGTCCGAAACAATCGTGGCTACCGTACCGAAATGCTGAAAGAGTTGGGTCTTGAGTGCACGAATAGTGAGCGGTGCCGTGGCACTTCGAAGTGGGAAAGCCAGACAAACTTGGAAAAGCGTCAACACAAACAAGAAGATATTTGTTACCTTTCTTGCTACGGACCAAAGGGCCAACGTAGTCGATGAACAATTTTTCCATGGGTCTGGTAGCCACCTCAGATGACAAGAGACCAATCTTAGTATTCTGGGCAGGTTTGCTGAGAGTACACAAGCGACACGCTCGTACCCTAGTAGCGATATCCCGATCCATGCCCTTCCAGATGAAAGATTTCCTAATCTTAGCGATGGTCTTCATAATGCCTAGGTGCCCACCGAGAGTAGAGGAGTGATAATATTCGAAGACCATCGGTATGAGAGAATTTGGCAGCACTACCCTAGCTCCACCTCTCTGCCGCTGGTTGCAACAGAGGGTGCCCTTGGAAAGAAAGTATGGGGGATGGGCTTCCCCGGACTTGATTTCAGCTATGATAGGGGCCAACTCAGCATCAAGCATTTGATGGGACAGGACATCCTTAAAGGCAAGAGGAAATTCCAGTAACACAGCCCCACAGCAAGGTGTTACTTCCGTTTCTGGGTCGTCGGTCTTGTGATACATTCTAGAAAGAGTGTCGGCTACCACGTTTTGCGTACCCCGCAAATGTTGCACCTTGAATTTAAGGGACGATATTTGGACGACCCAACGACCAAGTTTGCCGAGTTGGCGGGGATGGGCGAGAAGCCATGACAGTGCTTGGTTGTCGGTCTCCAGGAGAAACTCCGCATGTTCCAAGAACCTCCGAAACTTGTTTACCCCGAAGACCACGGCCAAGCACTCCGATTCATAAATTGATGCTTTAATTTCTTGGGACGATAAGGTGCGGGAAGCAAAAGCCACAGGCCGCCTGATACCATCTATCTCCTGCGAAAGAACCGCTCCAACTGCCACAGAGGAGGCATCAGTTTGCAAGATGAAAGGTTTGGAAAAATCCGGCATCAACAAAACCGGAGGCTGCATGATGGCCTCCTTAAGAAGTTCAAAGGACGTCTGCTGATCTTGACCCCAAACAAAATTGGCCCCTTCTCCGCAGCTCATTCAAAGGAGCAGCCAATTCCGCAACATTAGGAATGAAAAGACGATAAAATTTATCATCCCAACAAAACGGGCAATGCCCTTCACATCCCTGGGAGGAGGAAAATCTCTGATACCCTGAGTCCGAGCCGGATCAATGCAGACGCCTCGAGAAGAAATTAGATGACCTAAAAAGGAAATTTCCGAACGAGCAAAACTGACCTTCTCAAGTTAACGGTCAGACCAGAAGAACTCAAGCGCTTAAGCACTTCCTCTAAATGAACAAGGTGATCTTCCCAAGTTTCTGAGTACACCAAGAGGTCATCCAGATAATTGAAGCAGTATTTGAATTTCAAATCATGAAAGATTGAGTCTAGAAGACGAGTGAGAGTTTGAGCTCCCACTGCCAAACCCATGGGTACTCTGGTGAACTGATAAAGGTTCCAAGGGACACAGAAGGCAGTCAAATGACGACTTTCTTTCTTGAGTTTAATCTGATGATAAGCGGCATTCAGATCGAATACCGAGAAGTATTTGGCCTTGCCGAACCAATCAAAGGCGGAATGTAAATCAGGAAGAGGCACTGAATCAATTTCGATATTGGCATTCAACTTACGGTAGTCCAAGACCATACGAGATTTTCCATTAGGCTTAGGGACAAGAAAAGCTGGACTAGCGTAGCTTGAGCATGATGGCTCGATGACTCCCTGCTTTAGTAAATCATCAATCATGGTCCTAAGAATTTCCATTTTAGGAGGAGCCAGTTTGTACGGGTGGGAGCGCACAGGCCTGGTGTCAGTAAGACGGATCTCGTACTCGAGCAAGTGTGTTACCCTAACTCGGGGTTACTCTGGGAAACACTTGCTCAAGTCCCTAATAGCTTGGCTTGCGGCGCAGAAAGGTGAGCTAAAGGGTCAGTCGTCTCCTTGACAACAACAGTAGTTTGATTGGTTTGCACTTCCCCGAAAGGTACTGACACCCGGCGTCGAAACTTGAAATAACAGACTCCCATTTGGAGATCTAGAACCATACCCGTTTTAGAAATAAAGTCTGCTCCTAAGATGACTGGAAAACTCAGGTCCTTAGCGACCAGGAAGCTCCACACCCACGAAAAATTGTCAATTTTAAATTTAAATGTTACTTTCTGACGAATTTCCATTGGGGATTGAGACGCTGTCCAGCAGACTAGGGAACTGTCCTCCACCTTTTTAAAAATAGACTTTTCAGATAAGAAATCAAATACTTCACCAGAAATCAGACTGCGGGCAGAACCCGAGTCGACCAGAGTCT
The DNA here is from genome assembly GCA_018831715.1 of Matsumurasca onukii. Taxonomy (NCBI): domain Eukaryota; kingdom Metazoa; phylum Arthropoda; class Insecta; order Hemiptera; family Cicadellidae; genus Matsumurasca; species Matsumurasca onukii. The sequence goes on along the minus strand of CM032058.1, from coordinate 8,538,401 downwards.
TCAGAAATGACTGACCCACTAAGATTTTCAGTGTTGGGCAGGTAGAGGACACGCCACCCAACCCCAGGTTAGCCAAGTCAGGGCCGCGGCGCGACATGGGTCCCTCATCACCGAGGCAACCCCAACCTTCCAAGCCGGGAGGAGAACTCGCTTCCTCCGGGCCTTACCCGTTTGGAGGCGGTTCCGGATAGCTGGATTTGCCCCGGCGACAGAACCGCCGAATGTGTCCTGGCTCTCCACAGTTGAAGCAAACAGGGGGCCCACGCCTAACCGCTGACGCCTGGTTAGCAACCTGAAGAGAGTTGACCGTTCTAGAATGGGGCCTACTCAATCTCTCCTGATTTTCTCTGCTGGTCTGAAAACTGAACATTTCTGGAGAGAATCGAAAGTCTATCTAGATCAGCAAAAGATGTCACTGACCCAGCGAAGACAAGCCTAGAACGCTCTTTAGTGAGTCCTGCAAAATAACTTGGACTACCTCAGCTTCGGGAGGTTGAGCAAAAGTACCTGGCTGGCTCGACGAATACAACTGACAAAATTTGACAGGCTCTGATTCAGTTGGGGTCTCAGAAAGCGATCGATGCGAAAACGATCTTTGATCTGCCCTGGCAAGAAAAACTCTAAGGTTTCTCGATGAAAATCCAGGAAGCTTCCCGCCTGGCTAGGCAAGTCATGAGTCGTTCACCAAGTGGACCATGACAATAGCCACAATGAGCCTCCAGGAGGTTCCGTCACTTATGCCTGGATACTCACGAAGACGGTACAACTTCTCAAAGAAGCTGAGAACCAAGTTATTTTGCAGGGACTCACTGTCCAAGAGCGTTCTATACCGCTCTGCTACCATTTGAGACCCGCCGCCTCGGGAAGTGAACGGCTGAAGTCCCAAAATTAGAACGGTGGACCCGGGCATAAAAAGAACCACACAAAACTAGAGAACAAGCAGAAGACAATAAATAACTTGACAATTTTAAACAAAGAAAACAGATTCAGACGGACACAAAAATTAATACGCCATCATGGCACAGTGACAGAAAAGATAGAGACGAAGAAGTGACGTAGTCATTGGAATAACGCTACCAACCTCGCAGCAGGTAGCACAAAAACAGCAACCGAAAACACAGAGCCAAGTTCGGCACATATTGGCTCACAGTGAAAGGTTTCCACGAACACTTTCTTGTACACGAAATCCAACTTGCTCGTGGTCAGTGAAGCTAGCCCCGTCACTGTGAGTATCGATTGATGAATATCGCTTGTTATGTCAATCACGTGACCACAGGTAGCCACAGTAACAAGAGTGACAGCTGGTAATTGGATTCAACGCTTCATTAGCCCTCCACTTAATTGGATAGTCAACACTTCAATGCTGCACCAATAGGAGGATAATGTAGCACCGAACCTAGAGTAGACGAAGTTAATGGAGTTTTCGACTGTGCAGTATTTCTTTGTGTAACTTAAGTCTTGACAAAACTATAATCTAGTTTTCCCGGTTTACACCACAACATCATAATAATTAGCTTGCGATATTTCGGTCTCGCTGAGGAATACCATCTTCAGTCACTATATGGATTGAGTTGGTTACAGCTAATAAGTGACTAAAGATGGTACTCTACAGCGAGACCGAAATATTTCAAGCTAAATATTATGATGTTTTGATGCGGTGTGAACCGGAAGAATTAGATTATAGTGTGTGAACAAAACGAGGTAATTAACGGGTAAGCTATAAGCTAGACGTGCGTAGTAAATAGATTAAACAAGAAGAAATAGTTATGGGGTATTGAAAATACAAATGTCTCACAATCACATTCAAGACGGTACAGCTAGGTAAATACCGAAAGTAGTGACACGAAAGTAAAATTAAAACGAAAGTGAAATTATTTACACGCATTTTGGGCTCATTAACCTTTATAAACATACTAACCACGTAGTACATAAAAGTGTTAAGGCATTCTTAATTAATTTTAAGTTCAAATTGATGCAGTTCATGACTCTAATTAACTATAAATCCATTAAAGTCCAAGTCAAATAATTTATTTCCACAAAGTACAAGTGTGCCTATTAATTATAATACAATTTATAGTTGTGATTGAAAGTGATACGCTGTGCCTTTTATACGGTTTTAAGACTGTTTTTAATTAAAAGCCAGACTTCAAACGTTCACTTAATATCTATCTAAAGGTGTAGAAGCATTTACTAAAACGCTGAAGTTCTGGTAGCCTACAATATTTTAAATTTCGTGCGATGTAGAACAAAAGACGTATTATTATTAAAGTGCACAAAACCGTCAAATTATGAGGAAAGAAGAGCTTCATATTACAAACCCATACTTTTTACAGCAAAAAGATCCTTGGCAAAGTTATAAAATTCTCACTTAAAAAATCGTACGGTTTATAACGGAATAAACCTTTTAACATTCCACTTCATCTCAGGTTGGAATCGGAATCTGTAAATTCTGAAAAGACCTAAAGTATTTTTGGTCGAACAGCGTTCGGGACTTCTTGTTAGGAATGTAAAAATGTAAATAAGCTAGAAATATAAATAAATTATCAGCATGAATTTCAAAAAAAAAAAAAATATAAGGAAAGCTAAAAGAAAATTATTATGTATGACCCTGAAAAGTTTTGTTTTTTGTTAATGAATGCAAAGGATAAAAAACTAACCCTGACTATAACTACGAAGTTTGTATTATTCTCTTGTAAATTATTTTGTTTTCTTTTAATAAAAGAAAATCTGTGAAAAACAGATTTTAAGCACAAAAAGAAAACGTAAAATATGAAAACACGAGATGAGACCGAGTTTAGAAAGAAATTGTTTATGGTATGGATATATCAAGCACAGCCGGCGTCGGTTATGGCTACACACAGTAACATCTGCTTTTATTTGTGTGTTTCCCAGCAACCAGCCTCTTGCAACACAATATCACAATAAATAACCGTACAAACACACAAAGAACAGAAACTATAGTGTGAGTATGAAGTGAAATACAAAAGTAACTCTGAATTAGACGAGTTGTTAGTTACTCTATTGTTTATACACACTTTGATGTAAAAAATTTGAACCTACGATAAATATTTCGTGAACATATTTGTAGCTACAGAACATAGTTTCAACAAAAACATGCAGTAAAATGTGAAAAGCCAAAAATATTTTTAATTATTGCCAAAAATGTATCCCATAAACCATTGAAACAATTAAACATAATGCCTTTAACAAAGAGGACAATATGAAACCTTCCAGAAGCTGGCAACCAGTTCTGAAGAAGTATTTTCGATAGTGTCACAACCAATAAGAACATCGACAGTTGGCATCCCTGCTCCAATGGACGGTTGACAGCCATGTGACCACTAAGGTAATAGACAGCAAGTATCTCGGTTTTAGCCAACCAGTGACTGAAGATGGTACTACAGTGAGTCCGAAATATCTCAAGTTAATTATGATGATGTGATAACGCGTTGTGAACCGACAGAGCTAGAATATAGCTATCACACCAGGCAGCTAAGATACTTAGTTTTCATGATATTATTTAGTTAATTTATTTTCGTATATATATATATTTATAACTAATTTATATATATATATTTTATGAGTAGGAACGCAACACCCTAACCGATAAGTTGGCACAAGGATCTGTACAACAGACGGTAGATTTTTTTTCAGAAATTATCCTTTAAGTAATTGTTGTTATGATAATGATGAAAGCAACGTACGAGTATAGAGCCAAAGTTTTGAAATGCCCTAACCCCGTAAAATCGTATGATATACGTATGATATAATGTAATTTTCCACCTCCGTATCGCATAAATCTCATCAAATTAGAGTATAACGAAGGCTTAAGCGGCCGGAATTACGAGTATCATATAAAACTTGTAACCTACATAATATTAATTTTGAATCTGCCAAAATTCAGTTTCTAGGTTGAAAAATTAAAAGCTGACTGTATAATTCATTTATTAACATTCATTTAGTTAAATTATTTACATGTTAAGTGGGGGAGAGGAAATTAAATGAAATTATGGCGTAAAAATTTGAACCCTGAAACAGATTGAAAAAGTCCTACTTCTTACAAATCAGTTAATTAAAACTATACATAATACTAAATTATATCAATTGAAAAACCTGTAAAACTGCCTCATCTGCCTTATTTCAACCGCAATGATGGTTTTGACATTTTACAAATTCACTACCAAAGTAGGTACACAGGCTAATCTTTCATAGGTCTCTTCCGTATCTTCTTAAAACTTAATAACTTTGATTTAAAAGACAGTATCATGCGCTCTGTACTTATATACGTTAATACAACCAACCACAGAGACACTTAAGTTCCAACCAATCAGCTGAGCGCCTTTAAAGCTTCTAGCAATATCGTTGATACTGTGCATACATGTTCTCAATTAGATATTATTTCCAGAATTTTCTATACGGATTGCCTTTGCTTTCTGTTTTGAATTAACTATACATATTTCTTCTACATTTTAATTAAAATTTGTACCAACTTAAAATACTACCTTCTTATAAATAATAAAATAAAATTTGTTTTGAATTTTAAAATTTGTATGCCTTAATTATTATTTTATCCCTACTATCACTACGTTACAAACTTCAGGTACAGACTGAATCAAAAAACTATTTTTACTGCTAGAGAGGCAATTGAAATTTACAAAGAAAACGTAAAACAATTTCAACCGCAATTATGACAACAAATTCCCCAAAAGCCTGGCAGCCAGTTATAAACAAGGTTAAAATCTGTGCATAATTAGAGCGCAGTTGAGCCAATGAGAGACACCTTGAGAACCATCCAATGAAGTACGTCATCGTCTATTAATTGGCAGCGGCAGCTTCGCCCATTTGGGTTAGCTGTGCCTAATTAGCATCCTGATCTCACTACTACGGTTGGAACCCCTCAGAATCTTTTATTTCCGTTGATCTGTTTTACAGAAATAGGACACGTCTTTCCACTAACGCTAAACTAAAGTGGTTTTAGTTGGTCTTTCCACTCGACAATGACATTAATTTCGTCCAAACATGAGCGAAATTCTTGGCATTGTACATAGTTTAAATAATGTACTGACGCAGTCTGTCCCGGAAGCTTTAGATAATAATCTCAACAAATTAGGTTGAAATTGTGAAATTTAAATATTGTCATTTGAAAACGTACGACGCTATACAATCAACAGAGCGGTTTTACTGCACTACAGTTAGGTGCGTCTTGTTCTTTACTAACTCCAGACCTTCAAACATATGTTTTCAGCTTCCACTTGAAGTTTGTGCAAAAACAATTTGCTGGATTTTATGTTTATCGAGTGAAATTCCATTTATAATCATTATATTTTTGTACCTTAGCAACTGTGTCAGTGTGTGTCCTGGGAACGCAGTGCGGATGTTACTGTCACACTACACACTGCTGTGACATGTACTCATGCAACACTCATTCATCATGTTCCTACCCACTGTCATCAGCTGTCCTGTCCAGTCATATACCTGTACTAGCAAAGTGTCAGTGTGTGTCCTGGGAACGCAGTGCGGATGTTACTGTCACACTACACACTGCTGTGACACATGTTCTCGTGCGTTGTAATGTTTGTTATTTTGTTCCTACCCACGTTGTATTGTGTTCTCGTACATATATATTCATTGTCTAGAAGTGTCTGTGTGTCCTCAGAAGCAGTGCGGATGTTACTGTCACACTAACACTCATTCATCATGTTTCCTTTGCCTTTGTCGTAATAAGTATGTGAATGCGGATGTTGTGCTGTGAACATGTTCTCAGCAACACTATCATGTTCCTACCCACTGTCATCAGCTCTGTCCAGTCACTCTTAGCAAGTGTCATCGTTGTTACTGTCACACTAACACTGCCGTTGTTCTGTGTAATTTAGTGTGTGTCCCGTTGTTACCCATATATACCTGTACTAGCAAGTGTCAGTGTGTGTCACGCAGTGCGGATGTTACTGTCACACGAACATTAAACTCATTCATCATGTTCCTACCCACTGTCATCAGCTGTCCTGTCAGTCAAGAAAAGTGTCAGTATGTGTCCTGGGAACGCAGTGCGGATGTTATACACTACTGCTGTGACACTGCTGTGACACATGTTCTCATGCAACACTCATTCATCATGTTCCTACCCACTGTCATCAGCTGTCCTGTCCAGTATATACCTGTACAGACAATAAACACTACACACACTGCTGTGACACATGTTCTCACCACAATATTCAGGGATGAATATACCTGTCGATCTTTATACTAGCTGTCCTGTCCATATATAAATACTGTCATTAATGCGGATGTCCATCAAGCATGTTTATTTTTCATCATGACCCACTGTCATCAGCTGTCCTGTCCAAGCAAGTGTCATACCTGTGCGGATACTACACTACACATACACATGTTCTCAAATCATATCATGTTCCTGCTCACTGTCAAGCTGTCCTGTAAGTTAGAAGTAGTACTTAAATATAATTAATGTCCTTATATTATAATTGACTAAGTTAGAAGTAGGTAAGAATGTATAAGGACGCTACAAATTGTTCTGTTCGTAAACTGGCTGTTCTTTCTTTTCAGCTGAGTTATTATGAATATTATTTTGTATTTATTTTGTAAAGACTTATATGCCGTCAATAAATAAATAAGAGTTTGTAACATCTATCCTATAGAAGTATATATTCATGTGATCATTCAGACCAACCTTTTGTTAAGTACATGGTCTTTCTAGGCGTTGTTTAATTAGATGATGCTACCCCATTTTATTATTTAAGTCAGTGAAATTAGCTTTTTAATGTATAAATATTATTAGACACAATGCACGTGATATTAATTTTAGATATTAATTTTCGGAAGAAAATTTGGCGTATACTTTGGAAAAAGGTAAAGTTGATCTTGTTTAACGAGGTGAAGTTAGTACTATAAAGTCCTCTCTAACACTCAACCTCGACCTTTACCTATCGTCACCGTATAACCACATTACAATAGTGTAGGATATAAGATAATATATCCAGCTTACATAATGCTGAAGTATATTAAACTGTAATTATAATCAATGATCGGTTAAAAATGTGTTTGAAAAACTATTTTAATTCAAATGCACAGCTCCGCAGTCATCAGGGACAAGCAAACTACAGCTTGTTAACTAATGTAACTCAATAAACTATAATTGCTAAAAATTTTAATAAAACAAATCTAAAAATACGAATTAATAAAAATGTAGTCTTATGAGAGTCTAGAGCATAGATCACAATGCATATGAAAAGAAATATTACTAAACAAATACCTCATAATATATGTATTCACCAGTACTCATATTTATTAATTTAAACCAGTCATACTAATATGTGTATATTTTAGAAGCAAACAGTGCCCCTAAGGGAAGGAATGTGGTTTTATCTGAAATGAAACTGGCCAATCTCCAACGCTGGTGTCAAACTGGGCCGCAGCCGGGGCAGTTATGTGGGAACATTGTTGAAAAACATTCCGACCAGCGATCCAGTGATGATGCTCTAACTTTCTGCACCACAAACTCAGCTTCAAATACGGATCAGATGTTTGACTAACCGATATACCGAGTGTCCCACGAAGAGGTTTAAATATATTACGTGCCCATTCATGCACCGAACTTGTTTAAACTTTACACAGTTTACAAAGTTGGTTCTAAAATATTCTGGGAAAATTTCAGCTCCCTAACCTTTGTAGAAACAAAATGGCGGTATATTGAAAACTCTACCGATTTGCTTCCTATAAAAACTTCTTTCAAAATGTGTTTTATCTGGTTTTATAAAATTTGCGGTTCTAACGCTTGTTGAAAAACATCTGTAATTGAAAATTTCAGACAATAAAATGACTGGGAATAGCCTAATGAACCTTTGAGTTCAAAATTATTCAAACTGTAACCCATCCACAGCAATCACACTGGTGCTACCACGCTTAAGAAATGATTCGTAAGCAATTACAAATGACAACCTTCATGACCGTTGCATTGGTATGTTTTAGTGATTTTTTAGATTGGCCACCGATCACTTAGATTTAACTGTATGGTTCTTTATGGGGTTGGGAAGGAACAAGTTACCTCATAGCTCACATAATGATAAGGAACTAAAACTGGTGATTGGGGTGGCCAATGAAACCACTTCTGACCACGGCCATGAAGGTTGTCATTTAGTAATTATTGCTTGAATCATTTCTTAAGCGCTGTTAAATGAGTGTGTTGTTGGAAGATTTACAGTTTGAATAGTTTTGGTACCGTCAAGGGGCAAGACATGTTCTGTTTAAAACTCGTGCATAACTATTCCCATAGAATGTAACAATACAAATATTTTTCAAACCAAAAACACCTATTTTAATAGTTTTTAAGGTAATTTTTTTCAATATGCCACCATTTTGTTTCTACAAAGGTTAGGGAGCTGAATTTTCCCATAATACTTTTAGAACCTACTTTGTAAACTGTGTAAAGTTTAAAAGTGCGGTGCATGAATGGGCACGTAATATAAAATTAAACGTTTAAACCTTTCGTGGGACACTCGGTATATATAATATCTGGATTCGAAGTTATATTTTCTATCACCGTAGTAAGAAATTGAAAGATAAGTAGGTGTTTATGTTTGACGTTTATATTTTCAGTACGTAGCTATTTAACCCCTCAACTCTTAAGATTTTGCGGCCGGTGTCACAACTATAATAAAATAACTCCAGGAGCTAGGTGACTTAATCTTTTACCAAGTAAATCAAAAAATATATGTACGATTTAACTTTAGGCCGCAACCGCTAGATAGCGTTAGACCAACGGTAATGTTCGGAGAATCTGTTCTCCAAGAAACGGATTGTATTTAATTTCTCAGTATCTACTCGTTCTTAGATCAAACGACTGTATTGGGAGTCTCATATAAATAAGTTGTGTTCCAGAATCGCTTCAAATGTTTAACATTTTCTCTGCCAAAATCCATCTTATCACATATTATGGACACCTAAATTACAGGATTTGTTTATGGGGAGTTTGTTCTAAAGTTTTACATAATAGGGTCTTTTACTTTAAAAAAACTATTGGGAAATTAGCAAATCTAAAGACTATTGACTCTTGCAGAGAGGTTCTGTTGACCTGAGGATACCCACTCTCCCTTGTCTGTACATACTTGAGACTGTCATATACTGTCTCAATAAGTGCAGACGACTCAGGGCATGGATCTCCACGGTTATGAGACGATGGCAAGGGGTACCTTCAGAGTGGCCCAACACCGAGCTACCGTAGCTGAACGCTTGCCTTCCTACGCTGGAGTCAAATTCTTAAATCAAATCCCAGATACATTAAAAAACACAGCAGTAAATTTATAAATATTTAAGGCCCGATTAAAGCGGTACTTAATTCGTTATTTACTAGTTAGATGGGTTTATAAACCATCAGAGGGTCAAGAGGTAGTATGAATGTGAGAAAATATGAATGTGGATTGTATTTATGAATGCGAATTGGGTTGAGTGGAAATAAATTAGTTTAAACTGTTACAATAAGATATTGACGTTTGTATGCAACTTTATATGGATTTTCTCACAATGAAGAAGTATTCTATTCTATAATCTAGTTCTTCTAGTTCAACTATTTACTTTCTTTGCTTAAAGAAATTTTTAAAAATATAATTTAAAGATAACATTCTATGTTTTGAATTTGTTTTTCTTTTTAGCTTCGTTAGGTTGGTAAGCATGAACTGGGAGACTTGGTTATCTAAATCTAACCCCGTGTTGTTAATTTTTATCATGACAATAAAAGTTACCAAGTCCAAGAGCTTAAAAACAATTTTAAATCTTGTGGCGATTTGGAATTAAGCGGGCGAAAACATTCGTACACATTCAGGGAACAAATCAAGCTCTGAAAAGCAACAAACTTTGACTCGAGAAAAGTTTGTTTAACAAGCGATGGGGCTTTCTGCGCTCAAATAACTTTCAAAATCGTGATTCTACAGGGTTTTTGTTTGCTTGACTGCAGTTTTTGTTAGAGTTGGTATACACTAAAGTAAATCTGTTGGCTGGTATTCGTGGTTGTTAAAAAACTATATTTGCTTGTATGTGAAAAACAAAGTGTATAAAACTATGACCCTTTATTTATAAATTATAGGTTCATTAATTTTTGTAGTATGTCAGGAGGTATCTAGTATATCGTCTTATATGCACAGTATTAAACAGTAACGTAAATATACGAATTTCTTTATTTGAGAAGTAATATTGTCATATAACCTTGCACTTTATTCAGAGCTTTAGACATACTTGTTGGCCTGAATATGACTGTGGACACATTTATTTAATATTTGTATTTTCAAAACAGAAACATTTCAGTGACGAAAAGCTTAATAATAGTTATTACTATAGGAATTGAGTAGTTAAACTATTTTAAATTTCAGAAGACAATTATTTGGGCAGAATCAGCATGACGGCGTTAAGCGGATCCGTGGCGGATTGGTATCGCGCGCGATTCCAGAGATCATCACTCCGCTGGCGCGGGTTCGATCCCCGCAGTCACCACTTACAATGTGTAATGTGACTATACGGACGCTAGGTAAAGGTCGAGGTTGAGTGGAAGAAAGGGCGTTGTAGTCCAAACTTTGCCTCGTTAAATAAGACAAACTTTACCTTTTTCACACCATTTAAAACTTACCGGCTAAATAAAAAAACAACGAAATCCGAAGAGAAATTTCCACAGGTTTCGCGGATTGAAATATTGACTCAACATTCAATGTGTTTGTATTTACGTTGGCTTATACCAACAAAAGCTTATTCAACAGACAGAGCTTTGTTTACGAGGAAGAATGAGATTCTTTGTAAACAACAGAAAAGAAGCATTTACCCAGACGAAATGCGAAACAATGAGTATTAAATAAAGAATCGTTATGAGCCTGTTGTAGCTTGATATATGACTTTCTCTCTCACAGTTTTCCTTTCTTCTCTTTGTTATTCATGGCCACTTAAATGTGGTCCTGTGCTCGTAGAAAAATTGTTAAATAAAAATGTATGTCAAACTGTAAATGAAGACAAAATCTAGTGATGTACAATGGTTTGAGTACAATATAAGACGATAAGAAAGAAAAAAAAAAAGTATAAATGAAGTAATGCATAAAGGTTTTAATTTTGATATGGTTTTGTAGGGAAAATATTTTAACAGGTTAACAAAGATTTCAACAGCTAAGCATTCTGGTTTCTATAAAAATGCACATGTATAGATATTAGACATCTACAATGGTTTTAAGGTAAATACTCGCCCTTCGGTCTCGCTGGGAGGTGCGCCCCCAGACCTCTACTCGGCCTGCGTCTCGTACTTTGGGGCATTCGCAACTGTTTTGCCGCTGTGATGGAAAATATCGGCTGAGTACAAGGGAAGATTTTTAGATGCTATCTTTTTTGGCCACCAAAAAGAATGTTCCCGAAGGTTTCACACCAACCAAGAGCTTCAAAAATAAGTTGTGGTTGAGCCAGGAAGTGCCTAAACATTTACTCGGTCAGTCACCAGTCACCTGTACAAACGGCTTTAATTCCACTTTCTTTCTTTAGAGATTATATATAGAACATAATACAAAAGCCACTGGTTCAAAACCTGACTTATTGTTCCAATAATATTTGTTTTCTTTAATGCAAATTCAAGATGAAAAATGCGGAAGGTGACAATTAAAACCGAAATACATAATTTATCAGTCAAACAACACGTACTTCAACAAGTATTTCTTTTATTTTCAATATTTAAATCGTTACCTTTTGATTTGAGACACCGACCACTACTAGAGGGTATTTTAAGGTGAATATGGGATGAATGGTGAGTGTGTTGAGTGTTTTTGATTGATGATGTAGTTTTGTTACAAACTAGAGCCTACTCCTCAGTTTGGGGCATTAATTAATAGCCAACTACCAATGGAATGGACCAACGGCTTAACGGGACTTCCGAACCACGGGAAGTGGCCATCGTGAAAGGTTATCACTGCGCCCAGGAATCGAACCCGCGATGATTTGGTGCGAAGCACTGTACCACTGAGCTGGCCACCCCTGAAAATTGGTTCATTTTTTGGGCGACCGTGTAAATTTACTTAAGTCATACAATAAACGTTGGGCAATATTATGTTGAGAATTGAGTGAAAAGTCTTGTAAAAGCCCAAGTGACAGCGCTCAGAGTTCCACACTGGGGGTGAATATATTTTCACGTTATTGGAAAATTCTCTCTTTAGATCCTGCTAAATCTCGGAACATGTGTTGCTCTTTAGTCCTCCTCTTTCGTCACAGGTCCTTCAATATTATAAACTTTCAGGCGACATTAGTGACATTAGTTATAGAGTCTGGAAGATTGGTTGACACAATTTTTAAAACTCATTAAGGCAATAAATATAGAGTCTGATATAGTTTCATTTAAAAATATCCTTTCAGCAAACGACTGAAAAAATAAAATACATATTTTTCCCTTAAAAAGAATTTTCTAAGGAACAATGAATATGTAATTTTAGGTAAATTTAACAAATATAGGAATATGTATACCACGTAATTATATAAATAAATAATATACGGGGTGAGTTTAAAATGTCCCCACCACTATAACCTTTGAAAAAGGAAATATTTTTAAACCCCTTTTAGGGAATGTTTTTTATAGAATTCTAAAGTTTGTTTTGACGTACTTTGAGTCAACCACCCACCAGAAAACCCGGAGGGCCCTCCGTTTTTCAAATACAAAACCTTGTGGCATCTCAAAAGAAAGGGAATACAAATACAAATTCAACCTTATCAAAGCTATTAGCACATATGAGGTGAACTTTCTTATAATTTTTGACAAACCGGTTTGTGGTTTATTTTTGTCTCCATAACAATTGGTCAAAATAATCACTACCATTACGGTGCTAAAAATTTTAACTGAAATCAACACAGTCCCGAAATTGTAACGAGAAGTAAATACTCCCATTATGTTGCAGGAATCTCTCAACTAGCATCGGTTGATGTGTTTTGCTCTAAAGGAGTATTAAGAGTAAGCTAAACGAATGTTAACAGGATGCAATGTAAGCAATGTAGGAAAAACATTTTTGTACTAAACTAAACATTTTCCAATTAAAAATAATTTTCGTGAAAATGTACTTTTTAAATTAAACATCTGAAGTAAATGGTGCAGTTGAAGAGTTTTAATGATAGTAATCTTGTGGTAAGTTCTTGTTAAACCAGGTTGGTTGAAGTCCGACTGATAAGGTGTGAGGGGTGCGGTGCTTGGTACATTTTTCTCAAAGTTTGTTCAATAACAATAATGAAAGCACGCAGGCGACTCTTATCGTTCGGATCTTAATGACGCTCATGTGCTGAAGGGCAGTTAAGCGCAAGTAGCTTTAGTAAAGGAACACCGGAGTCTGAGCCATTAAGCGACCCGTCTTCGCTCAACACAGTGCTAGCTCACGTGCTGTTGAAAGGTGTTCAATCCTGAATACATTAAAATGTGTGCACAATTAAATATTTACAGCGTTAATATTATAATACTAACTGCATCAAAAACAAGTTTTAAATCAAACCTTGTGTTATAAGTTATAATGTTATAAGTTTACTATAAGTAAAAAGAAAGAAACGGGCTTTTCCTGCCACTTCTGGAGAACTACTACTCCTAACGTTTCGGGAAGTTAAAAACTCCACACGTCTTCAGAGGACTACATTAATCTAGGAACTACATATAATTAATATCTTAACTTAAGATCTAACCTAAGACTACTCCAACCAATATTTTAAAGTACGTAGTTAGTGCGTGCTCCCCGTAGTGCGAGGTTCGTCGTCCGAGTCTGGGTGAGATCCTTTCAATTGATAATTACCTACTACATTTCTGTGTTTTTTCAGCTATTTGTTTTTTAGCTTCTTCTTTTATGTTAAGGCTAATGTGTAGTTTTATTCCTATAACGTGTCCTCATTTTACTTGGTTATATTTTTAATTGTAATTTTGACAAGCTATCAATTTTATGATGTAGCAGTATTTTTAAATATTGGTTGGAATAGTCTTAGGTTATATCTTAAGTTAAGATATTAATTAAATGTAGTTCCTAGATTAGGGTAGTCCTCTGAAGACGGGTGGAGATTTTAACTACCCGAAACGTTAGGAGTAGTTGTTCTCCGGAAGTGGCAGGAAAAGTCCGTTCTTTCCTTTCTACTGAATTGCTCTCCGCCACTATTATGAACTTTCAAACTAACATTTACTATAAGGTGCCTTTCGACCACAAATCTGACAACAACAGATAATCATAGTTTTGTACAGCTAGTTTGAGAAATACTTACCATAAAATGACGAGTACCTTTTTTTTGGGCCACTCTGTATAATGTGGCATATTTGTTCTACCTCATTAAGCTTTTGTTTTTGTATTGTCCGTACTTGGATCGAGCCAACACTCGACTGGAACAGGTTATACTTGAAGTTTAAACCTCCCCTTAGCTACGTAGGGAAATTTATTTAGGTACTTTTAAACGCTGAACATCTTTTAAATACCAGTTTAGCTAACGTATCAAATGGTTGTCTGTAAAATCGACAATTTTGAACGTTAAATTGTGAAAGCCTGTAGAATCAAGCATTTAGAGTCACACATTCAGAGAGTGAGAGAACGAATCAAGCGTTGAAAAGCACTAAACTTTGACTCAGCGAAACTTTGCTTTACAAGCAACGGGGGATTTTTCTGCTCAAATCACTTCCAACAATACCGCTTTTATCACTGTGACATTGTGTCCTAATCCTGCCGTCAATCCTGAAATATTATGGTGTTTTTTTCTTATTAAATACGACTTATATTTTGGTTTTATAATCTAGGTTTTCCACTTCACACTGCTTCAAAACATCATAATAATTAACTCGAGATATTTTGGTCTCGTTGTGGGTACCATCTTCAGTCACTGATTGGCTGAAACCGAGAGTCATCCGAGAAACCTGTGAACTTCTTTGTATGTAATATTTATTTTCAATGTAAGATAGGCTATATGTATATTTATTGTATGGTTGTATCAACTGTCTTTTTTATAGTTTAAATATGTAATTATTTTCTGTCCTTCAATATAATTTGACACGAGTGATACTGAAAAACAGCGTTGCAATGAGAATCGCTTGAAAATAAAGGCATTTTTATTTATTTATTTAAACCATTGACATAATTTAAAAATGGTATAATAACTTCAACAAAGAAGACAGCATTAAACTCTCCACAAGCTTTTAACCAGTCCTAAAGACGTATTTTCGATAGTGTCACAGCCAATGAGAAATCTACGGTTGGCATCACTGCTCCATTGGACGGCTGGCAGCCCTGCCACCAATAGGATGGCAAGTATCTCAGTTTCAGTTAATCGGTGACTAAAGATAGTAGCTACTCCACAGCGAGAGAGAAATATCTCAAGCAAATTATTATGATTTTTGATGTTGTGTGAACCGGAAGCACTGCATTATAATAAGCCGCAAAACCGTAAGCTTTTTTCTATTTAGGGTGAGTTGCTGCTTAAAACATACAATATTCAACACTTCAATTTGCAACGGGTTACTTTAAAACTCTTTGGTGTTTCGCTGAGTAGATCATTAGAATTTTAATGTTTAAAAACAGTATCAAATTCATCAGCTAGCTGCTTAACGAGCAACAGTCTAACCAACTATTTAAATTAGGAGGATCACGGTGTATCTGAAATAAGACTTTTAGTATTGAAAGAAACGTATAGTTAAACACTAATGTCTTGAGTTTTTTGTACAAATATAATTTAAAAGCGTACGATGCAAAATTATTAGCTAAAGTTTACAGATAACAAATTTTACAGTTTAGAAAAAAATTATGAATATCAGTTCATAATTCGACATTGGCTCATACTATTTCACCATTTCCAGGAAATTTCACTAGAACCTAGTCCTACTACATTATTCCGATCAGTTATGCTAGCTAGCTATATGCACGGCAACGGTATTCGCAACTACACCGGTATGCTTGCTATGCATTGTTACACGCTTGTATTGTACATGGTACAGAATGTGTGTGAAACGTGTAGTAGTGATGGAGTCAACATCCATCATTTTCCCGCCAAAACTGTCATCACATCACGTGACATGTCGATACTGAGGGTCATCTCCGGTCATATGTCAATAATCATTCACGACTCTTTCATCAGCATACGCTGGCGTTTTGCCTCATTTACATCGAATTTGCTGACGAGTGTTACTTTTTGTGACGTGGAGACGATGTTTTAAAGGAAATGTTATACTGCTGGGAAAAATTAGTACAAAGGGTTTCCTTTTTTTAACTAACGCATGTATAAAATGTCAAAAGTAATATTTTGAACTTGGTATATAAGTTATAATTTCTTGAAATGGAGATCATTGGCAATACTGAACAAAATATTTCAAATACAAGAAGGCCAATAAAGAGTAATAATTTATTCGACAAAAGGTATATTGTTAATTATCGTTATTGTTTTTTAATATTGTTTGATATATAAGGGTTTGATTAACGGTTTTGCGTACAAAAGAAAGAGCACGATTTAATGTCAAACTTAATTTTCAATGACTATTTATTTTTAAATGTATTATATTAAATATAATTTTATGAGCAGTTTTGCCGGTTGACATCATTAGTTGTTTACAAGACAAAAACTTCTCTATGAAAAAATAACAAAACTTAAAATTACACAAATGAAAATTCAAATAATTGTGTTAGTTAAAGTTATTTTTATACGAGTACATATATGGTAAGAAGGTTTAAAACTTGTAAACAGCTCATTATACCTTAAGCGACGTGAAAGGGCTTTTAAAACTTATTATATGAAACATTTAAAAATGAATAATCATTAATTTTTAATCCTAAACAGTTTTATCAAGACTTTAACAAAGACAATTCCAAAACCTAATTTTGATGACTCAATCAAAGATTAAACTAAAACCAACAATAATATATAAGTAACATACCCTGTATAAATAATTGTTTAAAGAAAAGCGTTCAATATGAAAAACGTTTAATGTGATCATGGCTTCAGAGTTCAAAACGAAATGTTCTCTAAACATTTATTTTTATACCAAGGTTCTTTTCGATGATTTAAACATGTTTTAATACCCTTAGCATTCCTTAGATTTTCAAGTTATTCGAAACATGAAACATACAGTTTGGAATCACTCGTGATACAGCTCATTAATATTAAAGTTGCGTAGAAAAATGTCTTGTCTTTGGAAGGAATAATTCAGAAAATAAAGGTATTGCCAACAGCGACTTATCTCTTATAAAATAATACGGAGGACTTGAAAAGAATTGAAGAAGAAAGAAAAACATATTTGAGAGTGGGCAACAATTTCTCAAAATACGTAGTGTTAACGTCAATCCAAACGTGGGATATAATAACATGGTGTGTAAGATAATTCTAGAAAATGTCCTAAACTTGGAGGAAAACATAGTTCTTTAAACTAGGTATTTGTTTTTTTAGCGCCACTAGTGTCTAGGACGAGTCTTTACGGGTATCTATATTTGGTAAATTGTAAATTAGTATTTCATTATTGAAAATCTATTTTTACCTACAAAACCTCTAGGATATTCTAGGTGATAACCAGCTACTTAGCTACAGGGTGGTTAGCAAATTGTCTGTTCAATTGAAGGGTGTGGCTCAAGGTGAAAAATCGCGTGCATAAATGCTCGCCAATGAGCTGGTCTGCAGGCATTTTAAGTAGAACAACATGCAATACTTTGTGTTCGACACGACTGTTGGGGTCGCTTTATGCTTTTAGACAACAGTAGTAGAACCAAAGATAATGTTATGGTAGGTAGATTGGGCATGGATACCACATAGCTTGAGGCAGGAAAATGAATATTGTTGCGGCGGCCCGAGCACAGATAGCGCTGCCGTTTTTCTCTCCCCTTGGCTCCACATGCTCGAGTTTGTCCGATGTTGGTAACTTAAATGTGACCAAATCGTGCGATCTTTGAGAACGAACGAACTTGCGCGTGCGTCAGTGGCTCTACTTGAGACTCATAAAATAATTTCCTCTGTTGCGGAACTATGTTGATTTTCCTGCCTCAACCATGCGACATTATATAAGCGCAATCTACCTACCATAACATGATCTTTGGTAAAACGCACTCAACATAATGCGCATCATTAACTAAGAATTTCCTGACCTTGTTCTTCAAAAGAAAATAGGAAAAAGGTCAAGTTTGTCTTGTTTAAAATGGATGAAGTTAGGACGACGAAGTCCTCTTTACCACCCAACTTCGACCTTTACCTTTGCGTTAACTACATAGTCCACTTTACAAAAATGTAAGTGACTGCGGGGATTGAACCCGCCCCATCGTAGTGATGAGCTCCGGAGTCAAGCACGTAAAAAGCCACAGAATTCCTGATTCTTACATTGTGATTTTGATGTATAAATGATTTAATTACATCGTTATTCTAAAATAAGTGTTTTAATCACTGAATTGTAACATCGTGATAACTATAGCATAGTTATCGTGGAATAGGGCATAGTTTGATTGTTATTTACATTATAACTTCCAAAGTACTTTCATTTCAACTCTCAATTACTTTCTTAGAGCTATGGTTGTTAGGAAGCATTTGAACGCTATATTACGTCCAAAGTGTGAAGATGAACTTTATTTTTAATGCAGTCGTATATAAGCGGCCACCGCTTATGAAAAACCCTCCCATATGATTATTTTAAAAGGTTCACCGTCATATTACGGTCATGATATTGAGTTAACCTTTCCCTAGGAAATTATAGTTCTGAATTCTGTACTTCTGAACTAAAACTGGATTTTCCATAAGAACATAGCACTCGAAATTCAGTAATTAAAGTTATATTTTATAACCAAACTGATTTTTTTTCCTTTTCATATGCAGCAGCACTAATGACTATGCTTCGAGAGAAACACTTTCCACGTTTTAGTTCATAGCCTACGTAAAACACAGTTTGCAAATTTTCCATGTTAAATTCCCTATCCCATTTGAACGCCGTTCAGGCTCTATCCGGCCCCCTCTTAAGTCATCGAATATGCTAAAACGTGTATTTTAATTCTATCCTCATAAAAACATGTTTGAATACCGCAACACCGACGCGTTGACTACTTTCGTTAGTATGTTCTTAGTAGACCCGTGGCGGGTTGGAACCATGCGCGACTCCGGTGGAGCGGTTTCGATCCCCGCAGTCACTACCTACATTTGTATTATGACTATACGGTAACGCTAGGTAAGTGTCGAGATTGAGTGGTAGAGAGGACTTTGTAGTCCTAATTTCACCTCATTAAACAAGACAAACCTTATGTTGTATAATCAATCTATATTAAGGCTTAGGCCTAGTAAACTGAAAACGAGGAAAGTTAACAAGAAGTTAGTTGTTGTTTTCCACTCGGAGGAAAACGGTTAAGCGGAGGAAAGTCGTAGATCATACTGATGGCTCATAACGGTTCTTTATTTACAACGTATTGTCTCGCTTTTCTTCTCGTAAATGCCGCTTTTACAGCCGTTTACCAAATTCGCATCTTTCTTTCTCAAGCATGTTTACAGTAGTAGCGGCATGAATGGTTCAGTCTTTGAGGTAAAGTTAATAGAAATAAGTTATTTGTTTACTCTTTGTATTTTGAAATTTGTTTATGCATGACGATTGGTTCAAACAACAATAGCAATTGTGTGATGAAATGACCGTAGTAATTATTGAGCCAGTTGTGCGATTCTAGAGTAAATAGCCTCAAGTAAATAGCTACCCAAAAATTAGTGTTTAAAACCGTTTTATGTTTTTGTTTTCGATGCATTGCCTACTAAAGTTGTCAAGGGTTACACTGCAAGTCATGTGTATTATTTTAACGATTTTTCTTTTAATAAATAGTCTTATTATTTAGCGCCATCTTCATTTCACAGAGATCAAGATCTTGGTCTTGAAACAAGTGTTGGACAAGCTCTTCACTTGGAAACTAGCCACACATGTTACTTAAAATTTAATAAATCTACCCTTTAACATCTAAGGATTCCGGAGACTCCAGTCAACCAGCTACCGAGGATGACTCCAGTCTCAGCCAGTCAACCAGCTACTGAGGATGACTCTCCACAGCGAGGTCGAAACGTTTAGCAGTATTTGTTTTTCAACTGTCACGCGGTGTAAACCGGAAGCCTTAGATATTAATGATGACACTGGCCGCGAAAGCTTAAGAATTAAGAAATCTACCCTTTATATGTTTTATCCCACGGGATAAAGGACAGTAAATAGGGTTAATACTTTTGTTCAGAATTTGAATTTCCCTCAAAGTGAAAGGTTTGAGAACTTATGTTGGGTGAATAAAGACGGGTAAAGCATCTTGACAGCGTTCACCACCTGTATTCCTAGCTGATCCACCCATCACTCCCTTGTATATTGAATAACCCTTTGACAAGGTGTTCCACTCGGAACTTTTAAAGCAGTCTGTTTATTTGGGCTAAACAAATATTTAGATATTATTTTGTTCACTCAAAAACTGTGGAAAACGTCCGTAATACTATTAACCTCAGTAATTGCATCATCATCAGCAACTAACTTCAAACATAAGAAATATTTATCCTTTTAAAAATAAATCTAAAGGCTTTTTTGGAATATAAGGTGTATTTGTTGATGCAAATAGTGTGAAAAATAATGTTTTTGAACAACATTAAAATATTACGACATTGATGGACATATTTCGAATGCACTTTGTTTCTCGTCAATACGAAAACCAGTTAATTGGTGTGCCTTCTACGTGGATTATTATTTAAATACTTCAGATCACTTAATGTATCAACTTTCTATTTTTCAACGATGTGACACCCTAAATTACAATTAAATCTGTGCAAGTGTAGATGCTGTTGATATTATCTTTGTACACTGTGAATCTTCGCGGGGAAAAGGATCTTTTACCTTACCTTACTGAAATTATTTATAGTCGCAGCCTGTATATTTTTAGTAAAAAATAAACGTATAGTTCAGATAAAATATGTTTTCTAAGAAGATGAAAACTACTCAGGTATATAAATTGGAGGTGTAAAAAATTTACTGTGATTTGGACTTAAAAGTGGTCTGTTTGCTTAGCTTATTACTTCTATTTCTTGTACACAGGAAGGGCGAATTATATACCGGACGTTTAGAGCGATCATAGCAATGCACCAATTAGGTTCATAATTAAACATTAAACCAATAGTATGGCAACTGAAAACAAAAACTAAATCCTTTAAATAAAAACTACAGATTAACAATAATGTAATAACCTACGTAATAATAACGTACTAGTAATAACCTATCCTAACATAACCCGCGATACTCGTGGCGGATTGGTATCGCGCGACTCCGGAGCTCAACAGTCGGGGTTGATCCCCGCAGGCTCCACTACCAATTTGTTAAAACACTATCCGGTAACGCTAAGTAAAGTCGAGGTTTAGTGTTAGAGAGGATTTCGTAGTCCTAACTTCGCCTCGTTAAATAATACAAACGTTACCATTTTCTACCTACGGTAATTTAACGCTTGAAAGAATACGCACGTAATTAACATTGTGAAAAGACATTTCCGTCTAAAAATAACACAAAAGGAATGAATCTCCGCCGTGAAATGCTGACATCGCTGCGAAGACACGAAAGTGACGGAATGAGGTTTGGTTCTGTATTTCAAACTTGGCGAGAAACTTTTCATTTCTCCACGTTCTGCCTTTATGCAAACGTTTTCATTAATTTAAATCATGATTGTTTTTGTGTTCTCTGGAATAAATGATTGAAAGGTTTTAAATAGGGTTTGCTATTATAACTTAAATGACAACTTCAAAATTCGACTTGGACTGATAAGAAAATGTATTTTTGTTCATCGAGTTTGACAAAACAGTAAGTAACGGAAATTAGTTTACCACATATGAATAGAAAACTGTACTATCATTTGCAAAACCAAACTGTACTAATCTAAGATAGACGTGTACATTAATATATACATTATATTGTAATAAAACATATCTTATCCTATTTAATAAAAATAACTTTAGGTGCTACAAATGTCTTATCAAAATAAAATATCATTGAATAATGTAGATGAAAATATTCAAACCAATGATATATTCAAAGGCCTTTAAACTACTTACCACTAAGTTTTTCAAAATTGTAGTCGCATACCTGAAACAAAATAGAAATAAGTTATTGTTAATAATTTGTAAAATCAGTTGTAAACGTAATATAATGATGTAAACCCAGTTTACGAACAACACTTAATGAAGGGGTCAACTATAGATTAAATTATTACATCATGAGTTTTGATATAACTCTTCAATAAAACAGGAAGAATAACTTATTTAAATTTAATAACCTTTAAGATGCAGTTTTGAAATTTTGTTTTGCTTGGAAATCCAGCAATAAATAATTGTTTCGCTATTTAGCAAAACTTGTACGGCTTTGAACAACTTTATCCTAATGTTTGAAAGCAGAGACTTCTTAGAAACCGACACTTGTCATCGACTAAGTTACAGTTTCCAAGTTTCTATCAGCTTTTCCGATTCGTCGCTTCCTGATAGATTAGTCAAAGGTAACAAATAATTCACGAAAACTATCTGAGGATCGAGTGGTTTATTTTCAGGGAGTTTAGTTAAGCAATGGGTTATGTGTTTAAAAATTCATTGGTAAGTTTCATTTTTTGTTTGGAACACTTCAGTTTGTATTTAAAATACAGCGTTTTATTGCCAGGAAAAATTTGCCAAACTGCGTTCAAATAGCTTGAGATATTCTTTCTTTGCCACACTGAACTCAATCACTGACTGAAAACTCACATTTCAAAATGTAAAGCACCGTTCTGTTGTACCGTCTACAAGACCTAATCAAATAATCAACTTGTAACTTTATCAAAGAGAAGTGTCAACAATCGAGTTAACATTTTCATCCTTAAGTGAGCAGTTATCACAAAACAACATCTCAAAATGTGATGCAAATGAACTAAATGTTGCCGAAAACGTAAAAACATAATCGAAAAATACAAAATCATCCAAAGAAGTAAAAGCATTGCGGTATGTAAAGTCTATCGGTTTGTAAAATTAGCAGCAATCGTTTATTACTTGTCAAAGACCTAACTACCTTCGATACTTTGAGGGTTTTATGCGTAGCCATCTTCTAACGCAGTTTTTCTAATCTGTCATCTGCTTAGTGAAAATCTTAGTGCACATTTGGTGGCCTGTGGTGTGAAAGGTCATAGGTTCGATTTCCAACGCAGTCACTTAGACTTGAATAGCTGTTCCAAACATGCTCTTTCTGTGTTCCCAAATAATTTAGAATAAATTCTTTTTGTAGAAAAGAGTCACAATAATGGCAATGTAATTATTTTTCCTCCTGACAAGTTTTTGAGAAATTTTCTTGTAAATAAGTTTTAATAAAAACCGTAGCGTAAAAAGCAATGAGAAGCAACTCATAGTTAAACGAAAATGAAGCTTAAGATACTGCTAGTGCACAGTAACTGAGAACGACGTGAACATTATGAAGTGTCAGGTTCCTGCAACTGCAGCGACTCACACGCCAACTCCAAGACATGGTACAGGGTGTCACGAAACTGTTGTACAGCTGGCTGCAAGTCTTCATAAGAACGTTGTGTGAGTAGCAGAACACACAGCAGGCATGGTAGCTGGGTCGGTAGTGTATGAGATTGTGTATCTAAGGTTTGCAGGTTCGAGCACCGTTTTAGACAATGTTCGGTTGCTGATTTGTTGCTATTGTCACAGCATGAGCCCAAAAGGGAAAAATGTTAAACGAGGGTTGTTCAATAAAGACTGAGACTGAGCCTAAGATTCCCGCAAACTGCTTTGATAAGACATGACTTCAGGTTTTGTCCAATACCGTAGCACCCTATTGTTAAGCACTAACTTAATCAGGTTATCTTCGTCACAAAGTCATCAGTGCTCATTAGAACATCAACTTGGAACGTGCCGCCTCCAACATTTTATCATGTCAAGTTTGTGCGAACAACAATATGCGATTAAGTTGTGTGTTAGACTCAGTAAAACTGCCACTTAAAATTATCAAGACATAAAGCAAGCTTTAAAATATGACGCGATGCCTCATGCTTCCTGTGTTTACTAGTAAAAGCTTTTAAGGAGTGCAGAGAGAGCCCTGAGCTGCAGAAAGGATAAATAAATAAATAAATATTTTATTACTTATGTACATTTACAATAAATGGTGCTCTGTGTGTATCAAAATTTTCCTTTCATTCTTACATCAATATCCCATTCAAAGTTACTGCTCTCACTGAAGAAACCAAATCTGCTAATACACCTGTGGTCATTACTTTTTTGACCATAAACAGACAATCAATGGAGTACTACCAACAGGTTTTGGCTACTCTGAGGATCACATCTCTTGCTATCGAAAGCATCCAGAACTTCTAGGAAACTGGAGACCTCATCATGATAATGCACTTCATCATGTTGAAAACATTGTGAATATTTGGCCAAACGAAACCTAATTGTCCCCACCCACCTTATGATTTTTTGTTCCCTATTGCAAAAAAGGAACTGAAGGAACGTCTATTTGACTTGAAACAGGATTTGGAGGCGGTTCTAGAGAGCATGTTTAACGATGGCTTCCCTGAAGTTTTCCAGGCAGGGCAGACGCTGGGATAAGTACGTTTCACTTAATAGAGATATGTGAAATTAGAAAGAAACAATTATTTTCTACTTAAGAGTACATTGAAGGTAAAACAATTGCTGTAGTTTAGGATATACAATTAACGATTTACAGAACCAGTCTCAGTCTATATTGAACAACCCCCGTATATGTACTTTAGGGTCGTAAAAAACGAAAAAGCGTTATCGTCTCAATTTTTAAGACGCAATAAAAAGAAACGTATCTTGTATTACTGTGAGACTATTATATACCATACGTTCCTACACATTCCATAGCTTATACTAAAAAATAGTTCTAACCAAACGTGTTATACTATTAACCTCGGTTAATTCAAAAGCTATTTAACTGATGAAAACACTCTCCAAACAGACAACTAAGACCTCTTGAGCTTGCAACAAAACTTGCATGCCAGACGCCAAGTTTACTACAACAAAACAAGTATTCCAACAGAAACTGCTATCTACTAGGCACAGAATAAATTAAGCCCTACCTATAATACAACATTGGACACAACGAAAGTGATTAAACGTATACACACAATTGATTGTCTTCAGATTAACTTTAAAAGAAAAGTATATACATTTACCCTTTATCTTTTGTTTCTGTTAAATCTCCTTCAACCAATAAACTATTACAGAAGTACTGTACTTGATTTTAAATCATTGACAGTCACAAATCCTTTGTCAACCTTTAGTCTTTATAAAATTCACTCTTGACTTAAAAGCAAGCCTAAACCCGTGGCGGGTTGGAATCGTTGAATTTAACCACTTATAATTGTACTGTGACCATACGGTAACATTAGGTTAAGGTCGAGGTTGAGTGGTAGAGAGGAGTTTGTATTCCTAACTTTGGCTCGTTAACTTTCCTTGTCGAAAATAGGCTTGCCATCTTGTAAATCATCCCCAGGAAAACTTATGATACTAAGAAAGGCTGTTAACCATGTTCTTCCTACGTTTAAAGTCCACCATTTTGAAACTCGTACATAATCCACTTCAAAAATACATTTTGTATTATATATGTAGAATAACTATACAAATACAGTGGAGCTCTCTTGTTTAGTAACAAAGGGGAGATGAACAATGGCTTGGTCGTGTTCTACATTGAACATTGTTCCTATTCCAGGCACAACATATACACACACACACACACACACACACACACACGTACACGCTAGTGTCGTTTTAAACTAGGTTTATGGATTATTGTTACATTTCCAGGTATCTAGGGTACGTTTTAAAGTTCAACGTTAAGATAAGGGGGTTTTTTACTAAAATAATATGTTTCTTGTTTGAAAAAAAATTCTGTATCAGCTTAAGAACGTGTTATAAAATACAACTCATGCATAAACACTGATTAAATACGGAAGGAAATTTAACTACACACTTTATTTGCTAGTGAAAGCAATACCACTTAATAAGTAAACACTGTGATGACACTTACACTAATACACAACAGTTATTAGTAGTAACTGCTAACCATTAGTACATTAGCCGGTAATAATGAGTTTGCTTCATTACTAACACTCTAGGTCCACTGAAATACGCACCACTACAAGCACGCTTCTGAGAACGTTAGGCCTTGCAAATTAACCTTAATTTTCTAAATAACTTTTGGTGTTTGCTCTTGATTATAATTAGTAATGTACAAACAAAACATGAGATGAACGGTACTTTAGAAACAAATGTGTAGACAATTTTTCTGGAAACTTAAATTGTCTGCTGGTGTCAATTAAGTTGGGAGTCACGGTTTCTTCATATTTTAGAGATCAGCCGACAATTAACTAATACATCTTAAGTTGTATTTAAAATCCACCATCTTGATGTAGAAACGAATTTAATGATGTTACACTAGTTTTTATACTGTTTACAAAAGTACTTTAGTTTCAAGAAGATCCTTTACTAATGCATATATACACCATATCATCTGTTAGTATATGAATCAATTATGAAATTCATAGCAAGGTAATAAGAACTCAAAACAGGCGTTTCCGTGACTCACCGCGTAGGGATTTTTCTAAAGAGTTATGTCATTTAAACTCATTTGTTAGGAATACCTGATTCATTCAAAAAGGTCTTTTCCCTTGTGCATAAATGTGCTCTGTTACAGTTGGTCAGTCTGACTGACGGCTATGATTGGTCGTCCAATGTTCCGTGCCAACAAATGGGACTCTCAGTAAGGCAGAAGGGCAGCTCAGTTTGAAAAGTTGTTGTACATGTCGTGTTTTTTTCTAGGCTAGTCTGGACTAGCTGTTATAAAATTTAATACGTTCAAAAAAGAAAACCACTAAGGTTGCTTGGTGTTGGTGACTGGTCAGCTTGCGCTGATTACTTTTAGGCTAGCTCTTTTCCTAATGTTTTTTGTTATGTTTTAGGTTACTTTTCCCCAGAAGACGGGGTCAAATTTCAGATCCCGAAACGTCATGTACATTTTGTTCACTCAGAAACGATGGAAAACGTGCGTAATAATATTTTAACCTCAGGAGTATATACAATGATTAGAAACCAAACAGACACAGTATTTTTAAAAGTGTAGAACGTTCAAGTTGAATTGAATCAGAGACTGGTTTATCTATTTAAGAATACACTTAACAGATAAGGTTTACTTTCCAAAGGAAAAAGTACCTTTGGGTCGAGCAGCTCCTTTGTTGGGTAAAGACCCGTTATTACCCATCAAAGTGATCTATGCTCTCTTTCTGTAACCTGCGACTTAACTTTTTCAATAACAACGTATTTCTGTGTTATTGAAAACAAAAATATTATTGGATAACCTACATGGTTATTCAAAAAATTATGAACTTGCAGAACTTGCATTTTTGAAACACGCTGTATTTGAAAAGGTTTTTATTTTCTTTGAAGTTTATTGTTGTCGAAAGTAAATTCCCTGAGTTTGAACACAACGTTTAAGGATCTGGAATCAGATTTCGTTTAAAATGAAAAGGTATGAGTGAAAAGTTAAATGTAGGTCGAAAACCGGTCAAGTGCCTATAAGCCTTTTGGTTTATAAAAAAGATAACTAAAGAATTATACCAGAAAATTCCAAGCACAAACTCAAGTCAGTGAGGAAACGAAATCAAGCGCGGAAAGGCAAAAACTTAGACTTGACAAAACTTTGTTTCACAAGCAACGGGGGATTTTCAACGCTTGAATCACTTCCAATTTCTTATTTTCACTCACATTCAACACGTAATTTTGACAAAGATTTGTCATAAAAAATATGATTTTTAAAACAAAATTTTCGTAATTTACAACGAGTAGATTATTATTACGATAGTACTTTAATACTAATGTTTGTATTAGTTTTTTCTGTACGTATAAAACTAATAAAGAAAAATAACTTTACATAAAATTAAAAAAGGTAAACAACCTAGTGGTAATTATATAAAACCGCACCCACTACTGTGGGAAAAGTATTTTGTAAACAATACGTTTCGACTCTGCTAGTGGTTTATTGTATGGTTCTCAACAGTGTTTAACAGTAAACGCTTGATAAACTATGTAGCACCGGGAAGGTTGATTTCAAATGGTTCAAGGACTTCCGCTGATTCATAATACATATTTAAAAGACTCTAGTGTAAAATACACATAAAGATTGGAATAACAATAAAGACTATTTGTTCCTGTTGCAATTATCAAATAAAATTTGCATTTTGAATTTAAATGATTCGGAAAACCTGGTTAAGCAATTAGTTGGTTTTAGTTCGAACTCGCCCTTTCGCCTCCTTCTTTTGAGGACAATCAAAACGCTCATGATTAAGACAATTCTGCTTCACTGGTTTTATAAGACTAGTTTTGAAAGTAGCTGTATTAACCAGAGCAAAAATATTAGAAATTTATTAAAGTTCAAGCTTTAGGTGCCAAATAACCATATGTTATTTAATAAAGAGTGACTTTCTGTAAGTTTTCGGCAAATTAGAACTTTTTTTAAAAAGTCTGCAACGCCATCTTTTTTGGCTGACGACTTGTCAGTGCATTAAAAAAAGAATGTTCCGAAGGTTGTACACCAAGAGCTTCAAAAGGAGTATATGGTTAAGGGGGTTAGCATGCCGGGAAGTTCCTTAACATTTACTCGTTCAGTCACCTATTTATAGTACAGGGTTATTCAAAAAGAATGTCCTACTTTCATTCTTCTGTAACTTTTACAGTATGAGTGCGTCATGAATAATTTACATGTCGTTGAAAAAGAGGTTTCAAAGTTTTGTTTACATATACTGAGAAGTAATTCCCGGTTTTAACTACCAACAAAATTTTGCTACCGTTTCAAGATATTTTGCGTTCATGAATTTCCAACAAAACCAGTCAGTTAAGTTCAGCAAGAGTTTTGTCATATATTTGTGATTTCCTCGTGAATTTCTGTTGTGGGGCTATGTAAGGGTAAAGGTTTACGTACCCACTCTGACAGAAAATCTAGGTGACCTACGGAACCGTATCAGAGCTGCAGTCAATTCCATAAATCAATATTAACTTCGGATCTACGGGAAAAGAGTTCGATTATCGGCTAGGTTTTTGACGAGCAGTCAGGGGAGGACATGGTAAGCATTAATAGAAGTCTATCAAGGAAGATAAACTTTGAAAAGTGTTCACTAAATCACCATTTGATATGCCGACCACTCTCATGGGAATATTTTAAAGCAAATATGTGGTGAAGGATGAGTGTGATGAGTGGTAGTAATGAGTTATGAGGTGTAGTCTTATTACAAACTAAGGCCGACTCTTCCTTAGAATGGGTCATTAATTAATAGCCCAATGACCAATGGAAATACAAGGACCAACGGGTTAACGTGACTTCCAAACCACACAGGTGATGGTCTGATATGTCTAAACGTTGGTGGGAGTTGATGCGGGTGTCATCAGATGATCACTGAAACTATCTGAGCCGCTTTAGATCTATATCATGCTCAAAACCTGACCTTCATGAAGCTTGATTACAAGACCACGCCACGAGTCCCAGTCAGTTCTTTTTACTAGTATTTAATTTAT
Organism: Matsumurasca onukii; assembly: GCA_018831715.1. Taxonomy (NCBI): domain Eukaryota; kingdom Metazoa; phylum Arthropoda; class Insecta; order Hemiptera; family Cicadellidae; genus Matsumurasca; species Matsumurasca onukii. The sequence goes on along the minus strand of CM032058.1, from coordinate 8,508,875 downwards.
GTATATTTAAGTAATAATTAACGAAGGAGAGTTGTTTGAAAGTAGTACTTTCATTTTGAATAATCCGGATATTAAATATCGAACGCACGGTGGTTTGGAGAATGGGCTCAGATTCGGGCGATGACAGGAAAGCTAAACACTTGACAACTAAGTTTGGGCTTGAGAGTGTTTTCTGCCCCATCGCCTCTTCACAACTTACCCGGAGTAACCAGAATACTCGGCTAACATATTCTCACAACGTATCGAGAACAGTGGTCTAACCAATACATACATTTACGAGCTAACAGATGAGTGTTATGAATTTCCCGATGTTGTGTCAAATTGAATTAAAAACCACGGAAACTACTGTACTTAAAAAATATCGATGTTTTTGGAGCTTACGTAACCTAGTTGAGCGTTTTTACCTTTCTAGTCTTAAAAAGAAAGTGTCTAAAATGTGTTTAAAATAATATTTGTCGTACCAAGATCCTAGAGGGCATTTCAAAGGTTGGTCGAGCAGGAATCTAAAAGACACTTTTAAAACAAATGATGAACCGTACTTTTTGTTTCGGTGTAATAGTAATGAGAAAATCATCTATGCGTAAGTAATATGTTAAAAAAGTAGTAGGATCATAAATATGTTTAATAATTAAACTAAACATATTACGTTGGGTCCCGTGGTCCCGAACATAGCGGATTGGAACGTGCACAACTCCGAAACTTATCACTCTGCTGGCGCGGGCTCGATTCCCGCAGTCACCACTTACATTTGTAATGTGACTACACGGTAACGCTTGGTAAAGGTCGAGGTTGAGTGGTAAAGAGGACCTTTTAGTCCTAAATTCGTCTACTTAAACAAGACAAACTTTACCTTTTAGGTAGTTTTTTGATTGGTGATGAGATGTAGTCTTGTTACAAACTAGGACCGACTGTTCCTCAGATTGGGTCAATGTTAAATGAACAATTGAATGACCCACGGGAAGTTGTCATTGTTTCAAGTTATCACAGCGCCCGGGAATCGAACCTGGGCCGATTTTGGTGCGAAACACGCCCTATACCACTGACCTATGGCCACCCCCAGAATTAAGCCCAAAGGAAGGTTGCATACAAAACTAATTCAGAAAAAAAACAGTTTTTTGTTATTTTTACAGTAAAATACAAAGTTGTGTGAAGTGAAGTGAGCTGGAGATTAGCAAGTCTAGTGTAACTGAGAACGACAAGCAGTCGTTATCAAGTGTTAGGTTCCGGTAGTGTAACAGCAACTTGCACGCCATTGGCGAGACATGGTACAGGCTGTCACGACACACTACATGTGCCTTTTTCCAACTCACCGACTATAATCGATTGTTTGCTATACAGTTGATCGGTATCAAAATTCCGTTGGAAGCCGTCAGTATGGGAAGACCGAGACCCGGGATCGTGAAATGATCACAAATCCTGACCCCCAGAACACGTTTTGAACATTTTGACAAGACTTTATGTACATAAGGGTGTACTCTCTAGAGATCGTTTTTCCGGATGGGGCTTTTTCCGTTTTTTGTCACATGAAATTTGGTAAGTGTTCCTTTTGTAAATATCTCGGTCAAGTTCGTTAGTCAGCAAAATCGGGCTACCTATCCTGCAAGGGGAACCTGCCCTTTTGGTAGGAGTTTAGGTCAAAAATGGGTTTGGTGATCTAAAACAGGAAATTGTATTCGATTTTGATGCAATTTTAAATAACATTTATTTTAATAGTATCCATCAATGTATTAAAATTTATGAAACATTGACTAGGTCTTTTCAAAATGGTGGCCAATAAGTTATATTTACTTTAACAGCGTTATGAGTAGTTCGATTTCAATAAAATATGAAACGTTTTTTCCTTTGACGATATGCATTAAAGCTTGCAGTAAAAGAACACGTCAAGTCGATGGCTGAAGCGAGGCTGTGAACGTAGCGAAAAGGAGTAACCAATTGTAAAGGAAATTCAATTAACTGGAATGCAAGCGGAGCTTTAGCGCTTAGCTGCGTGTCGGCCTGGTTGTTTTTTGTTACTCACGCTCGTACTTCAGTTTCGTCTCTGCTTTAAGTGGGTAAAGTTAAGAACAGATCGGTATCGCGCGACTCTGGGGCTCATCACTCGTGGCACTGGTTCGATCCCCGCAGTCACCAATTTAACGATTTCTTAAGTGACTTTACAATAACGCTAGGTAAAAGTCGAGGTTCAGTTTCTGATGCGACTTTGTAGTCCTAACTTCTTCTCGTTAAACAAACTTTACTTTTTACCGACTTCAGAGAAACGAGGAGGTTATACAAGTTGATCTGCGGCGATTTTTCTTTATGTATGTAGGCCTACTTATAACTTTTATTCGACTTTTACAGTCACGGAATTTCGGTGTAGAAGCTTTGAGGTTTAGTATATGTGAAAGTGACCAAAATGCAATACGTATACCTTTTACTACTAAAATAAATTATTTAAATGATTTTATTTTGTCTATATAAAAAGGAAAACAGCTCAAACGTAGCTTTTTATTTGACAGACCACCGGAACGGTACAAAGTACCTAATTATTCCTTTACAAAAGATCTGTTTGTACAGGAAGCAAACTCATTTGCAACTAACCTTACTGGCTTCCTGGTCGGATTACTAGATTTCCTGGTGCAATTTACCTGTAAAAAAGGAAACAAACATTAATAATAGCTCTCAACGTTGGTTTATAGTAACTAAATAAAAGGAAACACATGGTTCACTTTAATCCAACGGTTAGTTGTAGATGTACATTGTACAAACATGCAACTCTCTAGTGAAATGTTTGCAAAACAAAACCTGTCCAAGTTATTCATCCATTTATCCATTTATCCAAGTTATGTGTAGTCATGGATGCAAAACAAACCCTAAATGTATAATGGATGCAATATCCATTAGTTCAAAATTAAGCTTTGGTTATTAGTTTTCCTTTGATGTTATTTTACAAGACTAGATTCAATTTACTAGTCAGTGTATTTGAAATCCACACTCAGCTGTTGCATAAGAGTTCCGAGAATGTATATAAATTATATACGTCATTATGGTGATTAGTGATAACGTTTTTTACATAAGAAAGGGCAGTGAACTAGGCTACTCTAGAGTTGGACGTTGCGGGTTCAAATTCGGCTCTAGGATGTTGGTTTTTGCTTTTTAGGTATGTCGTAATCAACTCAGCTGCGTGAGTAGCTTTAGGCCTCATAGTAAAGAAAAAAATCGGGTTTAACATCAAACTTTAACAATCGTCCCGATTCAAATACCGTCCATTCACATGGTCCTACCGACCCCAACCACAAATTATGGATATTAACTCTAGTTACATTAAAATAAAATGTATTTAAATGAACAAATCTTTAGTGTATAAAGTGAAGTAAGGACTTTATAGTCCTCTCTACCACTTAACCACGTCATTCTTATGAAAGAAAGTGTGAACTATAGTAAAATATATTTCTTGTTTCCCCTTTTGTCAGTGTAAGGTTTTGTAGCTACAAAGCTTAAGAAGGTAAAAACTGATATTTCTTGAAAAGAGTAAAAAGCATTATAGGCAAGCTGACACACTTAAACCTATTGCAACAAACAAATTGGCAGACAAATATCACAAAACAAATTATATATTCATAGACATCAATAATCTATCTTGAAGTTGAGGCAAACATTACTTAAATTTTAAATAAAAAAACAAACAAAAATAAAAGAATTTAGTTTGATTAAATAAAAATGTGTAAAATATAGTGAGTAAAACAGTGTTTTATGTCCAGCAACGCAGTCACAAAATGAGTAAGCCTAGTCGTTTGTGTGTTGGGTACAAAAGCTGTTGAACAATGGCCAAAGGCGATCCTACATGATATATTGTTCCTGGCCGGCGATACATACACTCTACTCACGTTATACTCTCTCATATGTGCTTCATCATGTCATGGTAAAACTTATTTTATTAGGGAAGTATTTTTTTGAGAGATATTTGTTAAAGAGATTTGGCAGTTTGACTAGAATAAGTATGTGGGTATTACAATGAGTTGGTTTTGGGTGACTAAATATCTAGATGGTGATAGCGTTCCGAGGATATGTATGTTCCGTATAGGCAAAGACAACGATTGCCTAGCCGAAGAATAAATGTGTCTGCATCCGTGGCTCAGAGGTCGCGGGTTCGATTCCCGTCGCAGGCACATGGGTTTGGACCGCTTTTACAAAAAAACGTTTGGTGATGCCCACAAACCTTAGGTTAAGTCACTAATTAAAAGTATGTAGACAGAAAAAAACTGCTGATCACTTTCAGACCCTATGCGCAGGTTCGAGGTACTGGCGCAATGTCCATGACATTATCTCCAACCCGGGTCCCCACCGGAGATCACTTATGGGAAAATTTTACCGTCATATCCAAGATGGCAGAAGCGGCATTTTCAGCTTAAGGAGGTGATACAATAATTCTTGCCTTGAAGGGTAAGGGGGCAATGTCAAGCTTGAACAATGCAAAGGTACCAAAGAGCCAAATGTGCTCAAATTCTGTAACCGTTATTAGTCACTCGTACGTTAAGGCGTTTCAATTAACTTTATAAACATTTCTTTAAGAAGGCAAAATTTGCTCAATATGTGTAATGAAAATAGTTTTAAAGATTGGGTCATTAATTATAGCCAATCAATGGATGACTATCACGATGGACCAATGGAATGGACCAACGGCTTATCGTGACTTCCGAACCACGGAGAGTGGACATCTTAAAAATGTTTTCACTGCAGCCAGGAATCGAACCCAGGCCGATTCGGTGCGAAGCACGCACTATACCCAACGTCTCCGCGCAGCTGACACGGACCTCTAACAACTTTGAATTTTCTTTTCAAACATTGCTGAATATGAACGAACAGTTGCTGATTGAAAGCAAGCGTGCTGAAGGAAGTGGTGGTTGGAAACCTCAGCAGTGCTGACTGCGGAAGTTGTGGCGGCTGATGGAGTGAAACACTGATAGAAACTCTCAAAGCCCAAACTTAGTTGTCAAGTGTTTAGGTTTCCTGTCATCCTACGAGTCCCGACCCGCAAATCTACCTTCAACTGTTTCAGTAACTCACAAACGTGTATTCATTCACCGTGTTGGAGACACGATCAAGAGAATTCAATCATGAATTGTTTTGTGATTGTTCATGATTCGTTTACTTTTAGTCTAAATGGGAACAGTAATAAACCGTGTGATCTATGATACTAGAAATAAACACAGAAACAGCTCTCTAACCTAAAATATGGTGATTAAAGATTTATGTTATAGACTATATAATATACCTTAGATATTACTAAGTGTAAGTGACAAAGTGTGTTTCTTGTATTCAATATGTTAATTATCATAAAATTAAATAAATGAGTTATTATTTTAATTGTATCAAGTGTAGGTTAGTGTGTAGAACAGTGTAGAACATAAACACAATGAAATATTTACTAAAACTGTATTATTTATGGCTAAAGAAATTTTAAGAAAAAATGTTTGGACCGAACCGGGACTTGACCTGGGTATCTCGCTTGCCAGGCGATTATGCTGACCACTACACTATCCAGCCCAACCATTTATGCCTTCAAATGTTGACAATATTACTATTTATAATTTTTGGGGTACTTTTTCACCCATAAGTTGCGTGATCCAACACTAATTGTATTAACAGAAAGTATAATGTTACAGCTTATTTTAGCTAAGAACTTTTGTTCATTACCCACAATGTGTATCATTAGTGTGCATTATATATCAGTTGATTTTAAAATAATTAAGACAATTATGTTAACAGTATTCAATTATAACGTTTCATTAACTTGAATAAGTTGACATTGTCTTCTAAAAACTATTAAACAACATTTTTATTTAAAATAGATAAATCCAGTTCAAATTAAACTAGTGTTTTAATAGTTTTTAGAATACTTTGCAACTTATTCAATTTTATTTATTGGTCTTTATTTTTATGTACAATACTTAGAACTAGTATGTTTTTTCTCAAGTATGTACGTCTTAATATGATCATGTTTTGTTTTGTGTTTTTTATATTTGCACTGGTCTCCGCAATTCAGTGTTATTTATGTATGATTCAATTATTGGTGTTATATTTTGGGCTTCCTATTTTCCCCACATTAAGCCATGTTAATATAGAATGATCTGCTGTAATGTAATTGGATAATATCTGTTATATAGCATGTAAATTAAATAAATAAATAAATTATAAAATATCTATTATATGTTTTCGATTTCGCTAGTTCGTCTCTAAATCTTAAGCCGATAGCAACAAAATGACAATAAAAACCGAGCAGATTTAAATAACAAACAAGGTTCCAGAATAAAACCATATCGAATGAAGGTATTAATAGGATTTCAATAAGTCGATTGGGCTCGCCGTGTAAAGCTCTCTTTGTTTGACTGTAAACGTTAAATCCGATTTCAATTCAATAAAAATTATCAGCGAACCAAACAGTACGACTCTTAAATACAATTACAGTCTGTTTGATTACAGAACATAAATTCACTTCAATTACAACACTAGAAGCCCTGTGAACAGCCTGTTTTAAGCAGCCCCTTGTACGTTTTATCTTGATCCCATATAAGCTCTAAAAGAAAATTATTAAAACCTTTAAACTGTCAAAAACCATTATTAAAGAACTTTTAATGGGACGAGGCCTGCATTATTGTGATGTTTTCAAATATTTATATAACTTTACTTTTAGTAATTTATCTGTGGACATGAGAATAAAGCCTTTGCCTATTTAAACGTTTTTTTATTCTTCTTTAAAAACAGCTGCTTTAAACACATATATTGACACTGCTAAAGTGTCACTCTTACACCCAGGTGAATAAAGTATTAATTTGATAATGTTTTTCCTCGGGGAGAAAATATACTATTTAGTGATCGATATTTGTGGCATGAACATTAGCTGCTTCAACGAGTTTTTTTATTATTTTGAATTTTAACACTGATTCATAGTAAAAGAAGTGTAACAGCTGTTCTTCAAAACATTATAATTCAGACTGCTGAGTTCAAAACAATGTTTACTTTATTAACTCTTTATAATACAAAACCTTATCAACATTTATTTCTCATTTTTATTTGCATCATTACCAAAGAATCGTTCATCACTCGCCCCTTAAGTATCTTTTTGACCCTCGGACGTTAACTTGACCTCGTGTCAAAAAGTGTCACTTTAGGACCTAGTGATGAAATATACTATTCAATATCGGCTTTTTGACATTTAATCTTTTTATTTTCTCAAGTTAACATTTTTTGTGATATTTACGTTGACTAAATAGATCCTCAGTAATATTTTCTTCCGGTAAAAAGTCCAGTTAAGACTTTTAACACATTTTTAAACGGTATAAAAGTTTACCTCAACCTTCAACTTTATTTTTATACAACTAAAAGCATATTAGAATTAATATTTGCATATTAGTGACGTCACACTGAGAACACAAAGCTGCGGGTCTATGTACGAGTACACAAAGAGAGGAATGAACAATGACTGCTATGATTGTACGATACAATGTCCCAGTCAGTCCTACAGCACATTCGCTCTTTGCCGTTTGCAAACAACTCTGCTGGACAAACTATGTTTTACAATACTAAAGCGATAAACTACGAGGTTTTAGTAGCTGTAATCACCTTATGGCGATCAATATTGGATCATTGTGCTGAACTCCAAAGTCAATATTTTTATCAAACAAGCGTACGGTTGGGGTCCAAAAAGGAGGTTTCAAAAGGGGCTGAGGTGTTTCGGCAGGATAGAGATTTTGCAGGGTGTGCGAAAATATTCATACGAGGTTATTATTCCGTTGAAACATGTATAACTGCGAAAAATACAGCAAAAGAAAGACTAAAGTTTTGATGCTAAAAATTTTATAATTAGCTTATAAGTTCTTAGCAACTGTTACTCAACGTATTAATCGTTACTCAGAGTCAAATCTGCCCTCGCTTTAACCCGTTTCCATATTTATTTAACAATTTTTAAAATTTAAATACCAATCATGAATTAACTTACTCAGATCCTTACATAAAAAGGGCCACTTAACCTGCAATTCCATTTCATACACTACTGAACTAATTTGTTCCACCCAACTATTAAACAATATATCAACACAAACGTTGAACCAAGTCCCATATAAACCAGTGTAAGTTTTGCTTTACATGTCTTCAGTGAAACAACAAGGGTCCATCTCAGTGAAAGCCTAAATTCATCCGCCCAAGGAACACACGACACCGCGCACGTAACGACTGGCTAAACAACGGGCCTTCTTTCAACTGACGTGGCCTAACTGTCAAACCTAGCGCTTACGTGGGTTAACGGTGATCCGTTTTTCAATTTCAAAATATTTTTACATTATTAAATATGATGAATTTGAAACTAGTTTTCCAATATGTGCATGGATCCTGATTTCTCATAAGTTGTTCGACATTTCACAACCTTACTTTGAAGTCATTCAAGTGTTGATGATTTTCAAAACAATTTTGTATCTTTTAAACGCAAAATTTCAAAAACGCGTATTGAAAAACTCCTTAGTTTCTAAATATACCATGTGTTAAAATGAATTATGAAAGGTGAAAAACGGGCCGCCGTAAACCCTAGCATTGAAGCGTCACCGCGCAACTGAGGCGAACCCTTAATGAATCATTCTCCTAATGATCATTCTAAACAAAACCAGACACCCTATATAATCTACATTAGAAACTCTTAAGTAAGTTTGCAGAAGACGACAAAGCGAGGTTAATAGAGTAAGGAGGTGCAACAGGGCTATCAGCTGTTGATTTTGGCGTCGTCTCATATTGTTTGATTAAGAAATCATCAACCCGGGCGTCTTTAATAACCTCTTCCCCTCAGAAGAAAAGAAAACATCAACTTTCTTTTGGTAAATACGTTTTCATGTCATGTCGTTTGAGAACTGTAAGAAAAATACAAAACTAGATTACTATGCCTTGTGCACATGTCATTCACACACATTGACCCTTTGGGTGCTATAAAAGTCGTCCTCATTCATCTGAAATGTTAATGCTTTTTCAATTTTTAAATATTATTTAAAGTAGATTTTACTATCTTGTTCATGCCAGACAACACCAATGTATCCAAAATTTAAGTTTTAACTTTCATGGATTTTGTATAATGTTGAAAACGTTTTTAGAGTTATGCGCTCTCCTAAAGCTGCTTCCGGTGTTTAGTTATTCATTGTTTTCAATTATAAGTGATTAGTTTTAACACTACTCATTTAATGGTATAAATAGTGGGTAAATGTTTTATTGTTCTTAAACAACTATTTACATTATTGTTTAGGGTGAATATTGACAATAAAACGTAGTTATCTTTTCATAAATGAATACAATCTTTTAAAATAAATGACTCTTGAAAATCCACTTGAAAAGTAAGTAAGAGAGAGGTGAATCCATAGTAAAGTGACACTAATATGTTTAAAATACAGTGAAGAGCCAAATATCAAAGTATGTAAGATAATTTAGATGGAACTTACAAGAGATTTCACATCAATGCACTATCATTAAGTAACAAAACCATTTAAATCCACTTCATCGGAACTGTTTGTCAACTTATGAGTTTCAGTAGTCAAAAATCAGAAAAGATCGTTATCAGTAGAAATATACAGGGTGGCCCATAAGTCAGTTGACAGGTATGGCATTTCATTGAATCCATGTCAAATTGGCTTCACGCTTTTATTCAATAAAACAAAACTATTTTAAATTTGCAATTATATTTCAGTCTCAAACAGAAACCCCTTAGAATTAAATTAAATTAAACTGATTAATAGAAATTTACTTAATCATTTACTTAAACTTAAAGCGGACCCGTGGTGGGTTGGAAACGTGCGCGACTCCAGAGCTTATCCGTCCCCTGGGCGGGTTCGATCCCCGCAGTCACCACTTACATTTGTAAAGTGACTTTACGGTAACGCTAGGTAAAGGTCGAGATTGAGTGGTAGATAGGACTTTGTAGTCCTTACTTCACCTCGTTAAACAAGACAAACTTTACTCTTTTTAAACATCATTCCCTAATGATCTTAAAAACTCCCTTTAAAACCTAATATATCTTATCGAAAAACTAAAAACACATGTTTTGTTCTCTTTTATTAATACAGTAATAATCATCAAATGTGAAGTTAGTTGGAACTGGGAAGGGGCAAAGCCGTATTTCATGTAGAGGGTGGGAGATGAGAAATCAACAGGCGAACATCTGTTGGCTTTGGCTCCTTACTCCATCTGGTGATTAACGCCTATTGCACTAATATAACTCTAGTTCACTGTTATCCTGTTTAAAATCTCGTAATTCGTTAAAATAGTGATATTTTTTGTTTACGTATTTGTTTTTGGTACAATACTACCAACATCATGAGGCTGTGTCTCAGTCATTAAACTCAGGCTGGAATCAAATGGAACCTAGTGATGAAATTGATTAAGTACTTTCGTTCACTCATCCTATGTTAAGAGGAAGCATAGCGAATAATAGATATATAAAGTAGAAATCACTTAAGCGAAAGAGTTATCTAATTATTATTAATAAATTTCATGATATCGCAGTTTAACCGAAACCAGGAAGGACCTGATACCATTACCTGTATACGCCTGGAATCTACGAAATTTCTTGTAGTTGCGGTTCGGTGTATATTGGCGAGACTAAAAGATTAATTTCAACGAGATTTCAGGAGCACATCGGGCACACAAAACACGAAGACGTGGAAAAGTCGACAGAACATAGTTACAACACGAAACTTGCTGTAATTTAACAAAGCCAAAGTACTGGTAAAATTTCATATTATTGTCCGAGTTCATCCGAGAGACCATCTAATAATTAAAAATAGTAATAACGTCAACAAAGAGGACGGTATTAAACTTTCCAAAACCTGGCAACCAGTCCAGAAGCAGTCAATTTCAATAGTGTAACAGTGTGAAAACGTTTCGATAGAGTGAGAACATCGTCAGTTGACATCCCTGCTCCAATGGACGGTTGGCAGCCTTGACCAATAAGGATAGCAGACAGCAAGTAATCTCAGTTTCAACCAATCAGTGACTAAAAATGGTGCACCACAGCTAGGCTAAAATATTTCAAACTAATTATTATGATGTTTGACTAGTGTGAACCGAAAGAACTAGATTATAGTTGTGACACCGGCCGCGAAAACCTAAGAATTAAGTTAACCCTATCCTATAAATGAACGTTAACTTAAAACATTACATATTCCATAATATTAATGAAAGCCCACATACTACACGCTGCAGAAAATCCATTATTCACAACTTCATTAGCTAGTTTCTCTTTGAATCACGTGACGTCAACTATTACAGCGACATGATAGAAGAGCTAATGTAGGACTAGTGACTACATTAACCACTTACCCTCCCTCTGAACACATAACACTGCACCATAACTTCCCATAACACATGTCACTGTGGCCTGATGCACTAGGGGGGGGGAGGGTGTTGCGGTTAGGGGCTTCAAGCATACACTACATGTTATGATCCTATCCGGCCAATTTCCTGTCTACTATAGTATCCCGTTCATGTGGAATTTTGCTGTAGTGGCTTGTTTGTTGCTCGGTGCTATACAAAAGGTAAAAGTTAAATTTTAATTTTTTAGTGACTGACCATGTTAAGTTCTTAGGTAAAGCTGTCTTGGGATCACCATATTGATTTCGTCTGTATCAAAGTATCCAAAGAACTATTCTATTAAGAAAACTGTCACTCCACTGCAGCCAGGTTATGGCATATTATGGAATCATCCATGTCCAAACTTACGGATTGTGCTTATGGGGTAATTGCTCTAAAATAAAAGTACCAAATAGTTTTTATTGTACAAAAGAGAACAATTAGAATAATTGGTAGGCTAAAATTTAGAGATTCCTGCAGGGACCATTTTAAATCCTTGTCCATTTTACCTTTATCTTCTTTTTAAATTTTGGAAACTTTGTTGTTTTTAGGACCAAGTGTACTATTGTCGAGATCATCAATCAATACAACACAACAAGTTAAAATTTGATCCCACCAAACTACCATAGGCTCCAATTGTACGACAAACTTCACATTTAAGCCGGTAGAAGATTGTATGTCGACAACGTTATAAATTGTTATACGAGAAAATTCAAAACAAGTCTTAGAAACTACCTTGATCAAAATTCATTTTACGTTATTGCAAAGTTTATGAATATATGAAACTAAAAATCAGAAATTTTTTCCTTAGGGTTCAATGTCTTGCTTGAGGTATAAAAGAATTCAATTTCAATTTATATTGTAATAGTATTTTAAATTAAACGTATTGTTAATGTTATTATAGTTGAATACATGTATCATTCATTCCCAAATAACACCTGTTAAGCGTTATTTATTAAAATTGTGTTGTACAGGTCTTAGGTCTTCAGCTTATGGCAGAAGTTAAGTATTATTTAATCCATTATCGTAGGCTAAATGTAAAGAAATCTCAGAGTATATCAAAATTCGAGCGAGGTTTGAAACAGAAGAAATGTCACAGTAAATAAACAAGACTTTTGGATAAACAAACTTGTCCGTGTCAAAGGGGTTGCGGGTAGTTCAAAAGCGAGACTTAAATAGCAAAGGTTGTTAAGTTCAAGAAGGGGTTGAAAATCTTGATAAGAGGCAGGAAGCGTCTCAGTAAGCTGCCATCTGTTGACACTTCAATCATTAAACTGTCGACCTCACAAGTATACAAACACTTCTTTACAGCAAACTTGGTCAAACTTGAGTCAAACTTTCAACATAATACTGACGAATCACTCGTGGAACGCCGAGGAGGGTTCAGTATCTTGATGAAGGGAGGTTGTGTCTCAGCCTCCAACACTTCAATCATTAGCTGTTGTTGGTCACAGACTCAATTTATCCTCACCAAGTCTGTTGACACTCAATCATTAGACTGTCGACCTCACAAGTATACAAACACTAGTCATTGTGTCAGGTCAAACATTTCAGGGGTATTTAAAATATTTAAACAAAAAGATTAGCCTTATATTTGAAAAATATATGATTTGAAAAAGACTAGTTCACAAAAGTGCTGCTTTAGGTTTGATTCTTATAAAAAAAACTAGCTGAGTACCCATGCTTCGCCTCGGGGCTGTGTTTATTTTTTAAGAACATTGAAAATTTAAAGTAAACAAAAAAGAGCCACTTTGGTTTTTTGAAATTTATTTTGAGGATGTTATATGGACTTTAAATGTAGCTAAAGACACACTGCGTGATTAGTTTAACCCTCAAACAAAGTTTCTTTGTCATAGCTTTAGCCGATTTTGACTTATAAGTGGTCCAAAATGCCTTTCCAAAAACATTGTCAGAGTCCACTTTGGTCCCTTGCTATTTCATTTTGTGGATGTTGTATTGATACAAAACATAGGTGAAGATACATTGCGTAATAAGCTAAACTCTTTAACGAAGTTTCACCGCTATAGCTTCAGCCGACTTTGGGTTATAAGAGGTCCAAATATGCCTTAAAAACGTTACAGATAGACAGACAGACGGGAATTTTTGGTCCAGTGGTATTTGCGTGATTGAGAAACAGACACAAACCATTTCATTTTTATATACTAGTAAGGATTAACGGTGTAGCACCCTGATTTCAATTTCTTAATTTTTACACTTATTTACACCTGTTGAGCTTATTATCAAATCTATATAATTATTTTATAGTAAAATGAAATTGTCTAATACTTCTAGTTAAAACAAATATACAGTTAAAATAAATGCATATAGCAAAATTAATTGTTTTTGGCATGTGATAAACAGTTTTGTGTAAAAATAAAATATTTTAAGTGACGAATGAAGTTTTTTTTGTTCATACTATAAATGTAGTCAAAATTTAAATTTTGTTTCTTGCGTGAGTGATACTTAATAAGTTTGGATCTTCTAATTTCTAATTGTATATGTGCATATCCTCGTTCTTCTTTAAATTAGCAATATTTTCATTTTTCTTTCAAACTAGTGTAAGTATTATTGGGGGTAAGTTTTCAATAAAAATAGGTGTGTACGTAAAGATATACCTAAAACATAGGTAGTTTAATGTTTACTTTTATAGTAAAATTAGTATCCAGCTCGTATAAATCAGGTAATTTTTGGATTTATGTTCCTAAAATTATCCAATATAAAAAATGAGAACGTTTCAAAATGGCTTTTATGAATAAATATTTATGATACTTTTAAGTTTTAGGAGGCATAGATTTCCGCAACATAATTGTTGTTAGAAACGTGCCAATGACGGCGCCCTAATGCATACATATATTCATGAATAAACTACGGAGAGTTCAACACTAATAAACTCATGAATATTTGAGTTCGTGCATGGAGGTCAAAATAATTCTGTAACCAAGTTGCTTCTGAATAATTGGTTACAGTTTTCCAGCTCAATATTCAATTGAACGGTATGAATATGGATTCTACAGCACCCTTCGTTTGCATCATTTCACGTTATTCACCAAGAAAGATAAATTGAAAGTGACTTGCACACGTTATTTTTGTAGCTCGATGTTTATATATTTAAGTAAATCTGTTTGCTTTATACATGCCGGTAATGACCCTGCTTTAAGTGAAATGTAGTATAGCTTAACAAGACCAACAAAAAAGTTTACTTTAGTTTGTAAGATAGAATATGCGTTTCTACTGGACTTTTATGTCCTTGAAATAATTAGTACATTTTCCAGTCCAAATTTTACGATTACATTCAGTATAAAAAAAATGTTTAGAAGATAAGGGAATCTTTAAAAAATGTTCAAATACACAGTTTGACTGTTTTTCAAATCGATGCAATGTGGAAACTTTCATATTTTGTGTAGAAGGAGGTCTTATCTTAAATTTTTAGAGTAAATAAGTCGCTCTTGATTACTTAGGTTCGAAAACGAATTCGTCGTCCAAGGTCGGACTGAAAACGGCCAGGCTCACCTTGTGTAAACCCTTCAGAAAATACGGAATAGAAAAAAACAAAAACTAAGGTCATTTAGTTGTGGGTGACTGGTAAACTTGCGCTGGTCACTTTTAGGCTAGCTCTTTTCCGAAAGTTTCGTTTATGTTTCAGCTTACTTTTCACCTGAAGACGGGGTGATATTCCAGATCCTAAAACGTCGAGTACTTATATTCCAACAAAAACACGACGGAAACGTCGGTAATAATATTTCAACCTCAGGCATAGCTGTAGTGAAATTCAAAACTTTCATTACGATAGAATATTTATTACCCGCACGTTGACACCAATATTAAAAAGAACATTTTGCGAAATTAGCTTATTCATTCTTTCTTTTAAGTTTGTTGTTGTCGATGGTACAACTTCTGAAGTTAAACATTATTACAGACGTATTTCACCGTTTTGAGTGAACAAAATGCACGACGTTTCGGGATCTAAAATCTGACCCCATCTTCAGGTTACTTTTCACCTGAAGACGAAGTGAAATTCCAAATCCTGAAACGTCGTGTACTTTCTGCCCACTGAAAACTATGGAAAACGTCTGTAATAATGGGTGGAATGAATTACCCTAGTTTTAGCAGATGAGAATTGCTATTAAGTATAAATATAATACTGAGAAAACTATAGAGATAATAAACTAGCGAACACACTTTTCAAAGGTTTAATTATGTTTTTCCTTCTTTGGTAATGTTGTTAATTTGGTACTTTGGCCAAATGCGGAACACATAGCCACGGGATTAGTACGTCATTGTTAGTTTTGGATTTTAATATTTAATTATACCTCTTAACGAATGCAAACTTCTAATACAAATAATGTTGATAAAAATGTCAAACGGGAAATTTATAATTATTTATAACATAATTTGATAACTTTAAAAGTGGATGGATACAACAGTACATCTGCATTAGACTGCTCCAGTAAAGAGCTTAGCGAAAATATACACTTTAGATGACCTCTGATGCTTACTTTTATTCATATGAGTTAGAATATTCTAGAATCCCGAAAGATTAGAATATTCTAAGTAGTATATACTAAGTAAACTTTAATGAGAATATACTTGAAATTTTCTTATTGCAAATATTAGTATTCATGTTTTAAATTAAAGAAGTTTATTAAATAAATATCAGAGAGAGAGAGAGGCACACGGTTTTAAATGTAATACTTTGGTACAAAGCACGGGTTATTACGTCATAACGAATGAGTTGATCACTTCACCGTGGATAAACTACAACAGCATTCACCGGTCCACTAGAAATGTATTATCTGCACATGAAGAAGCGTAATTTGTCTGAGGTGGGGTTTAGTTGGGTTCGTGGGAGATGTACGTTTTAAAGTTAGATATGATGAAATAATATTGAGGGAGGGTTCTAAAAGTTTTACTTCTTTACTAAACAGTGGTAGTAGTCAACATTACAATGAACTTACATATTGTTTCTTAAAATGACTACGAATGAATATATTTACATGAAATGAGGAAATAATATATGTGATTCTAAGTTTTATAACTAAAACGTTTTATACATACCCACACTTGCGATAGAATATGAAAGCGTGTTAAATTGTGAAAGTTAAGATAAGTAAATCTATTTTTCTATTTTAATTTAGGGACAAAGCTGGAAGAGTTTATAACTCCTTTATGCTGGATCCCCTCAAAATACAAAAATTATTTAGCAAAAAGTATATATGGTAGTTAACACTGAAGACGGGACCAGATTCCAGATTCCGAAACGTTGTGTACTTCTAGTTCACTAAAGGACTATAAAAGATTTGTGTAATATTATTTTAACCTCAGGTACTTAACAGTTGTAAAAGGATCGATACTCAGTGAATGGCCCGCATAAACTTAGTTTAGACTGAAAAAGAAAGGCCGTGATACGTCGTATTTCCAAAATTAGTTAAAAAAGGAAGAGTCGGCCTTATTTTGCAACAAGACACTTATCATCACTACCACTCATCACACTCATCATTCAGGAGTGGACGGCATCTCAACCTATCACTTAACAACTATGATGATAGAGTGAACATTGTTTACATAAGACGGTTTTTTTTCAAAAAACTTACTAAGACAAAACCTTTCGACGTAAAGATCCTACACAGCGGATCCATGGCAGACTGATATCGTGCGCGACTCCAAAGCTGATCACTCCGATGGCGCGGGTCCGATCCCGACAGTAACCACTTACATTTGTAATGTGACTACACGGTAACGCTAGGTAAAGGTCGAGGTTGAGTGGTAGATAGGACTTTGTAGTCCTAACTTCGCCTCGTTATACAAGACAAACTTTACATTTTTAACAAATTTTAAACCAATCTCGTTTCTTACTAGAAAATGTAACATGAAACATCCCGCTGCACGAGACACGGAACTAATGCAGCTGATGAATAATTTTCAGCTTATTTACAAATATACGAGAAAGTTGAGGCGGCGCTTGAATATTCAGCACTTGTTAAACCTCGAGCGTTTGAATAACTCGCTACATTTTCCCGACACTTGAAATTTAATTTAACCACTCTGCGGAGAGGGTATCGTTTGTAAACTCATATTCCGGCGGTCTGACGATGAATGCGGATGTAGTTTGTGAAAACATGAAAGCTCCTGTGTGTTGGGGAACTCACAATTGCAGCACTGACGTGCATTCAGCCAGCTTCCATTGCGACTGACCTGTGCTCGCTGAGTTTTGTGCTTTGCGTTTGTTGGTCGAGTTAATAATAAAAGTTGGAGTTTGTCTTGTTTAACGAGGTGAATTTAGGAGTACGAAATCGTCTCTACTACTCAGATTTGGCCTTTACCTAGCGTTACCGCAGAGCAACATAACAAATGTAAGTGGAGTTCGAGCCCGCGCTAGACAAGTGGTGAGCTCCAAAGTCGCGCACAATTCCAACCCGCCACGGGTACACTGATAAACAGTAACGCTTTTGTCATGCAGATGTTTAAATTGCTTCGAAGCAATAGAAAGTGTTTAATATTATCAAATACTAAAACCACTTTATTACAATAGTTCATCGATTGGGATAGTACTCCATCCTCACTGATGAAATTAATAAACAAAATATTGTTTGTAGAATATAGAAGATGGAAGCCATTTAGTAAAAATATAGCACCACAAAAGATTTAAGGTATTCAATAAATTAGTTGGTCTTGCGTTGTAATCGTATCATGCCAAAAAGATCAACTTCAAGAATCGAACGGACTTAGAACACGATGCTATAATTGAACTAATAAATTGCTTGACCGTGCTATCATAAAGTTAGTGAGCTAGTGAGCATGTACGGGAGACTTATAAAATATAACCATATCAAAATTAATTATTTTCATTTGGTAATTTTTAAATATTTGACATACCGCTATGAACATACTTGAATATACTTATTGGCAGTACATTATTAGACTTTTAACTTTTACTTTGAACTTTCATGAAACCAATTTCGTCATACAAATCAATTTAGTTAGGTTAAAAATTAAAAAGAGAAAGACCTATCAGGTTTAACCACTAATATGCTTCTACTAACAAGTTATACAGCTTATAGAACGCAACAAATGTACAGCAAACTAAACTATTAGGATTTCAACATAGTTGCAACATGAAACATGCAATAGAAATCTCCAAAGCCAAGGATTAGCAAAAATTCACATTATTACCAAAGTGTCATCTGAGAACCATTGAAATAATTAACAATGATAATAACTCAACAAAGAAGAACAGCATTGAACTTTCAACAAGCTGGTAACTAGTCCTGAAGAGGTATTTTCGATAGTGTCACAGCCAATGAGAACATCTACAGTTGGCATCCCTGCTCTAATGGACGGTTGGCAGCCCTGCCACCAATAGGACAACAGACAGCAAGTATCCCAGTTACATCCAATCAGTGACTGAAGATGCTACTCCACAGCGAGACCGAAATATGTCAAACTAATTATAATTGACGTTTTGAGGAACCGGAAGAACTATATTATAAATTTACAACAAATCGCCAAAAAGTCTGCTGTTCAAGCTAACAAAAGGAGGAAACACCGTCGAATGAAAAAAAAACAATCCACCGACTCCTCAGTGAGCAAATGTGCGATGTTTATCACCCCCTAGATGTAAAACACGCTACAGTAGACTAGAGGGGTAGTTTGTGAGAAGGGGAGGTTGGGGGTGGGGTGACAACATGTTATGACTGCATCCTGCCAATTTCCCGTCTCTTGTATATGTCATGTTCCGTTCCGACCCCGTCCATGTCCAGTCAATGCACACTATAGGGGATGAAAATGGCAAACATGATTTTTTAAATATAAAAAATTGCTAATGTAAGACTAGGTAAAAGGTAAGGTTTGTCTTGTTTAACGAGGCGAAGTTAGGACTACGAAATCATCTCTACCGCTCAACGTCGACCTTTACCTAGCGTTGCCATAGAGCCACTATACAAATTGTTAGTGGTGACGGTGGGGATCGAACCCGCGCTTCAAGAGTGATGAGCTCCGGAGTTGCGCGCGATACCAAACCGCCACCGATAGGCATAAATCGCGTATGTAAACCTAACGAAATTAAACCTCTAAATATACCTGTTGCACGATATTTCTTAGTTAGATCCTTTCACACAAATGACAGGGTAGTTAATATGTTTTTTAGCTACCTTATCGAGAAAGCTATTATTTTGAAAAATAGTGCGATCAAATTGTTTTGGGGTAAGTGGTAAACGCTTGTAGGCGTCGGGAAGTTGTTATTGAATTGGAAAACATGTTGACAAAATTTACCCCCGCAAACATTCATGAACCACCGTTCTGTGTCGCCCAGTTCGGTAGTACTCTCTACTTCTAGTCTCACTAGATTGAATGCTACTTTCTATTATGGTATCGGAACCTTGTCGTGAAAGATAACTGTTTGGAATATTTGTTCGCAAGACCAGTGCAGTTTCGAAATCACTGAATTAAAGCTTTGCCGATCAATCAGCTGACAAACAAAATATTCACCCAGAGTACCCAAACACTTCCTTTTCAACTAAAGTGTTCTCGTATTATAACGGTTCAACTTCACAATAATTATACCCAACTGGTGTCAATGTAAAACATCAACACGACAACAAACTAAAGACTCCGGATTTCTAGTAAAAAAAGCTCAAAACTCATTCACGAATACCAATCATATAAAATATTCAGAGTCTTACCAAACACTAATGTCTATTATTAAAAGTCATCAACGAAAACATGACGCTGCAAATTAACAATACTTTTGTTTACCAATAACATTGCGTGTTCGTCGCAATCACGAGTGCTCTCTAAAACACTGTTTTGACTACCGCAGTCGCCAACTGAATATTTTATTCATGTGTCCTTTTCAATCGATATATTGAAGTCACAACATGTGATTGCTAGTAATTTGCAAATGAAGCTTCAGTGTTTATTCTGAATTCAAGTGTCTTTTGTACATATTTAAAAGGTAGGTTTTATCAAAACCTTTAGTTGATTGTCTGGTGAAAGTGTTTACAAAGTTGATGGTAAAAAAGGTGAAGTGCGTCTTGTTTAACGAGGCGAGGTTAGGTCGAAGAATTCCTCTTAACCACTCAATTTCGTCAAAGCTAAACTTGGAATAGAAGTTATTAATTATTTTAACACTTATGAACTACAAACAGCACGTTAATATTTTATACTCTCCGTTGGAAGAAGTCTTTAACAAATGAGAGCTATATTAAAACTTTAAATTTTAAGTATCATTAATGTTTAAGAAGTGAATACCTTTAAAACTTAATTTATAAGTTTTTTAATCGTTTCTTTATTTGATGGTATTGTGAACTACAAAGCACGAAAACAAAGTGTAGAGTCAACTTACCGAGTTGACCTTTTGAAGATTTATTGAACTTTATTTAAAAGCACGACACGTTGTTTTATAAAAAGCTTCTTACTCTCTAGGGTCCCTTGTATCTTTTTACAAGTACGTGTTAGTCCTATCAGTCTTTATTTACTCTGCTATGGCACCTAATAAACAACTCGTATTATGGTATTTCATTAGAAAAGATAAAATTAATAGTCTGACAAATTCTTTGTTTTAAAGTTTTTGTTTTCTTCGTTTTTGAGTGAGTAAAAGTAAACGACCTTACGAAATCTGGAATCTGACCCCGTTCCATACTACCATATTCATAGCATGGTTTCAGGGACTCAAAACAGGCTACATAATACCTAACTAGTGTAAGACAACCTATTCTAAAATCCTACACACGAATGAGTTGGCCAAATTGGATAAACCTAACAATCGGCTCAGGCAATAATGAGTTTTCGGGACTCACTGGGTAGACATTTGTCTAAATTCGTTAATCAATTTGACTATTTAAAAAACTGATTCATTCATCAAAACTTTAAAGAATTTTCCCTTCCTTGGCTGTGCATAAATAGGAAATTGAGGAGTTCTCTGTTACAGTTAGTCAGTCTGATTTACAGCTGTGATTGGTCGTTTACAGATCCGAGCCAGTTATGGAGCATGTTGTATTGTTTTCTATGCTATCCGTTATAAAATTGACAAGTTTAACTACGAAAGGAAATAGGAAAGGAAGAAAAATTAAGGTTATTTGGTAGTTGGTGACTGATTAGTTCAGCTGTTTACTTTTAGGCCAGCTCTTTTCCTAATGATTTTGTTATGACTAAGGTTTCTTTTCACTTGATACAAACTGGTTGGAATTCAAGATCCCAAAACTTCGTGTTCTTTCTGTTCACTCAAAACCCTGGAAAACGTCCGTAATAACGTTTCAACCTAAGTCTGACAAAGCAGTGACTTTTGCAACTCCTGTACCTACAGATTTCACGTATGACCTGTGCAGTATGTAGGGGGATGATGGGGAGACGTGATGAGACAAGGTCTTGAGGGATCAGCCCAAAGCTTCCACACACATTTTAGCACAAGCCCGCCTCTCTCGCACCTCCTAAACCCCACCTCCTCTAATGTAACATTTGTATATTCTGTCAAAACAATGTTCATGTTCGATGATTATTAGCGGACCCGTGGCGGATAGGCACCGCGCGCGACTCCTGAGCTCTAACTACCGGTGTCACGGGTTCGATTCCCGCAGTCTACTAACGTTTGCTAAGTGACTTTGCAGTAACACTTGGTTAAGATCAAGACACCTGATTAGGTATACCTGTTCATGAAACATACACACTTTAGGTATACAAAATTAAAAAAGTCCAATTAGTTGTTTTAATGTTCAATTTTCCTATACTGGGGTCTATCCAAGCCTGTTAAGAGTGAGTTTACATTTAAAAGTCCAGATCAAATTTACGCTTAAGATTGTTTTTTAACAAGATAAAAGACACTCGTTTCAAAAGTACTATTTTTCTCTTTATTTATTGAGATTCAAACCTTACAGACAACTAAACGAAATGTTAAACTCCCCCAGAAATAGAATTACTACCAGAGATCAACTAATACCATTTTACCATTGTCAAAAGGTTGTTATTTAAAATTAATTCTTAAAATCAACAACACAGCTATGTTAATTCCAAGCTTGGAACATTATAGAGATATCCTAAAACCATTATAACAATTTAATCTCCTGGTTTCATTTCATACGATGGATGTAGCAGTGTTTTGAAAATCTAATTAACGTAAAGAATGTTAATGAGACTGTTAAAATACAGGTAACTAATTAACTAGATTTAATCGGCTTTGCATATTTGCATACTTCAAATACAGCTGGTTTTATATTTAACCCTGTAAACAATCATTATGTTAATAACATTTTAGTCTAACACAGTATGACGGTTGAGTTAGTTTATTGACGTTCAAAATTATTAATTACCAGTAATACATTTTGAGGTTCACTTTGTATATTGACATAGGATTAAAAAGCTTTATGAAACCAGTCACCGAACGTTCTAAGAGGGCATTATAAGGTCAAAATGACAAGAAAGGTGAGTGTGATGAGTGTTTTAAGGGATGATGAAGTATAGTCTTGTTACAAACTAGAGCCGACTGTTCCGCTGATTGGGTTATTAATTAATAGCTCAACGACAGATTAAACGAACTTGACGTGATCTCCGAACCTCGTTTCCTTTTAGCTTCATCACGTTTTACACAATATACTCTTAGTACGTCTTTATTAAGCGACGTTTGCATGACTATGACCTAGTTCTTTCGGTTCGCACGGCGTCCAAACTTCATAATTTGGTTGAGATATTTCGGCCTCGCTGTGGAGTACCATCTTCAGTCAATCGGTTAGCTGAAACTGAGCTACTTGCTGTCATTTTCAGCCAATCAGTAACTGAAGATGGTACTCCACAGCGGGGCCGAAATATCTCAACGTTATTATGAAGTTTGGACGCGATGATCCGGAAGAACTAGATTATAGTTGTGACACCGGCCACAAAAGCCTAAGACATGTTTGCATGATTTCAACATCTGCATTTAAACTCATCCTGCATTCCTGTCTCCCACAAACATCACCACAAAACAGCATAACCACACCGACTCATCATCCTGAACAAGGCTAAGAACAATTCCACAATTACACCTCAGTTAGAAGCCTTGTTTGTCGCATGATGACGCATTCTCAAATTACCAAATTACCCGGCGCGCTAAGATAATTACCATGTTTTATAAAACAGACCGGATGTAATTTCGCTGAATACAAAGTAGCGATGTTGGGATGTCAAATAACGTCTGGGCGGCGCAGATTTACCTTTCATTACCGCAGCCACTGGCGAATTCCCGTCTTTTGTTCCGCCGTTAAATGAATATTTCCATTTTTGTTCCAGCTGTTATTTTAATAAAAGACTTTTATTAACGCGTTTCATTCTGGGAGGGACGTTTCCCTTGATTTAAATCAGTGTCGGGATAAATAGAACCGGGTTTAAATGGAACGTGCTTCTTTTCGTCGCGGGTTTCTTAGAATTGTAAACTGTTGTGGGTAGTTTTATTTACATTTTACATTTTTATTACTCTAAAACAGCTTTAAAACACGTGTATTGTCTTGCTTAAGTTGCACTTTTAATACTAGTAGAATGAAGGTTTCTCTTAGTTAAAATGATCCTTTTCTCCCTAGTGAACAATCTTCATATTGCAGGAACACGCGCTGTTTTAGTGGGTAAGTTGTGATCATAACAAACCAGTTAAACATCTACTTTTTCTTAACAATATTAACCAGACTACTGAGTTCTGAGTATCGATTATGGTACTTAAAGTTCCTTTATGATTTTGAACACTTCAATTAATATTTATTTATATCGTGTCATTTAAGTATCGTTCATGACTCGCCTCAAAAAATTGTTTTTCGGCCTCGCTCATATAACGGTTTTAGCTGAACATATTAAAGATAGGTTCGCATAAAATATTTAACTTAAAACCTACTGATATTACTAAATAATAAGGCATGTCCTTTGGAACGTGAAAGTTTTTCAAACAATGCTTTCGTTTCTTTTTTACTTAAGTTATTAAGCAACTCTTCCTGACCTAAAGTTATACTTACATTACACGGTACAAACAAATATATTTGGCGAAAATATTACAATTACATGCAACTGTCAATTTTGTTTGTATAAAGCAATTTTTCTTAGGCTACTTTAAGAGAAATTCCCGAAACTCTAAAAGTTTCACGTTTAGGTAGGCCTACATGGCTGTTCATCCATTTTTTGGCATATAGGACTCAAATATTTATTACTTGCTAGAGTAAGTAATAAATGGCTACCTTGTAGAGCAACTAGAATGTATGTTACTTCTATCCAAAAATAGATAAGTGTGTCTAAATAAAAAAAACTAAAACAATATTTTTTAATTTTACAAAAAGAACATTAAAATTAGATGGTTTAATTAATCATGTAATCATTGTTTGTAAGTTCTATGACAAATACTGTAGAAATAGTGTGTATTTAAAACTTGCAAATTTAACATGCACGATATATTTAACATGCACTACCCTCTTAAATCACTCATGAACTTAAAATATAATGCACTTTTAACTAGTTTTCATATTCAAGACTACCCAGATATTGTTGTTGCTTAAAGTTCTAGTTTCTTGGCTTTCTTATTACACCCATGACCGATCTAAGGTTATTAATTGAGTTACACTCTAAAAATGAAAAAGTGAAGGTCACTCAGAAATAGAGAAATTTCGCTCTTTTTGGGTGTTGAAACCCAGCCACTCTCATAAAGGGTTGGTGAAATTTCCCTATTTTATATTTAGAGTGTAGTTGATAAATATATTGGTATTAGTCATTCGAAGCATAATTTAAAAATTAAAAACTAGCCTCTAAATGCCATAAAAACTAAACCAAATACTAAAAATTCGATGCATTGTCATTTCCCCCCTTCAAAAGCCACTCAAACAACAACCCATACCAAATAAACCCGACCGAAATGTATAAATCAAACAGTGTTTGAAACTTAGTTACGGCCAGGATAACAATATACACAGTAACTAGTTTGCAGCAAACTAGTTTGGAGCGCATGCATCTGTGCCGGGTTAACAATAGTTGTAGATCATTATCAGACCTAATGAACGTGCATTGTCGGTCACTTTGATGCAGCATTGCAGCAGCATTATACCTGTCCGTAGTTAGGTTCATAATGGATCTATATACTATATAAACTGCTGCTGTAACATTTAGAGTCTATAGAAACCCAGGCTGGCACGCAGCTAAGCGCTAAAGCGCCGCTGGTTTGAGTATAGCGAATTTTCTAATCTTATTACCATAGGGATTATGAGGCTTTCGCTACGCTCACAGCCTCACTTTGGTCTTTGGCCTCAGACTTACGTGTTGTATTACTGCACGTTTAATTACATTTAATGAAGGAAGCAGTATTTCTAATCCATTAAAATCGGACTACTCATAAAGCGGTTATAGCGGAAAATCAATCTTTGGCCCTACGTATGTTAAATACCGTTTTGAAATGAAAATAAATCTTTGGTCGCCGTTTTGAAATGACAATGGTTTTTCGTGAATTATTGATATTTATATATTTAGTATATTGATATTTATTTAAACAGTTCATATTTATTTCAAATGCCATTATAATCGGACGGAATTTACTGTTTTTATATATAAACCCTTTTTTAGTGAAAAGTCCCCCGAAAAGTTTTGAAAAAATGCTCAAAACGAGTTTTGTGGGTCAGAATCGGTGCTCATTTCATGGTCCCGGGTCTGGGTGTTACCATGAAGACGGCATGAGTTATGTTTGGAATGAATAGAGAAATTATATAATTTCTACTATCGGTTTACCTTAGCAAACAATGTTCGTATGTACTAATAACTACCATTTACATATAAAAATGTCTTTCCATTAGACATCGTCTCGATGGCATAATTTCACATTTATACAAATTAAAAAAAAACACGTTTAAAACATGAGAGACACAACAATTTTCCATAAGGACTAGAAACCATGGGTTACTCCAACTCATGTTAAGAACTCCAATTTGAGTAGGAGTTAAGGTTAGGTCAGTTTTCCTTACAAGCTAGGCTAGGAAATCCTAAGTGTAAACTTGTGTGTCTCCCGTGTTTTAAACGTGCTGTAATGTTAATAGATGTGAAATTCTTCCATCAAGTCGACATCCTATGGAAAGAAATTTCAAGATGTAAATTTTGGTTTTTCTTATGACGCATAACGGATGATGGGTCTTCGACCTTGAAATAGACTTTTTTTAAGACATACAAACATTGATTGCTACGTTAAGCCGATAGTAGACATTATATAATATTAATACAAGCAATCAGAGGCGAAATATGAATCTTTGTACAAAATAGAAAGTTGTATACAACAAAAATGTGTTGTTGTATTTTAACGAAATGTGTTTTTTTTCTAAATCAAGTGAGTAAAAAAAACTGCGCCTCGGTCGTTAACTTTACCACGTATCAAAAAGCGTCACTTTATGACCTAGTGATGAAATATACTATTACTTTCCTGGGAAAATAATTTGCAATAATAGCCCGCCACTACACTATAATACACTGTTTAAACTGTTATCTTTAAACCTGTTATCCCTGTTATATTTAAACTGCAATTATCAATATAATGAGTACCAATATTGCACACACAAATAACTTATCAAAGCTAACGGTTTTCCTTGTAAAATACTTTCGGCTGCACTTTAAACTGTCAGACTGATAACCCGTTTGATCTAATGAATCACTGCACTTTTACTGCAGTTTTTACGTATCGGGTACACTTAACCTATTGACGACTGCAAAATCAAAGGTCGAAAACTCAAAAGATAAGATAAGATTGGTATTTAATCGTACTAGCAATTTTCGAAATTCTATTAACAGATAATTTCGTGCGTGACTCCGAAGCTGGATCACTCCGCTGGCGCGGGTTCGATACCTTCAGTCACCACTTAACGCTAGGTAAAGGTCGATTTGTTTGTTCGTGTGTGTGTGTGTAGGCCTACTCGTTTTAAAACTGTGTTAAATTGATTTATTTCGTTATCTGCTATGTGAACTGTAAAATATGTTAATTCATTTCGGTGTTTCGTCGTATTGTATTTCTTCATGTGTGTCTTCATTTTCATCTTAAATAACGAAGCCAACAGGCGGATTTTCTACGAGACTGAACGTCTGACGATGATGTCTTCACATCGAAACGTCAGGGGGATGTATCGATTTTGGATATTGACAAAGGTAACCAAAAACTTATTAACTTTTTCGTATCTTTGAGCTAATTTAAAGGGTACTTATATACCTCTTAGGACCACAAAACCGACATAAGTTAGAACAACTAAAACACTATACAAAAAAATGTAAAAAACTACACTTTTGATTTTAAATCGATTTTAAATTAAATAATAATACAATACTGATACTTTTGTGTTAATTAAATGACGTGTTTATAACATCATAGTTGAATATTAAAATTATGTTTATACACTTTGGCTTAACGTAACAGTGGCAAACACAATTTTTCGGTTCCTTACTTACAGCACATTAAAATCTTATAACGTTAAAAAAGAACAATTACCGTATCCTACATCAAAATCTTAACCTAAGAAAATTTTTGGACATAAAAACTATTTATTTTACTTGTTATTTTAATTATGGATAATTATTTGTTAATTTTAGTATATGTTTGTCAAGATTCGATAAATGTGCAATTTACACGTCCAGTTTCAACATCGATGTATCTTTTACGCTGTACGAGTTTTATATTTTGAGAGATGTTACATTATAAGTTTAACCGATCTTGTGCTGTGTGCCTTGCGGGCTGCATGTTTATGCTAAAATTATTATATGTACTTTTTCACTGTCTGCACCATTGGCATTTCGAGTTAGTTACTTAACCTATGGTTTGTGGGATTAAACTTTAGTATGGAAAATAAAACTTCTGCATTCAACTCCATAACTTTAAGCTATATCCACATTTATTCATGAGTCTGCAAACTACTGACTAAGCACTCAACAACTACAAAACTTCTATTTTAATGGCCGGATTAAAATAATAAATCAACTATTTTCTATGAACAGTTTAAATGCACCTTATGAATACATCTAAATAACCTTCTAGGTCTATATGTTACTAATGTTTGTTTATGAATTGTTTGACATACATTTTACCACTGGTGCGTTAAGTCTTTCCAGGAGTGTACGAGTACATTGTTATGGTTTTAATGAGAGGAAATTCTTCCCTCATAGTCAAAATTGTCCAGTGTAAGGAATCGTTTGTCAGTCAGTATTAAAATAAAGAGTGAGTCAAAAATGTATACACACTTTAATTGAATGTAGCTAATTGCAAATAAAACTTTCATACTTGGAGGTTACACCGACTGATAGTTTAAAACGTCAGTTGGTCAACAGTATAACTGAATGTTACTATTTATTTATTTGAATGTTAAAAATCCACGCTGGAAGTTCCGTTGCCTTATGATTACCAGTTCTGTCAATGACATCACTTTGGGTACTGTACAATTAGTTAACCAATCTGTATTATACCGACATGTAAATGTATGAACGTAAATAGTTTTTATTTTAACAATTTATTAAATTTTATCAAATAAAACCCCGTGCATATGATTAATTTCAATTATTACATTTTTAATACCTAACATATGCCATCATAGTTAATACATTTTTATGCGAAATTTGTTTCTTATTCGCCACGTACCTTGAGCGTAAGACGTATCCAAGAAAGCCAGAGCCGCGAACAGCACGACTCCCCAGCCGCACGTAGACCCAGCGTCGAACATGACTCCTCCGTTCAACTCGCACAGTACTTTCACACTTCCACTCTCACTGCACTGAGCGTCGCCCGACCATTGAGCATCGCTTCTTGTGGGAGTACCATTAACACCGGTTAACCCCGGACATTCGGTCCAATTCCGGCACTCGATGTATAATTGCGGTTAACTAGCCTGTCTGGTGCGTGACAGCGTGACGTCACGCGCCTACATGACCGGTGCACAGGATCCTATCAAGGGCGGATCCGCGGAAACGCCAGTCACCTGTGCGCCCAGTTCCGGTTTAATTCAGTTTAAATCGGAGCTATCCGGATTAGTTTTTCTCCGGAGTAGCTAAAAAGCTGCAAAGTTTCAATTTTCGCTACTCACTTAAAAAATGTCAAAAACCCTACCTAAGTAAAAATAAATAATTTTTTCTAATTATTATAAATTTTTTTCAAATTCCCTAAAAGTTAATTTTTTAAATTCACACTGTCAAAACAAAACAATTTGACTATCAAAACACAACGCACATTGCACTCTCACCGAATACGCAGTGGGGGGTAACGTACACGTAGTGGGTGGGGCGTAGTGCGTAACTTACACGCTCATACCGGGGCCACGGTCGCTCCTACACTGAGGTCCCTATGCGCGCGCAGCGCTGCGGCGGCAGCGCGCCCAACTAACGCCCGTCCTTACATCGCCTCCTTAGCTTACACCAGCGTATTGATGGAATAGTCATAATTAATAGTTGCGTTCCGATGGTCGCCCACTGGTGGCTTGATTTAGAAATCAAAAACCCACACCGAGCCCACCCTGTGCACTGTGGCTCAAGCGCTGCTCTTTATTAATGAAACGTTGCGTTTTCACTGTTGCCGACTTCACTGGCGTATTCACCGCTGTTTTGTACTTTCCAAAAGGTGTCTTTTCGGTGTTTTAGGTGAAGGTAGTAGTTTTATGAAGTACATTTATTAGCTGTTGCGGGCCTCTACTTAAAAACGTTACAATAATAAAATTGTTGAAAAATCATTATCCTGCTGTTATTATATTAACATAGAAATAGATAGACTTGTCTACCGGTTATTGTTTTTAAAACTACACAACGTTTCGAGAGGTATGAAAACTTCTCTCGCCATCAAGTGAACCTATGCCTAAATCACATTATAATAATTAAGACTAGTACATTTTACTACAGAAACGAATGACACAATCTAGTAGTAAGGTTTACTAGTTTTAAGGATTAGAATATAAGGTTCACTGTATAACAAAAGTAGTTTTTCAAGAAACACCTCAAGAAACTCAAGAAACATTTTTTAGTTTTAAAAACCAAAACCGGTAGAAATGACCATATGCAATAACATATTTATTTATCTATTTCCATGTTAAATAATAAAATGTCCTAGATGACATAGTTCCTCAGTTTGGATTAATCATCGTCTAACGCCCGATTGAAATCAAAGTAAAGTAAAATCGTAAATTGCCATTAAATACTATGGTACATGGGCACACGTCAAAATGTATACACTATACACTAATAACTGATAACTTAACGTGACTTCCAAACCACAGCGAGTGAACCGTGCAAACGTTGATGCAGCTCCGCGAATTGAAACCGTGCCGCTTACTCGTATAGTACGAAGCACGCACTGTACCAGTGAGCTTTAACAAAGAAGGTTTTTATAGTAAGTAGATTGCACATAGATGCCACGTGCTTGTGGCAGCAAAATCAACATAGTTCGGCAGCCCAAGCACAGAATGTGCTGCTATCTCTCGTCGTATTAATCCCCCCTCCGCTCCACACGCTCGAGTTTGTCCGATGTCAACTACTTAAATATGAGCAACGAACTCACTTGCGCGTGCGTCAGCGGCTCTACTTGAGGCTTTTGAAAGAATTCCCTCGCAACGCTATCTGTGTTTAAGGTACCACAACTATATTGATTTTATCCTCAGCCATTCGGCATCCATGCGCAATCTACTCACCATAACATTAGCCTTGGCGTCAACGCGTATGTACCATATTAGGAATAGTTTTATAGCCAGCAGCAAAGTTTACAAATTGAACTAATTTAATTTTCATAGTATATTTATACAGCGTCGTTCATCTTGTACCGTTGAAAACCATATTACTCACGAATACCCAATTCCAATAATTTACAACCACTTATGTTGTAATGCTCCTAGGACTTGGAGCTCCTTCTCTCCGGAGATCTATAGTCTATACTCTCTATAGACATGACAAGCTCCGTTCCTTAAGGAGCTTACTGCTAGCTTTGTTGGCCACTGAACTAATCGGATCTGTCCACATTACAACGAGCAGACCTTGTTCTCTCTAGAATCTTCGCTAAATAGTTTCGAGCGCCAGGATTTGTTCTAACAGCTTACACAGTCTTGTAAGCGTTTGTTTTCTCGTAATTTATGTGTTGGAAAATGTTCTTTGGTGTAAAATGGAAGAGTAAATCGTCAGGGTAGGCTATGATCGAAGAAATTCTTTTAAATTTAACACTTAGGAAAATTCGTAACAGGTAATACTTGAAGTCTCTGAGCTCTGTAAGTCTGGTTAAGTCCTGAGTTCAGGAAATGACCTGAACCAACCATACTGTAGTTCAACTCTTCCGCGGCCGGTGTCACAACTGTAATCTTGTTCCTCCAGTTCATATAGCGTCAAAACATCATTACAATAATTAGCTTGAAATATTTCAGTTTCACTGTAGGGTACCTTCTCCATTCGCTGATTGGTCAAAACGGGGGTGTTAGTTGTGTTTCAGCAAATGCGAGTGACAGAAGATGGTACTTCACAGCGAGACCGAAATATTTCAAGCTAATTGTAAACCTGTTTTGACGTGGTGTCGACCGGAAGAACTAAGTTATAGTGTAGTTCAGCGCTTTACACAATATTGATAACCGCGCCTTCTTTGACCGGAGTTAAAAGGGTGGTCCCAGATACCCACCCAGAACAATTGCTTAGCCATGACTTAAAAGTTTCAAGTAGGTTCCGTTCATACAACTATAACTTCATTTTGGACTGAACTTGTTTTATTTTTCAGGAATGTGTCTTTTACAAAGAATTCATTTAATATACGGTTTAAGTGTCTGATAACAACTTTGTTTTCAACATGTATAGCATTTTATGACCACACTGTTAGCTCAAAAACTGCAGCACACCAGATAAATTATCAAAATCGAACAGTAATGAACCCTACCCTGCTAAACACTCGGCCATCAAAAGCGTTACCCTATCAAACTTTGACTAGCTAATTGGTATCTGACATTTGAGACAATTTAACAAGTGATGAAATTGTTTGTCATTAACGTGAAGGATGACAACTCAATTAGAGCCTCTTATACGACATTAAATACACTTTCTCACATAAACATTAACTACTTTCATAACTAACCAACCTAAAAACATAATACAATTCCCTTTAAACAACTCTCATAGCCAGAACTCTCTGAAGGAATGGACTGAGCTCTGAGGCCTAAGGGATGGAAAATGCAACGGTGATGAGGGGAAGCTGCGCCACTCGATGGACAGTGAGAGGGGGGGTTAGGTGTCAGCACCCGCGCATGCGTCTCTCAACCCCTCGTAAAAACCCAGATAATGTTCCCTATCGGCAAAACAGTTCAGACTATGCAAATCCCCCGACTGACTGCAGCAAATCTAAGATTTCTTCATGAATAAGCTAAATAGCATCGTAATGAATTCGTTTCGACGACTGTAATAATTATTCTCGCCGTTTTTCATCAATTCGAATATTTTATTCCGTTATCATTTACGTTTATCTTTAGTGTCGGAGAGAATTCAGTGACCTAGTGGTGACCTAGATTTCTATATCAGGTGTAAACATGATTCGACGTTTAGAAAGACTACAAAACATATGCTCGAAAAAAATCACGACGAGCACCATCGTTAGAAAAGGGTATTATTGATGCACTCTAGGTGATTCACACACCGTGTGTACGTATACTATCTGAGTGGCAATTTTCAACATGAATATTTAGCCAAAAATGAAAATGTTACGTTAGTTATAGTACTACTTTAGTATGAAGATAGATTTTTCGGGGTGTTAGCAATTTTCTCTAAGTTGATCTATATCGTCGTTTTTTTAAATACACTATGCTAACCCGTGCGCAATATGCTAATCGTTTCCCACTAACTAGAACCAAGTGTCAATAAAACACATTTACAACTTTAACATTATCTCTCTAGCTTACTACTTAATTAGCTTACAAATTTAGAAATAATACGTATTTTTCTGAAAGAGTAACTTACAAGACTTAAGTTGATGTTGGTCAGTCAAGTGTTACTAAATAAGCTGCAAAGTGACAAAACAAACCCATTGGTTATATTCCCAAAGAGCTATATTTTACAAAGTGTCATATAAACCAGGCCGTCACGCAGCCAAACGTTAAAGCGCCGCTGGCATGAGTGAATCGAATTTCAATTTGAAATTGTTTTACTGTAATCCGCTCCACTCACAAAAGGGGGGGTTCCTGTAGTACAAATTTGCTGGTTAACGAACTCAACCGAGATATTTGCAATAAGAACATTTATACTAAATCTGGTAAAAATCGGACAAAAAGCGCGACCTGTAGAGATGATACAAGTATTTACATATTTATGTAAAGTGTGGAAGAAGTGCTCAAAACGTGTTCTGGGGCAGAATTGGTGCTTATTTCATGGTCCCGGGCCTGGATCCTACCATGCTGATAGCTTAAAGATCTTATTTTTCCAAAGAAAATTCGATAAACATATATTTACTATTGTATTTATATACCTGGTTGTTTATGGGTTTTATTAAGGTCTTTGATGGAGCATCAAGTTCAAACCAAAAGGTCTTGTAATTTGTTACACATCCATCAATACGAGTTGAAACTCTTAAAACAATTCTTACTCAATGAAACGTTTAAACCACTCTACCACTAGAATTTAACCTTAGTATCCTTTGTTAAATACTAATTTAAGAAGCCAATGTTAAAGTTATAGTTATAGTCCAATGTTATAGTTCAACATCGCAGAAATAATTTATAGATGGTAATGTAAAGACGAGACATTCCCGAAGCATTTAAGAAGCTTATTGTAGCTTTGTCGGCCACCAAAATAATCGGATTGCCCATATTACAACGGAACAGACGCATTCCTTGTTATTGCAGACTGTTGATGTAATTGTACAGAGATATTTCTTTTATTTCTACAGTAAAATTGTGTTGACTACTTCCACTGGTAAGACAAGGTCTAATTACATAGCTAAAAATGAAAAACTATAATTCATACTAAATAGAAGTATTCATAAATTCGCCTATAGAGTAAAATGGAAGGTTAGTGAAGTAGTGAAGTGAATTAGTGATGTTTTTATGTAAATGAATACAAATCATCAGTTGATCTAATAAATGTTTGTAGCTTGTTTAATCTTTTCCCAACCTTAAGAGGACTTTTTTACATTTCAATACGATGATATTCAAAATGTAGGCTACTACTTTCCCATTGCGAATTTCGTAGTAACGAGTAGTTGGAAAAGCAAAACTAACGTTTCAAATATGAAAAGTGAAGTGAAGTTACAGTTAAAATACCTAGAGAGACAAAAGCGTCACGAGAGGTCTGTCCAAAAGTAACCCAAAATCTTTGTAGTTTCCGATTTTTCCGAGTCAAAATTCGTGATATTTTAGATTTAGCACAGTTTCCCCAAAATACTATGCCGCACAAAATGTGAGGATGTATTAATCAGAAATATGTTGCTGTCATGACATCAAGTTTAAAATAAGTTGATAATTTTCGTAATTAGAAGATAGTTTGAACTTTTTAATTGTAAAACCAACAGTGTTTTTCTTACATACATTTCAAAGACGTATGTGTGTATTTTCCATATTGAATTTTAAAAAAACGCGTTAACGTGTATTTTGACTATTAACACATCGTTCGTTATAGCTCCTTTACATTGGCTTAATTCTTACAATGTATTAGGTATCCACCCTAAGTATTTTGAAGAACTCATGTCCTAGGGTATTATTGGTTTTAGTAAATCACACATACCACAATTGTAATACAGTAGTAGTTAGCTTCAAAAAAATGTCTAGCCTAGTTAAAAGAAGAGCCGGAAGGATATCATTGGTTATAGTAAATCTCACAATAAACGTAAGTCGGATTCGAATAAACAAAAATAAACTCTACAAGTTGCAGCAAAGAAATAGGTTGAACAGAAGCGATATTACACAGCAATAAGCATTAGCTGTGGGTACTGGGCATATCGGTTTTGTCAACCACACAAATCAATATAAGACAATTTTAGGTTAGGTTCATTTGTCGAAAGGCTGCACAACTAACTTAACTTACTGTTATTAATTACAGAACAGTAAAGGTCGGTAAGATTTCACGACAAAATATACACTTAGGTACTGTTCAGTCAACTACGTATCTCATGAATATCGATTAGTCACTGGTCACTTTTAGACCTAGGCATTAATTATTCTATTAAAAGTTACAAACGGATTAAAACACTTACCCAGTATCCGAATAAGAACATACAGTAGTCTCTTTACACCACACATGACACAAAACACTCCCGAACAACGAATACGCACACACATTTGACTACTGAATGTAAACATTGCGAAACTGGTAACAACATGAATCATTATTGATCGATCAGCTGGTTTCTGTTACGTCGCAGAGTAGTGCCTAGAGACAGTCCGGGAGGAACTGTCACAGCGTCTGACAATCTTGTGTACTATAAAAAGTCTGAGATAACTGTATTTTGCAAATATTAGTGTTACATTTAATTTAATTATTTTAAGTCGTGGCGCTTATTTTAAAGTTTTATTTAAAATTTAATTTTAAAATAAGAACAAATTGTATTTGTATATAAGCGAAATTTATTTACTATTAGTTTCTATTTATATGTTTACATAGTTTCTTCTAACTGCAAGTTTTGCAATATTTTACACGTAGTGTATAAAAAGGAAAAACATGGGCGCTACCATGAATCCTTTCGATTTTCAACTAGTATTAATCATATTAATGTATAAGTAATTTTAAACACAATGGAAGGGATTTTCTTTTAAACAAAGAGTATTATAATTTCCATGGATTTTTTAACGATGAACTGTAAGCACGTTATGTATTTATTAATATTTATTATTATTATCTCGAATTGTTATAGCGTATGTATTACGTGTGTCGATAAACTTGTGTTTTTTGAAAATTATATATCTGATTTTGACTTCTACAACGGGGTAGGAATTACACTGGATGTGCCCGTTTTGACCGCATTTTGGACCCTATTGAGTCTCTACAGGTCGCATTTTGGTGCGATTTTCACGGAATTTGGTAGAAATGTTTCTTAATTGGGGTAATCCAAATGAATGAGCCAGTATGACCGTAAAATTGTATGTAAGAATGAGTTCTCGGTGTAAGTATGAGTGACAAAGTTTTAGCTTTAAAAATATTTAAATTATGACGATTTCAATGCAACCTATGTTGTTTACGAAACATTTATTGATTTACTACTTAGTACGGCGTTCAAAAATAAAATAAGTTGAGAAATTATTGAAACTTTATCTTATATAAGACATATTGCTTAAAATACAAAAATCAAGGTAAGGCCGAGCCTTATCTTCATTCTATTTTCACTTGAGTCAATTCTTTTTCATATAATTTATCAACTTTTTTTTTCTTTACTTTTTTTACTTTCTACGCCAATGGCATTTTTACCGTGCTATTTAACCTAGGGTTTGTGGATCACAAAACGCTTTTTGGAAAAGCGGTCCAAAACCCTTATGCCTGCACCGGGAATCGAACCCGCGACCTTACGCTTAGCAAGCCGCTTTGAGCCACGGACGCAGGCATGTCTTGAAATGTCCACAATATAGTTCATCGGGTACTAAAGTATTCATCTCACCAACTCATGCGTCAAAAGTAAACAGCTCTGAGGTGTTTCCTGTTCACAGCTTACTTAGAAAATATTCAAATTAGATGGTTGATGGTAGCGATAATATTTGAGGAGGCGCGTTGATTATAGGGTTTGAGACACCTTGTCTTACATCCTAGGCAACTGAGAAGGCTATATATAACAAACACCTTCCACTCACACACTGGGGCATAGGTAGAGTCAATTCAGGATTCAAGAAATTATTTTTTTATTGATGTTGTCGTTTGTGTTGTAAGTTATTAAAGGCTATGTATAAATACTTACGGGTTTTAATGAACCCTAGCATGTGTTTAAGCTTTTTTCTTCCTAGCTTTAAATGAGTTACATTTTAACCGTGGACGCATTAAATCTTCAAGATGGTGATGGTTTGTTTGAACTTATAAAACTAATAAACTAATAAAATTATTAATCTGTGAAATTCAAGTGGCTATTACTACTTTCATTCCTTTTTGCCATACAGATTTCGGATCAATTACCTTGGGTTTGAACCAAACTTAATTAGTATCAAGAATGGTTGTTGGAAGGGGCAGGTATTATGGTTTTGTTGTTAAAAATTAAATGGACACATACACCAGCTAAAGCATGTTAAGGGATTGTTATTAGCATATTTGAAACGTTATCTCATGCCCGATACAGTTACATATTTTGTAGCACGAAACGCACTTAGGGTAAAGACACCTCTAATAAGACTATCTTTAAATTGGATAAATTTATTTTAAACTAGCTGACAGTACCCGTGCTACGCTACGGCATTTAAATATTGAATTTGTGTGATTATATTTACCCAAATGTTTTAAGTAAAATCAATGTTTCCGTTGTTGGGTAAATTATCTTTATCGGTTTGCCATTTTATAGCTTTAGTATATATGCAACTTAAGCGCTTAAGCGCCGCTGGCATGAATAAATTATAAAACGAACTTCCTTTGCAATATATTACACCAAATCACTAATTTTAACTCTAGTTCACTCAGCTTACAACCTCGCTTCAGCCTTCGGCCTCAGCCTTTAGTGCTCTACTACCGCGGGCGTTTAAAGATTTTCGCTACGCTCACAGTTATCAAAGACAATACACACTGTCTTGCAGTTATGCTTCGGCCTCATACTTATATTCTTATGCGCTTTAAAAACGTGCTCAGTGCCCACTTTGGCCCCTCGCCATTTATTTTGTGGATGTTGTATGGATATAAAATATAGCTGAAGACACATTGCGTAATGGGTTTAACCCTTAAACAAAGTTTCACTACCATAGCTTCAGCCGATTTTGAGTTATAAGCGGTCCAATATGCTTTAAAAACGTTACAGACAGACAGGAATTATTTTGACGTCAGTTTCGGTCTTTGCAAGTCTTTTACTGGGACTCGTGGCGTGGTCCTGTAATCCAGCTTCATGGAGGTCAGGTTTTGAGGATGATATAGGCCTAAAGCGGCTCAGATAGTCTCAGTGATCATCTGATGATACCCGCATCAACTCCTACCATAGTTCAGACATATCAGACCATCACCTGCGTGGTTCGGAAGTGAAGTTAAGACGTTGGTCCTTGTATTTCCATTGGTCATTGGGCTATTAATTAATGACCCATTCTAAGGAAGAGTCGGCCTTAGTTTGTAACAAGACTACACTTCATAACTCATTACTACCACTCATCGCACTCATCCTTCACCACATAATTGCCTTAAAATACCCTCATGAGAGTGGTCGGCATCTCAAATAGTGATTATAACTAATTACTTTGCTACAATTTTCCAGTTACAAACATTTTGACTCATTGAATCAGCCTACCAAAGTAAACAATCAAATTAAAACAATCGTAGCCTCTCGTCAAACTATGTCTTAAGTTTTGAGAACCAGTCACGTGATAACAGATAAGCGAGGGGAACTCTCTCACGATCGAAATCACAGTTTGTTCTATTGTAAACTTGAGTCTACGCACAAAAACGCACTAAACGTTGATATCATCGAGGTCGTGACCCTCTGAAATTCCACAAGAGAAGCAAATTGTCGCCCTCAGGACTGATAGGTTTGCTCCCTTCAATTAGATAAAGTTGTTTAACCCCAAACTCGACCTTTACCTAGCGTTACTGCAAAGTAACTTAATAAATGGTTATTGCTTACTGTAGAGATCGAACTCGCACCACCGTGTCCACTAAGTTGTCACATAAATGTATCTATGAAATTTTATTTGAATTTCAATTGATTAAAGTTTAACTATACTACTTATTTAATATTGACACATGAGTCTAAAAAAGGTAAAGTTTGTCTTGTTTAACGAGAAAAGTTAGGACTACAAAGTCCTCTCTACCAATCAACCTCGACCTTTACCTAGCGTCACCGTACAGTCACTTTACAAATTGTAAGTGGTGACTGCGGGGATCGAGCCCGCGCCGCCAGAGTGGTGAGCTCCGGAGTCGCGCGCGATACCAACCCGCCACGGATCCGCTTAAGTCTAGACATTTACATTTGAGTCTGAATTGTAGTATTTACTTCAATAATCAGCTAGTATACTTGTTCATATCCTAACCGACTATCGATTATTGCTTAGTATAAATTTGATATACAGGGTTGCCTATAAGTCAGTTGATGGGCATGCATTTCATTGAATGCATGTCGGTCATCTGACTTATGGGCCACCCTGTAGATACATTCTCAGATAGTAAACTAAGCCCCATTATGATCGATAGTTAGAGTACTTTTATTTACAACACTAAACTTATTTACAATAGATCAACAATTCCGATCCAACAAGATCATTGGAACAGCCCATGTCCTTGCCACATTAAGTTCAACAAAAGAACCTTTATTTTACTGAGTGTAAATTTACCTCGTCAATACATGTTTTAAAGCAAAATGACAAAACAGCTTTTTCTACTCGTGATATATATAAAACAGGTTTAACACATGCCCGAGCAAACAGACCGACCACCAAAGATTCACCGACCGGATCGATTTCTATCGGTAGTCCAACATTATTATTTCAACCAGTCCGCGCGTCATCGCTGGTTTTTGTGGACGGCCACCCGAGTGGAGATATCTATGTAAACAATACAGTGGGCGAAAGGTAGCCGCTCCGGTGGTGGGAGGGGGGATCACCGATGAGCCGTCAATGGTTATGTGCCGTATAACCACTAAGGGGTGAGTGGGGGGAACGAATCGTTAATGTACCGGTGTCCAGGATGAAATGCAGCTACCAGCTGATGGTGTAAAAACCGAGTCTGGTTTTTGCCCCGTTGTTTTTATCGGTGTCCGCGACGCTACTGGATAGGGTAAGGTCGCTTTATTGTCTCGTTTGATGTTTGTTTGCCCTCACGTCGGTTTTTCGGCGACTTGTTTGTTGGCTGTGAGAATTGTAGATGTGTTTGTTTGGTATCCGCTCTTAGATTAATAATTGAATGAGTGTATCAATTAATAAGTTGCGGTGTAAACCTCAAAGTGGTTGTCTCTTAGCTCGGTCATAATGAAGGCATGCTCAATGTCAATAGCCTAAGCAAAGAAAAAATTATTCAGTATTAGGAATCGATTGTTTTTATAGCAATGATTAGAGCTCAGCTAATTGTATAAACAAAAGCTATACATTCCGATTAGTTTGTCACAATCCCGTGGTTTGGAGGTCACGTTAAGCCATTGGTTCATTCCAGTGGGCGGTCCCCAATCTGGAAGACTGTCGGCTATAGTTTGTAACAAGACAACACCTCATCATCGATCAAAACATTCTTCTTCCAACAAATTCTTAAAAAAAAGTAGTGCGAATCAATGCAAAAATTCAATAGGGAGAGTCGTGCAGACCAGCGTTCAAAAGTCTCAATCTGTTGACACTTCCCTGTCTCTATATTCTTGAGACATGCGTTTTCTTTAAAACCAAATGCGATCCCATAAAAGGTGAAACTAGAGGCGATCCCATTCTTTTGAAACTAGAGGCAGGGAAAACTACCGGACTGGGCGACACAGAACGGTATTATACGAGCGTTTGCCTTCTTTGGCAGGAGCCCGTTTTGTCAACATATTACCAAATTCGATAAAAGGTGCTTCAACGCCACAGGCGTACAAGTCTCGTCTGAAAGCAGTTTTGACCGCGAAAACTTTCTGTAGTTAAGACGAGTTCTTGGCACATCAACGGGAGACCTAGTGAGAAATGGCTACCGGCCTCTACGTATGCTTAAGTGGTAGAATTCGAATGAAATGAAGCCAGAATGATTGTAAATATTGTATGTATGAATGAGATGTTGATGTAAGTATGAGTGCCAAAATTCTAGCTTACAGAATAATTGACGATTCCAATGCAATATATGTTGTCTATGGAATAAAACATTTATTTATTATTTACTCATTAGACTAACCATTCTGGAATAACTCAATTAGCAGACCAACTGAACTAAACCAAACCTAAAGAGCCTTAACATAGATTTAAAACAAAGTAAAGTGGCAAAGTTTGTCTCGTTAAGTGAGGCGAAGTTAGGACTAACAAAGTCTCTATCCTCAACCTTTACCAAGCGTCACCATACAGTCACATTACAAATTATAAGTGGTGACAGCGGAAATCGAACCCGCGCCAACAGAGTGATGATGCCCAAAGTCGCGCGCTATTCCAGTCCACTACGGATCCGCTAATATTTACTGTTGCGAGAGTAGAGAAGTTGCAACGATTATTATCTTTTCAAAAACTTAACCGTTATAAAACTTATAACCGTTAAAAAACTTACTAAGCAAGGCCCTGCATGTTTAAATAGAAATCACACAAAAACAAATCGAAACACGATTAGCCCTTCCAAACAGAGAGAGAGAGGGGTCGAGTCAAACACATTTAACCGGGATTTAATTACACAGGTTGCGGGCAGAGCATCAAGTGGTTAGGCTTAATTGGAGATTGCAATGAGGGTCTGATAATGAGCCGATTGTGGATTCATTAAATGACATTTTGAGTTGTAGTCAG
Organism: Matsumurasca onukii; assembly: GCA_018831715.1. Taxonomy (NCBI): domain Eukaryota; kingdom Metazoa; phylum Arthropoda; class Insecta; order Hemiptera; family Cicadellidae; genus Matsumurasca; species Matsumurasca onukii. The sequence goes on along the minus strand of CM032058.1, from coordinate 8,467,026 downwards.
TAGCTCATATGCGATTTAGGTTCTTCTGTTTTTAATTTTTGTTGAGCGATTGGCTTGGCCTCGTGGTCTGTTGGCCAGGAAAAGCTTGGCTGGGAACCCAGACTAGGTCGGATTGTGCAAACAGAGTAGGAAGGATGTAGAAAAAGGTAAGGAAGGGAATGGGTCTGCTAGCATCATGCCTGTACAAATGACTTCCTTTGACCTGGATGAAAAAAATTGGGTGTTTATCCATCCACCTATAAATCTCCAGACTGCTTCACAGAGATCTTCAAAATCCAAACCAAAAGTAACCAGTTATATTCTCTCTCTCTTCAGAGTATCTTTCTGCCTATTAACTCCCAAGAGTGACAACTATTTAGCACATCTCCAGTTAATCCCTCTCTTGACTCATCATAGAAATGAAATTTTGTAATGAGTAGCCAAAACCCTACTTAGCTTTAGACATGATCTCTCTTTGCTGTGCCCCAGTATCAGGTTGTCTTGGCTTGCACAGAAAGTTATTCGAGAAGTGTTAGTTTGTAGCAAGTGAGATGTGCCAATGGATGCCGAACAAATTCTCCGTTTGTATAATGCAGATTTATCAAGAACGGCCATAGGATATTGAGAGTTAAGCCAAAGATTATGTTATGATAGATAGATTGCGCATAGGTGCCGAATGGCTGAGGCAGGAATTCAACGATTTTCGGCAGCCCAAGTACAGATAGTGCTGCGAGTCTCAATAGAGCCACTGAAGCACGCGCAAATTTGTTTGTTCTCAAAATCACATGACTTAGTCACATTTAAATCATCCGCATCGGACAAACTCGAGCATGTTGAGCCGAGACAGCGAGACCAAAATACTTCAAGTTAATTATACTGATCTTTTTACGTGGTGTAAACCGGAAGAACTAGATTAAAGTTGAGACACCGGCCGCGAACGCTTGAGAGTTTAATTCCCTATCTTACAAAGTACATCACTCGCCGTGTGCACCGAGACTTGCCCAGGACAACAATGTCAACTCCATCCTCGGCGCGCTCACATCTCCCGCTCACGTACCGGCGAGTTTTTATCCTGCAGGACAATGCAGGAAGGCAGGAGTGGCAGATATAATGAGTGGTTTAATGTCGCCATCAACTGCCTCATGTGTTGACAGAACGGTTTCATAAAGATTTTATAGACCGGTCTGGCTTACCGTAGGCTGTCACATTCTTTGTTGCAGTTTACTGTGTACTTGGGTACACTGTATAGAACATATATTTTAGGAAGTTGCCTTATTGTAATGATCGTTGACGGAATTCCAGGTAATAGTTTCATTTTACTCCACTAATTATTGCAAAGTCCACAGGCACTCGTGGTTATAAAAATATACTAACACCGAAAGAAAGTGTTCGACAACTTATATTTCCATTAGTTTACGCTTTGTATTCTTGTTGACACTGTTTAGGATTTAAATGAGTAATGATTGGAATTATTTTTACAAGATTTATACAATTTAATTTTAAGACCACTTTTGCCGGTCAAGGCATCATCCGCTTTAAATTAAAATTATTTTTAGTACAAAAATCGTATTACAGCATCAAGCACTTTTTGGAAGTTACTATTTAAATTTATCTGTGTACTAGTCTTAATAATTTGTATATTTATGTTTTTTAATTATAATCTCTTTTGTTAAGTCCATGCAATATATATGCCAATGGCTATAAAATAAATAAATAAATTTTAGAGCTTCAATTATGGTCGTTTCCAAAAGTCTTTTGCAAAATAAATTGTCTTCCATATTTGAAAACTGTAACGACTTATTATTATTTTCAAGTCCTGTACTCAAAATCGACTAGGGTTTTTAATCAAGATAAACCGTACGAGCTCGGTACGTATAACATCAAAACCGTCTTAATGTTTTAAGGTTTAGACTAAAGGAATGCAGAGTGTATTAGATAAATATTCACCATTAAAATTCAAGTTTGAATTAAAAATAGCCTGTTTCAGACCTAAGAGGCGTACTAATAAAAAAACTACCTAGCCTATAGTGGAAATCTAAAACCAAATACGATCTAACGAGGTCCACGACATACAAGTACCACCAGTTATAAAAAATCAAATACCAATTCTTTGTTTAAAGTTTGTTGTTGACGATGGAAGAATTTTAGAGTTTAAACTATTATTGCGGACATTTTCCATAGTTAGTAAACTAGATGATCACGACGTTTCGAGATCTGCAATCTGATCCCGTTTTCAGGTAAAAAGTAACTTAAAACATAACACAGAACATAGACTAGTTTTTATGTTTTAGTATTTTGACTTAAACAGCTACATGTTGTGCTTGACTGGTCTAATTATGCTGATTACTTTTTGCTAGCTAGTTTTATAATAATCGTTTTTATGTTATGCAACGTATTTTTCACCTGAAGACGGGATCAGATAGCAAATCCCAAAACGTCATGGTCATCTAACGAGGGAAAGTGTCCGCAATAATAGTTTAAAATATAAAATACCACTTTTGGAAGTAATAAAAAGTACAATTTTAGCACCATTTCAAAAATAGCCCCTGTCTCACAATAAGTTGTGGATTCCCAGCGGAGAAATGAAGTTATAGGTAAAAGCTTTTAGCCGGAAACAAGGAGTCTGGGACGGATGAAGAGAAGATTTAGCTCGGCAGCGTTTCCACCACAGATTGTTTCAACTCTGAGAATGTGAGGAGTTTAGTGTCACATTGTACCTGTGTAATCTGCGGTGTGTTTAAGCAGATTAAAACCAAACCTGGCTCGTCATTAAATTGCGTATACTTTAGAAGGTATGTTCAAAAATTCGAAAGATTTATTCGTGAATATCTGAATTTTATGTTTTACTAAATGATTTTATGTTTGCGATACATGATTACTATAAACGTTTGCAGGTTTGGAGGTCTGAAAATGAACTCAGCCCAAACATAGCCCAAAAGCTCATAGCATGGTATGAATTTCTCTATAGCATTTTTCAATTCAAAAAGCAAGTATAATACCATAAGTGGTAGTTACATACACTCGTATGATACTAGAAGCAGGGAAAACTACCGAACTGGGAGACACAGAACGATAATAGATGAGCGTTTGCCTTCTTAGGCAGGAGTTTTTTTCGTTCAGTAAACAGATTGCCGAATTCGATAAAAAAAAACGGCGTTGTGCCCAAGGCACTTAAAACTAGTCTGAAAACAGCTGTTCTCAAGCGTTCTATAACACAGGCGAAAGCATGACGTATACATTGGCAGACTGACTTGAGTTTAGAGTTCGAAGAGTATTCGAAGAGAGTGAATGTAAATGTTGTATGTCTGAATGCGATTTCGATGGAAGTAAAAAGGAAAATTTAGTTAATAAACAGACGATTGCCATGCTTTTTATGTAAAAAATGTTCATGCAATAAAATACTTGTTTATTTTTTTGTTCTAAGGCAGATTTCTAAGTTGAATATGGGATGAATGGTTAGTGTGATGAGTGTTTTAACGGATGATGAGGTGTAGTATTGTTAAAAATAGAACCGACTGCTCCTCAGATTGGGTCATTAATAGGCCAACGACCAGTGGAATGAACCAACGGCTTAACATGACTTCCGAACCACGTAAAGTGACCATAGTGAAAAGGTGTTATTTGAAGACTCCGGTTCAAAGAAGTACTCTTTTACGAAGTAAGGCATAATATAATTATTTATTTCATTGTAGTTCAACTAAACCCTAAAAATTACTGTTTAACCGTACATAACCCACCCTTCCATCAGCAGCGCCCGTGCGTACGGGTTTTCCAGCTTTGATAACAATTTTTAATTCCTCAGAATCATTCATACAGTTTTGATTCGACCCCTTAAAATCCTTCAAAACAATTAAAAGTGGAAAACTCCACAGTACACTCCAACACAAAGCCACAGAGCAATTACAAAAGTCGGTTATCGCGCTACGCTCACACCTGTGCGCTTGAAAGCGCTGTGTGGGGCCTAGTTACTAGTTAGGCCACAGTTCACGTCAATTAGGCTCCGCTTGAACGCAAAATCTAATAGAGAAGCCTATTATGCTCCATCCAAACCAAATTATCGCTAGCCTCATAGCCGGGTCGATACATGACGAGGAATCAGTCACGGGTAACCTAACCTTGTTGTGTAAATGTTTCAGCCGTTCCCACAGGAGGTTAGTTTTAGAAAAGAAAAGCTGATTGGGAATGAGATTAGTTAATTGTTTTGTGGAATAAATGACGAGGTATTGAAGTTAAACTTGCAGAAGAATGTTTACACATTGAGTTAGTTATTAAATTATACCATGCACAGAACTGATAGAGCTATAATAATTTGTCAAATCTTTCAGCCAACATGACTAGAATGTTTAATTCTAAAACTTTCTGGAGTCAGAGAGTTTCTTCTTTCTTGAATGTCTTATTTGAACAACCGATATCAACAAGTTGAATTAAATAGCTTCTTTTTAATCAAATTAACGTGTAATATAGGTTCACCTTTGGTCAGTTTTAGGTCCAGTTTTATTTATAGGCCTAATGCAAGTTAAATATAGTTTATTATTCCAATTGGACAAAATTAAATTCATCAAATATTGTCCTCTCTACTATTTAATCTCGACCTTTACCTAGCGTTACCGCATAGTTCGGATCAAGCCCGCATTATATCAATGAGCATCAACAATCTCATTTTTAAAAGAAAATACTTATAAATCAGCACATAATTATTTGTGTAAAGATTTTAAATGCTTGAATTAAAAGCAAAGTTTTAAAAACCATGTACTATGTTAGATATTGGTAGGATTGAGCATTGTAAACATTCAGTGTTAAATTTAAAAATTACCTTATGCATGATGGTTTAAATACTTTTAAAGTAGGGCACCAAACTTCAGGTTTTTAAATAAAAACTAAAAACAACACTTTTCTGTAAACAGAATCTAGATGGACTCTTGGCGTGGTCCTGTAATCCAGCTACCTGAAGCGGCTAGATAGTATCAGTGATCATCTGATGATACCCGCATTAACTCCCACCATCGTTTAGACATATCAGACCATTACCTGCGTGGTTCGGAAGTCACGTTAAGTCGTTGGTCCTTGAATTTACATTGGTCATTGGGCTATTAATTAATGACCAATTCTAAGTAAGAACCGGCTTTAGTTTGTAACAAGACTACACCTCATAACTCATTACTACTCATCACACTCATTCTTTACCACATATTTGCCTTAAAATACCCTCATGATAATGGTCGGCATTTCAAGTAATGATATAGTGATAAAGTGATAGATTGTCTTTGCCTACCCTATAACCGTCATAGCGGACTTATGGCAGGTTGAAGCGGGTCCGTGGCGGATGGAATCTTGCGCGACTCGAGCTGACCGCACCGCTGGCGCGGGTTCGATCCCCGCAGTCACTACTTATATTTGTAATGTGACTCTCGGTAACGCTAGGTAAAGGTCGAGGTTGAGTGGTAGAGAAGACTGTGTAGTCCTAACGTCGCCTCGCTAAACAAGACAAACTTTACCTTTACCTTTTTTTTTATCCAACATCACTTTGGCGATAATGTTTTAAATCCCTTTAAACAGTTCTCAGAGTCGGGTTCCAATTATCAGTTCAATAATTTAGTCGCAACTGAAGACAATCAGCTGTTTGACATTGACGTCGTATACAATCACTATAACACATTCAACATAAACACGACTGGCAGCTTGTCAACGAACATGAACTAATCTATCAAACGCATACGTGCAATGTATGCTAACATTCCATTCATACTGGCTGCTCCTGAATCGATTCGAATTACGTTTGACTTGTAGACCACCCCTGGTTCTCTGTATTCAAGTGTGTTTATTGACGTGTTTCTGTTTGTAAGATTGGTAAATGTTTTAGTTGTTTTTATGCTTCTAAACTTTCTTGGACGCATTAAATATTTAATATCGTTGTTACGTTTTGTAAGGTAAGTATTTTATTGTCTTAAGTACCCACACGGGCCGACAAGCAGCTAAGCGTTAAGGCGCCGCTAGCATGGTTGAATCGAACTTTGGGTTCAGGCTTATGTGGCCTTTTACAACACAATTTACTACGTACCATAAATGGAAAACTAATTTCAAATTGTGTTTAAATTCGACCACTCATAACGCTGTTATTCGAACGCTGTTAAAACGACTCAATTGATTGTTATAATGCTTTTTATATTGATGGATATTATTAAAATATACATTAATTTCAAAATTATAATATGTATGAATATGTTGTGACCTTTTTTGAACATTTTTTGTTGATATAAAATCCCTTCAAAAGAATTTTGTTGGCGAACGAACCTAACCGATATATTTACAAAATATTAGGATTTAAATTTGTAGTAAGAACTTAATTAAATCGCTTTGTAAAATTTGACTTTGTCATGCTTGTTTGTTAAAATAAAGAATTTGAGTTTGAGTTTACGGAAAATTTGAAACTTTAAAAATTTTATCTGTAGAGAGTACATACGTGTTCTGAGGGTCAGGAACATTGCTCATTTCATGATGCCGAACCTAGGTCTTACCATGCTGACGGCATGAATATCTCATTTAGAAAAAGGAAATTCAATGAAAAACCGCAAACCACAGAGTATGATATCTTTACCTACCTGGATCCTGAGTCCTGCGGTTAGGAAACGCCACAGGATGGGTTTAAGTTATACGTTAAAGCTTTTAGCAAGCGAGACACAAGCAGTGGGGATACGGCGGAAAGGGGTTTCTCGGAAACGCTTTTAGCAGTTAAGGTTGGTATATTCACTAGAGAACAGAGGTTTCTGTTTTCCTTGTGAAACAAGTCCATTTCCAAGCTTACGAGTATAACACCGCTTCCCACTGACTCACCTACTTTGTGTTTTTTTAACAACGTAACTTTGCGTAACGTTAAGTTTCCTTTTTTTAATATTAGTAAGTTGTTCAGAAAACGTCATAAAACATGATATTAGATTGAATTGTATTTTTACCATTTTAAAATTGTTTTTGACTCCATCAAAGTGGCTTTGGTTTAGAACTCCTGGCACCACTTTACAGTGATTAAAGTTTTACTGTTTGCATTTGGATATTTTGTGTAAAAAAATATACGTAACAAATATGCGTGGACGGAACAAAACGGAATTATATAACACAAAACAATTCTAGCGGAATCGATCTGAAATCCACAAAATGTCCCCAATGCACAAGCCAATATGAAATGTACGAAGTTAAGAGTGCAGGAAAACATTACAGATATATAATATACAAACATAATACGTCTTCATTTCTTTACCATTTTATCAGCACAACCAGATAGGTCCAAAACTTAAAAGGGTCAAATGAGGCCATAGCTTAGTGGTTTCGTGCGCGCGTCATACCAAATCGGTTCAGGTTCGACTCCCAGCGCTACGTGTAAACTTGTTCATGATTGTCAATCCCCGTGGTTCGAAAATCACGTTAGGCTGTTAGTTCATTCCATTGGTCCTTGAGATTATTTATCAATGACCTAATCTGGGGAACAGTCCGCCCTAGTTTGTAACAAGACTACATCTCATCATCCATCAAAACACTCATCGCACTCACTATCATTCCATAAAAAACTTGGAATACCCAAGAGTGGTCGGTGTCTCAAGGCAAAATAATTGAGTTCTGAACTAATGATATAATCTGGGGAACAGTTGGCCATAGTTTGTAACAAGAGTAAACCTGATCATCCATCAAAAACGCACATCACCATTCCGTATACACCTTGAAAACCTAAGAGTTGTCGGTGTCTCAAAGCAAAAGTATTGGGTGGTCATGAAGTAATGACACAATCCGGGGAACAGTCGGCCCTAGTTTGCTACAAGACCTCACCATCCATCAAAAACCTCGCAATTCACCCCATACCCACCTTAAAATACCCTTCGATGTCTCAAATGAAAAGCAAATCCTCCATCTTTTATATCAGGTCTACCGAAGTGCTATCTCAACACACGCGACTGGGACAAGGACAAGACTTAGCTCTCCACCTACGAGACAGCTCTGACGCCCAAGGTGTTGATATGAGTGGGCAGTGATACCATCAATCTACCGCCGGAGCTACCAACTGTCAGGCTTTGAAGCGAGTGAGACGCCGGCCCACACTGAGGCGGAGGAGAAGCACTTTCATGCCGCTGGATGTTGGCTACTAGTAAATGGAGAAGTTTTAGTGGAACTGTAGCGAGTTGGTAGAACGCGCGATTTGAGATTGTCCTTCTTGTGGCGCGGGTTTGACCCCCGCACTCAGTACTGACGTTTTTTAAGTTGTTTTGCAATAATGCTAGGTAAAGGTCGAAGTCGAATGGTAGAGATGACTGGGGAGTACCGTGAAGTCCTAACTTCGCATCGAAAAACAAGTCCAACTTTTGAAACAAATAAGTGTAGTTGTGTTCTTTTTTTGCTGGTATTTTTTGTTGATTTCTTGAGCACATTTTAGGCACATTACTATTAATGTATATACTACATTTAATCGAAATCGATTCATGAATATATACCCTAAAAACTAATTTTTGGAAGACACGGCCCCCTCTTCCAAAAAGATCACTTCCATCCGACCACTTTGCTATTTAACGCTTTAACGAATTTAACCCAGATATTAAACAATATATGTACCAAATTTCGTAAAATCGGAAAAAGTGACCTGTTGAAAGGTCACACACAAATATACAAGTTAAATTGCTTCCATTAAATTTAAGAGTTGTCGGGAAGCTGAACACTGTTTACGACCTTTCGTTCCTTTTGGTTCACTCTATTTCCTTCGAAAATTCATAAACACCTAAACAGAATATTTCCAAACATAAATTTCGACATTAATCTTACCGAATTGACCTTCAGAGTTAATAGCAAACTGGACAGCAGAGGACCTCATGGGGATAGAAGCACGTTACCGGCCACCCTGTATAATTACATGTTGCAAGACACCGTCTTCTTCGCCGCTACTAACTGATGACTATTACTACGGCTAATTTAATTAATTATTGTAAACAGCAATTTTCCTTGCTTCCACTCCTGTGTAACTTATTGTAATTAACTTCCAGTGGCCTTTCCAGTCGCGTATCCGAAGAGAAGGATGGGTTAAAGAGTCATGGTTGCAATTAGCAAGCCTGTGTTGTGAGAGATTCCACTCAAGTCCTCTCTACCACTCAATCTCGACCTTTACCTAGCGTCACCGTTTAGTCACTTTACAAATGTAAGTGGTGACTGCGGGGATCGAACCCGCGCTACCGGAGGGATGAGCTGTGTAGTCGCGCACGATACCAAACCACCACGTGCCGTGTCTTTCGTAAAGTAACAAATAGATTGTTTAAAGATTATCTCTTAAGAATTTCCCTTTCATTGGCTGTGCATAAATAGGTATTTATTATGTTCACAGATGTGATTGGACGTCCGTTGCTCCGAGCCAGTCAATGAGGCTGCCTGGCGGCTGGCCAGACAGTGAGACAGTGGGCAGCTATCATTGACCGTGGACGTGCTTGATTTCTTTGGGTTTTTTAAAATTCCGTAAAGTTTTGTACATGTTGTGTTGTTTTCTAGGCTACCTGTTGTAAAATTAACAAGTTAAGGAAAAAATAAGGTTATTTGGTGAGGGGTGACTGGTCAGCTTGCGTCTATTACTTTTAGGCTTGCTTTTTCCTGATGTGTTGTGTTATACAAGGTGGCCCATAAGTCAGTTTTTAGGTTACTGAAAACGGGATCAGATTTCAGATCCTGAAACGTCCAGCAAAAAATCAATGGAAAACGTCCGTTATAGACAATTTAAGGTATTGTCGTTACGAAGTTTGTGGTGATAGTTGAACAAAAAAAGGACAATTTCATTTTCAGTTTTAACAGCTTATACACCCCATCACCCATGTATCCCAACACCAACAATTTATTCGTTTATACGAATCATGTCCTAGAAATTTAGAGTCATTATTTAGTTTCATGAGCCTATTATAAAATCCTTGGCCATTTCAACATAGTTTGTAAGAAAAAGTTTCAACTATCCCATAATACCGCTTTAATTTTACTCTAAAATGACGAATGGCTACATTTCGACATTGAATTATTATGCAAATCTTAGGGTTTGTAAATCGTTACGGTTAAATAACGTTTGTAATTACATAAATCTGAATACTGATTCAAACAATCGTTTTCACATATCGGTTTTCAGCTGTGGGACTTACTGACTTATCGTTACTGTTGACGCAAGCGAAAAACGTATTTGTAAAACAAATCAGGTAATTGTTAAGCATTTAGTTAAGTAAAGCTTAAATCACTGTCCCTGTGTTTAACATGTAAAACACTGGACTAGAATTTGTTTGTAAGTAAGCTTCAAAGTGAACATATAGGCATCACCTTCCTTTATATGTTAACCGGAAAACAATATATTTTAAAATGTTAAGTTTTCATTATCTTATGTTACAGTTTATTTGTTATGAGGTATACCATAAAATACGCATTTCAAAGTAAAACAATGTATTCCTCTTTATTTGCTCAGTGTGCACCAATGTAGTTTTTGAACGACTCTAAGTAGTAATTAGTTTAACCGAAATTAGCATTTATTAGAAATTAGCATAACCGCCCTGGAGACCCAGGTTCAAGTCCCAGTTCGGTCCAAAAATGTGTGTCTTGAAATTTCTTCAGTAGTAGTTAGTTTAAAACCCTAATGAATTTATTTATGGTAATATACGTTTGTATCTTGGTAAGACCCAACTGCTAAAACCCACTAGCTCCGTTAGATCTCTCCATTTAGATCAACGTTCCTGTCTCAGTTGATGCATCCAAAAATTACATTAATTACGCCTTCCTTTGAAAATAAAAAAAACTTCTCATGGTAGCGGTTTTCTCCCGTAGAAATCATATTTAGTTACATGAGAGTATCAATTTTCAAAAATGCCGGATTTGAGGTGAATAAAAGATTATGACAAAATAACTGATATTCGTTTATTAAACACATTGTATGATTGTATTTTGCGTTTTTAACCAATAAAACAGTTTTATAGTTGCTGCGCATTTTTTTACTCATGGCACATATTTGTAGATTGCACTTTCTAATACGAAAATACAATAAACTAATGGTGATCATTAAGAGTGATCATAGTACATTGGAGTGAGTACAGTACTTGTCGGCCATTTTGTTCTTTTCTCCCATAAGAACAATGTAAAAATAGGAATTTTCTTGAGATACTTCACGCCTACAGTTTCCATCAGATAATTTATTAATTAGTTTTATTATAAAGATGACGATGTAATGCAGTGACTCCCTGACTAAATATTTTAAAACTTCATTATTATTTACGAGTAAAAACAAGAAATTCAAATACAAAGTTTCCAAAATTTTGGATTTATGTCACGGTCTTATAAAAGATTAAATGAAAATTCTGCTCACCAGAGTCATTTAAACAGTTAATGGACTTTAAAACTAAGTATATTTAAAAGAAACGGACGAAAACTGTATGCTTGAAGTGTTCCAAGAAAATACGCGTTTTTACATTGCTCATGTGGGACGAAATTCAAGGTCACAGCCACTACTGCGCACTCTTAAGATAAACCAGAATACCATAAGAATAAAATCACTTCCAAATAAAGACGTACACCCAACCGACCGACAACAATGCATCTTTATTATGCCTTACCGAAGAGAGATTACAGACGGTGCGCGCCCGAGACTTTAAGAGGGTGAGCCGAAACAATTAGAACCGGTGCGCCGGCTCGCTCCAGTAGGTCCTAACCGGCTATTATATAAATAACCACTCAGCAGCTCGGTAACCTGTTCCGATCATCACTGGTCAATAACAGTGATCACGTGATCCATAACAGCTGAGCTAATCTAATTCACTCAGTCAAGGTCAGGGCTTTCACCTTCCCCGGCCGTGTACTGTATGGAATGTCAAGTTTAATCTTTGGTTTGAGGCACAGAACACTTCTACAGGGTGAATATTGGATGAATGATGAGGTTGTTACAAAATAAGGCCGACTGATCCCCAGATTGGGTCATTATTTCAGAGCGAAACTACAAATGGGATGGGCTAATGGCTAAGTGTGACTTCTGAACCATGGGAAGTGACCAGGGTGAACAATTGTTACTGCAGCGCCGGGAGTTGAACCTGGACTGATTCAGTGCGAAGCACGCACTATACCACTGAGCTAAGAGGCCAGTCCTGACTCTGGATATACACGAAGTGACATTGCTTAATATTTCAGTGCTTTATGGCTTTTCTAAATGTTGTCAAATCGGTTGAAATGATAAGAAATAAGTATAAATACTCACGTTTTACATAAATAGGTTCAAGAAGTCAAATATTTAACAGGAGAAGGACATTTTTAAATTCACGTTTAAGTACAGTCGAAGAAGAACAGAATCTGTTGAGAAATTAAAACTAGTGGAGAGACAAAACGTTGGTCACTACCTTTTGATGAGCAGTTGAAATCCTAAATTTAACTTTTAGGCTTTCGTGGCTGGTGTCACAACTATAATCCAGTCTTCCGGCTCACACCGCGTCAAAACATCATTATAATTTGCCTGAATATTTTGGTCTCGCTGTGGAGTTACCATCTTCAGCGATTGGCTGAAACTCCTAAATGAATCCTGAATTTTTAAATTTAAAAAATGGCCAAATAAGATTTTAGGAGGGAAAAGGGTTGCGTCCTAGGGGCAATACCACATTTTTAATTTCCAGTGAAAGTTCTGTTTTTTTTCTTATAGATTTTAAAAGTAATTGTGAGCTTGAATGATCAGTGCACGAAACGAGATATTTAAAAGTTGTAAATGTAAAAAAAGGCTCAACTGATAGCAAAATTTAGCTCATTGTGGAACATCCCGTTCCTTTGGAATTTTCTAATCACTAAATCTGTATCTTATAGTACATTAACGACGTTCTACCAGGAATAATATCTTTCTACCCGGAAGTCTTCTTATAATAATATAACAGGCACGAAAACTCTAAACTAAACCTTTGTTAAAAGTACCTTCAGACATGTCTGAAATAATTATAATCTAATTTTTCTGTTCACATCGCGTCAAAACATCGCAATAATTAGTTAAGAATATTTCGGTTTCGCTGTGGAGTACCATCTTCAGTCACTGATTGGCTGAAGTACCTCTACTCATGCTTCTTCGATTGCAAAATCCCTCCAAGTTATAAATAAAACAGGAAATCACTCTCAGGGCTGAGAAGGAAATGTTCATCAAGATGAGTTTTCTGAAGAGGGAAACAGCGTATCTTAACATGTAGCAGCTGACGTGAATGAGGGGAATGAGCGACATGAGGATACTTAAGCTTCGTCTTGACGACAAGGATATGAAACATCGGCGTCCTGGGATCTCTCTACTGTCTTGCTAATGAATTGGAGTCATGCCACCCTGATATTATCCTCGGTTATACGTTTCACGGATTTTTATCATGGCTCGACAAAATCTCAAAATAATAATGAAAAGGTAAATTTTGTCTTGTTTAACGAGGCGAAGTTAGGACTACGAAGTCCTCTGTACCACTCAACCTCGACCTTTAGCTAGCGTTACCGCATAGTCACCTTGCTAATTGTAAGTGGTGACTGCGGGGATCGAACTCGCGGTACCGGAGTGAAGAGCTCCAAAGCTGCGCGCGATATTAATCCACCACGAACCCAAAATGAGGGATTTCCTTAATAAAGTGTTAGGAAAAGATATGTTTGGCCTTTTTATCCTCATTTACCCATCCCTTATTTTAATTTTATTAGTCTTACAGTTTTCTATAAAGATAAAATTCAAAGGACAATAATTTTTAGAATTCATTAGTAATGTAGTTGTACACAATAAAAAGCTTTAATACGCAACTTTGAACTGTTAATTTAACACATTTGCTGTGATCATCATCTTAAAACAAGAAAATTGATTTTGACTATGTGGAATACCACAGCGTAAATCAAGTACCCCTAACAGAGTAGATGTGTAAGAGGCTGGAAAAATCAAATTCTTCTACAAATTCACTTAGGGGCATAAATGTGTTGACTTTATTTTGGCTAAGAGTGGCCTTATTTTGACAAACGGCGTAAGCGTACATGATTGTAAATTGAATTTTTGAAAACTTGTTCAATGCAGTTCAGTGGCAAAAACCAATCAATAAATCCTACCAAATATAAAAGGGTCATGAGGGGTTTTAGATGGTTTTAGAAGCCGTTAAAGAACAGTTGTTGACATAATAAACTTACAAGGCCCTACCATTTACTTCTAAACATAATACTTTAAAATTCTGATGTAATATCATATGAGAACGAAGGCTTAATCGGCCAGAGTCTCTACTATCATCAGTGGCAAAGTTTCGCTAGCAATCGAGCATCCCAAGTTCATTTGAGGATGTTCCAATGAGTTGAAACTGTATCTCGTATCACAATGTGTTGTTCCATTCAAGTCAAGTTACGCCTAAAACCTTGACCTTTCACCAATATTTTACAGCTAAATAAACAAAAGTCACAGTTAAAGGGTTCTCAAAGTTTGAGGCTTTAACATTAATACTTTTCCAGACCAACACTCACAAATGTCTAAAGAGAGTCCCCCATACTGTCAATATTTTCCAGTGATGTTAAGATCTCACCCTGTTTCCAGCCCTAACTTGTGTATATGTATGTTTGAGTGGAGAGCCATGTCACCGCCAAGGACGGAGCAAAACACGTCTCAAAACACAAACTTGATTGTTGTTTATGGTCAACACTAATGTACAAGTCGTGTATTTGTTCAGCGCCTACGAGTAGAATACTCACACGATAATAACAGACCTTGGATACTTTAAAAGTATTTTCGATGTATTTTCTTGTTTAATCATACAGCTTACCGTCTAATGTCTTATGGGATTAAAAAAGATAAAGTTTGTCTTGTTTAACGAGGTGAAGTTAGGACTACAAAGTCCTCTCTACCACTCAACCCGACCTTAAGCTAGCGTCAACGTATAGTCACATTACAAATCGTAAGTGGTGACTACGGGGATCGAACCCGCGCCACCGGAGTCTTTATCAAATAAGTTAAACTTCGCAGCTTTAAAATTCTTAAGTGTCAACAAAATGTTATCTTTTGCTTTTTGGAAAATGATGCATTGATACTAAAGACGTAGGCATAATTGGTTAGTTCAGAATTTTTAAATATACGGGAGTAGTGTTAGAATTAATCCAGCCTGAGTTATTACTAATAGTTGTCATTTGATTAATCAAGTGTTATCTATGTTATTTTTTGAATTGAAAAGTTTTCAAGTAGGCTTATAACTTCAAAACGTACAGTTCAAAAGGTACTTCAAACAGTACATAAGTTTTGATTGGGTGGTTAGTTATAGCAATTTGCTAAATATAGTAATTTGGCAATCAGCAAAAGGTAGTTATGCATTTTGAGCTACTTCTGCAACAAAACCTATTTCATATTTCATAACTCCTAACAATGTTGTAGCACCTTGCTGTGCTAGCTTTTTTAACTGCTAAGTGAAAAGGACGTTCTTTATTCCTGGTCATTAACAAGCTATACACTGTATGTCTTAACATTATAACCTTTTAAAAACCTAGTAACATATTTGAAAACCATCAAGCTCTAAGGATAAAAATTAAAGGTCGCGTAAAGCTCCATAACGTTTTTCTTTTCTTATCACAAACCGACTAATGCGTACTTAACAACTCGAGCGTATTGTTCCAGTACAAACGTCGAGCCACGAGCACCCTAAGCCTCCCCCCCCCCGGCGCAAACCCTTCACCATCAACCCCCCCCTCACCGCACCTTGTAATGAACTAACTTTGGTTAATATACATTACTTCTCTGTAGCAGTGATGAGGCAAAGCCACTAACGCCGAACACAATAATTCCTTATCATTATACTGTGCAAAATGTCTGTAACACGCATAAGAATAAGGTTCTGGATTATTCAATTGTCCCTCTCTCTCCCGCAGACAAAATACAGACTAAATTTTAAGCAACAATTTAAAAAAAATTCAAACCTTCATGAAAACTTGTAAAGAGTAAGCAATGGTATACCTGATTAGAGTGTCATCCTTTTCGTCTTCACGCACGGAACCAGCATTTCCTGAAGTTTGGAAATTTTCTTCTGGACACTCTGTAAACAGAAAACATTGATTAAATAAAGGCATGTTTCATTCCATAATAGTTTTATGTTTTTTGTTCTAGTAGCAGTCTTGCATCTTTTAATGCTCATAAACTATCAAAGGAAAACAATATACAATTTTCAGCGGTTTAAAAAAGAATCATCTGGTTTTATTAATGTATTTCTCGTTCATTCATTTGAAGGAAAATACAAGGTTAAAGACAAATTTTTCAAGTTTTAATAATGTATTAAAAATTATCATACTTTCCTCATAAAGTATTTATTTAAGTCAAGAATCGTAACAATAGTTTAAGAATTAAAAGTATTATTAGGCTATGTTAGCTACTGTGCTGTCTAAAGAACTCAACTTCATGAAAGCGTTAGTGTTGCATTGAGAAAAGACAAGGTGTTGCTGGATAGTGGATACCTGCCGGGGTATCTTTTATGGGCATTTTTAAACTTTATGATTTAAGGTATTTTTACACTTAGTAAATTACAAAATTGACGAATTCATCAATCAGGTTCCGTAGAAAAAAACAAAATTAATGTATGCCAGTTGCATTGAAAGTCCCACGAAAACGGTCAGTTGCGTGAAAGTCCCGATACATTTCACGTGTGTAACGATTTACAATTAAAACTTCATTTACCCTCAGCGCTTTTGTTAAATATAGTTTAAAAACGCCATAAACTGCGTTTTGAAACTCTTTAGTGGTACTCAACGAGTCAAGACACATTTTTTTCCAATTAACTACATACTGTCAGTGGACCCGTGGCGGATTAGTATCGTACGCGTGGCTCCGGAGTCATCCTTCCAGTGGCGCGGGTTCGCGATTACGCTAGGTAAAGGTCGAGGTTGACTAGTAAAGAGGACTTCGTAGTCTTAACTTTGCCTAGCTTAACAAGACAAGCTTTCGCATTTTCAGGCGCTTAACTTAAATGTAAATTTTATTATTATTAAAATCATGACTAAGCACTAAAAAAACCATAAGTAAAATAAATCATTTGTTATGCCCCACGTATACTGTATAACTACATGTGCATGTTTCAATCATGCAAACCTAATAACTATGCTTGTTATAGTTATGCTGTTCAAAGCTTGGTTAAGGTTCATCAACGGAGATGTAAATGGATTATGTACATTGTCTCAAGTTGGTTCATTACAAGATATTGAGGTACTGAGGAGGAGGGGGGTTGTGGGTTGGGGGGGGATGGGTGTCAGGTAGTTGAACAGAAGTTCCTTCTCCTTTAACGATAGAGCTAAATTGCAGAATTGAACAAACGCTACCGTGAATCCTAGCGAATTTCCTATAATGGGGTCAAGAATTACACTGTAAGTGCCTTTTTGACCCCTTTTTCTTGTTATCTAACACAAGAACAGTATCATAAATCAACAAAAAACGTTTGGCCAGACTAAGATGGCGGTGGAAGATCGGTACACATGTAAGGTGCTTAAATTTGTGTTTTTATCTAAGTCGAAATAAAAAACAAGTTTTTATATGGGCCTTGATAAGGTCACTTCTCATGACTCAGTTTTTCTAGTTGACGAATTTGGAAAAGGAACATTAGTACCAAGTTTTGTAACAATCAGACCAAAAATGCAACTTTTAGAGTGGTCAAACATTATATAAAAAGTTTGCCTTTTGACTCAGGAGATGTTTAGAAGCTTAAAACTACAGTTTCATTCCGTTTGGCAATAGAAATGAATAGCTCTATTTCCAAAGAAAAATCGCCAACAAGTTATGATAGTCATGAAAGTTTATAGAGTAATACAAAATAGAGCCTGTAAGAAAGTTTACAGTACTGATGAAATAGATTTGACAAATTTCTATTGTATCTTAGTGTTAGGTTATAGAACACCTTCAATTTTAAAGCTCTGGTTTGATGATATTGTTTTACTTTTGGCTAAGGCTTATGTTATTATTGGGTCATTGATAAAAACTGTAAAACATACCACAAGATAAATACAAGTTTAGATTATGTTGTTTATTTACAGTTGTTTTTCGATAATGAAAGTAAATCGGATTGTTTTAAATGAGTTATTATTTTATAACGCTGGAAGGTTATTTATTTTATTTTACTGCAGGGACCTCAAAACGGGCTGTAGCCTTCTTAAGCCTTAGTATTACCTTAAAGAATCATATGTATAACTGTATGTAATTTAGTTTCCATTTTAAATCAACAGTACATTACAAATACTGCGAAGAAATAAACATGACACACCATTCGTGCAAATAACATTATTCTTTTACTTTCAGGCTAAACTACACTGCCAACATATAACAGAATGTAACACATATTTTTCAAACTATTTCCCGGTTGTAGATAAAGGTACATAAATACCTGCATATACCGCAGTACTAAATAAGTAAATAGCTAGTAATAACTGAAATGGGCTTTTAGCTCACCGCTGCATTTGCACATAAAAAAGTAGGCCTACGCGTACAGTGTGTTTAGCCGCAGTACTTTGTAGCATGCTTTGTAGCATCAGTTAATACCAGTATTTCTGTTATTTATTTGTCAAGTACAATGAATAATTGTGTAGACATAAAATTGGGTTCAAATAAACGGTTTGGTAAGCCCCTGGTAACAAAATATATAACCAAATATGATTTGTAATATAATACTAACCTAATTAATTTGTGGTTAAGTGGAAGAGAGGACTTTAAAGTCCTAACTTTGCCACCAATAAAGACGCTTTCATTTCATTTCATTAAATTATAACTTTGGTACATTGGAATTAAATTTATTAATAAATAAATGCATCAACAGTGTAATATGCAGGTTTTGTTAGAAATGTTTACATTTGTTTTAAACACGTTTTTGGGTTGAATAGACTTGATCCCTGCAGGCAGTATATTGAAAAATCTGGCACCTACTTGAGAAGAGGAATGATTTCAGAAGGTTTTAGCCTACTGGTTTTTTTGACTTGTATAGATTTAACTAAATGACACAGTCATAGTAAAACTAGGGATCATGGTTTGAAAAATATATAGACTAGGCTTGTATTTGACACAAGTCCCCATGTACTAATTTTGTAAGACAAGTAAAGATAATGAAGTCCGTATAATATGCCACTGTCAGCACTTTTCGTGTGGAGTATTTCCTAACAAATATACCGCTACGAAAGCTTATAACATACTTTCTCAACCTGACTATTCCAATCCAAGTGTGTATTTAAATACACGCGCAGAAACATTGGCGTTTAAAATAATTTGCACAAAATTAATCATTGTATTTTAAACCAGGGCCTAAAGCACAAGCCCTAAAGCAACGCTGGAACGAGTAAAGCCAATTTCGTTTGCAATCGTTTCTAGCTTGCAACTACTCAAACTAATAATATACCAGATTATTACTTCAGTTGTAATATTAAGTTTTACCTGTATGCAGTATTCCATTTAGAATCATCTGGAAACATCGAATCAGTACACAACACTTATATCACACAATATTATCACTGTAAACTTTACAGACACAACATCTTCTACTCCCGTTATCACTACCGATCGATAACTACACGTACACAAACCAAGGGCAACTCGATCAATAACTTTCATGTGATGACTTGTCGCAGGCAGTGCTGAGGCGCAGTCAGCTGTTCCACAGATAAACAAACCTAAACCACAGATAACAGCTGACATCTCGTCTCATGGAAATAGTTGGCTTGTACAATTAATATGTATTTCAATTCATTTGAACTGTTATGTGCATTTAATTTAAATTATGAATTATTTTTATTTTTCTATTTTGTGATGTTTGATATACTATTAAAAGTGTCTATTTTAGCTGATTTATTTAATTGTGCTATATTTTATTTAGACATTAATTTAAATTTATCATAGTTTTTGAATTTTGTATTTCGCGTTATGTCAGTTATACTATAAGTGTTTCAATTTAAACTGGTTTCTTTTACTCTGCTGTATTTCATTTCGACATGAATTTAATTAAAATTATCAATATAGTTTACTTTTGTAATATGTGACTTTTTTTGTTTTACTGTCTTGTTTTATATGTATATAGCCTAAAATTATACAGGGTGTCAATTAAGTCTAGAGACTTTCTAATCCTGCAAACCGAATAACTTTTGAATGGCACAAGCAAAACGCACCAAATTCTACAGACCTTTTCTAGGGACTATAAACTAATTTTATACGTAGTTGTTGGCCAGATGGCGCCAGCGGGTTGCGCCTCGCTAGGGGTTAGTAGAACGGATTTTGGACATTGCATATCGTTGAAAATGTAAATTTTCAACACAAACAATACCACAAACCGCATTTCTGAGAAATGGTTTGATCAAAAGGTATTGCCTTTCAGAGTTTCAGAAACTTGAAGTTTTAACGGCAGCAACTTTTAAAGACATAACTTAAAATTCAGTTTGCAGCATTGTTATATTTTTGGTATTCCCTTGGGCACGTTTGGATATTTATACACAAAATAATGCATTTTTAAACCCTTATGGAAAGCACTAGAATTATTTACGTGTAATGGGCTCCCCCAGCAAAAGCCAAGGGTCGTCTCTTGGACACTTTAGGATATTTGTACACAAAATAATGCACTTTTAAGTCTTACTAAACAAATCAGGTTTCTGTGTCAACACCTACTCTGCGAGGTAAACACAATTTATAGATTTACAAGAAATGTAAAGAATCAAGGCGTGAAACAGATGTCACTAGCATGAAGCTTGTTTTCCATTACGAATTCATTCTCAGCCAGACATACCGGGTCTGTATCTGACTTTTGCGATAAATGTTTACATTTATCACACTTATTTATCACACTAAGTACACAGTGTTGATGTCAAACCTGTAATTATTTTAGGTTAATCGCTGAAATTGTAAACACGATTTTGCAACTACAATTTAAAGGATAACTGAAAAAAGTACGTAATTACGAGTATATCGAGAATTGTGAAATAATCTGTACTTGTTGAAGGCGTTTAGGTTTTAGTAGATTGCTTACCATAAAATGGGATCTGTAAAGTTTTGTTTTGATGTAACAAGATTCTTTAAATGTAGCTTAAATATGATGACTCCTAGCGTGGTCCTGTAATCCAGCTTCATGGAGGTCAGGTTTTGAGGATGATATAAGTCTAAAGCGGCTCAGATAGTCTCAGTGGTCATTTGATGATACCCGCATCAACTCCCACCATCGTTTAGACATATCAGACCACCACCTGCGTGGTTCGGAAGTCACGTTAAACCGTTGGTCCTTGTATTTCCATTGGCCATTGAGCTATTAATTAATGACCCATTCTAAGGAAGTGTGCCAGGAGGCTAATTTTGAAACTATTAAATTTTTTAGGATTGGAGTCAGTAAGAAAAATAACTCCAGACCGATTAAGGTCATTTTCCCTACCGCTGACCATGCTCAAATCTTTCCAAGCGCTTCTCTGATAAGTATGCTAAGGATGATGGTGAAATTAGCATGTCTAGAGATCGCACAGTTAAGGAGCGTAACCATCTTCAAAAACTTAGGGAAGAGCTGGTAGCGAGGAAGAATGGTGGAGAGGATGATCTTACCATAAGATATATCAATGGAGTTCCCTCTATTTCCAAGTTGAAACCAAAAAACGCATAAACCCCAACGGTCGAAACAAAATCAGTGTACTTTTTCAGAACATAAATGGATTGAGGTCTAAACTTGTAATGCTACGCCAATCCCTTAGCCATTCTGTATATGATGTGATTGTACTGGCGGAGACCAATCTTACTGAAGATATAAGTAGTGTTGAACTGGGTTTCCTCAATTACAGAGTATATAGATGTGATAGGACTAGTCTATCGAGCCAGAAAATCAGTGGTGGTGGGGTTATTGTGGCAATCAGGGACGGGCTCGATTCTTGGGAAATCTCCTTCTTCTTGTAATATTGAATGCGTCTTTGCAGCCATCAAACTCAAGAACTCTATACTGGTCGTGGGCGGTGTCTACCTGCCTCCCAATCAAAATGCAACTCAATATATAGAATTTGCGTCTATTCTTGAGGAGCTGTCGGTTACAATGCGTGACGTTAATCAGTTTTTGATTATTGGGGATTTCAACTTGCCATACGTTGACTGGTCCAATCACTCTAGCCACTTTAACGCATCAGCCCAAAGTATTTATGATGTTATGAATCTTCTCGACCTAAAACAGTGCAACAATATCTACAATGATCGGGGTGTCCTACTTGATCTGGTCTTTTCTTCTTTACATTTGCATGTCCAAAATGCGACAGACCCTCTTCTCCATGCTGAATGTCACCACCCTGCTCTGGAGATGGACCTGGATATCAATCCTTCAGATAACCTTAACTACAGTGCCTTCGCTCCTAATTTAAGGAAGTGTGATCTTGCCCGTGTATTCGAATGGGTTCAACACCTAAACTATCCTGTATTGGATAATATTGTGCCTGTCGAAGACGTGTTCTCAGAATTTTGCTCCCAACTTAGTCGTACTATAAGGAGCGCATGTCCATCAAAATACATTGGAAAACGATCTTTTCCGGTTTGGTTCTCCCCTGAGCTGAAATCTATGATCATCAAGAAAAAGCAACTTCATAAGAGCTACAAGCAGAATCTTGATGACCGTCTTTATCATCAATTTTGTGGTGTTCGTGCGGCATGCGGTAGACTAACGAGGGAATGCTACTCGGCATATATTCAATCTATTGAATCATCTCTTAAAAGCAACATTCGCATATTCTGGAGCTATGTCAATTCATCCAAGAAGACCTCTTCACTTCCTTCCCGAATGCAGCTCGATAACAAATTTGCCGAAAAGCCTCAAGACATCTCTAACCTGTTCTCCACGTTTTTTTCCTCCGTATACAAGTCTCCATCCTCGCCTCCTCCAAGATATGACTTCAAAGCATGTACTTCAATTACCTCTTGTTATGTGAGCTGTGTAGAGGTTGAAGAGGAGCTGAACTCACTTGATGTAAACAAGGGAGCTGGGCCAGACGAAATTTCTCCATTGATCCTGAAATTCTGCAGTAGCGTTTTATCTCCTCACCTTACCATTTACTTTAACCTGCTCATGGCTGCCGGCACCTTTCCCTCCAATCTCAAGTTAGGCTATATCACGCCAATTTTCAAGTCTGGTTCCCCTGCCGACGTCAAGAATTATCGCCCGGTAGTTATACAGTCTTCAATTGCCAAGATCTTCGAATCTCTAGTTCTGAGGAGGTTGTCTTTTCATCTGAGGAGTATCATCTGTACTGAACAACATGGTTTTATGAAGGGACGTTCGACTACTACCAACCTACTAGCCTTCCAGGATCACATTTTCACTACCTTCTCAGAGTCTCATCAGGTGGATGCCATTTACACGGATTTCTCCAAGGCTTTTGATCGTGTAAGTCATGATCACTTGGGGCCAAGCTTGAAGCTATTGGACTTGGAGGTTGCCTCTTGATGTGGTTGAAGAGTTATCTGCGGGTCGTTCTCTTCAGGTGCGGGTTGCTGGCTGTTTATCGAAACCTTTCTCTGCTATTTCTGGTGTACCACAGGGATCTTTGTTGGGCCCAGTTCTCTTTTCAATATTTATAAATGACTTGGTCCAGCACACTCAGGGATCAAAGGTTCTTCTCTTTGCTGATGATGCGAAATTTTTTAGAACAATAAAACCCTTAATGATTGCCAAATTCTGCAGAACAGTATTGATTTGTTGATGAAGTGGTGCTACGATAATGACATGTCCTTGAATATTTCTAAATGCTCCGTGATGTCCTTCTCCAGGTCTAGCACTCCTATCACCTTCCCTTACATGCTTGACGATCAACCCCTCGGACGTTCTCTGATAATCAAAGACCTTGGTGTCATACTTTCATCAAATTTAAACCCTCAAGACCATATTAACTATATCTGTAAGAGAGCTAATTCTGTCCTATATTTCATCATAAGAAATAGTCGCAACATATTTTCTATTCATGCGTTGAGGATCCTCTACATTCATTTGGTCAGACCGCTACTTGAATTTTCGTCGCCTGTTTGGAGCCCTTATTTGATTGGTCACATTGAGAGACTTGAGAACGTTCAGAACCGTTTTATTCGTTTGGTTGGTGTGCTACTGGGCTTTGACTACCGCACTGTTCCAATGCACGATCTTCAGCTTCAGTTGAACTTGATGCCACTTCATACGAGACGAATAATCAACGACCTACTGTTCCTGAGGAAGCTGGTCAACTCAGACATTGATGCACCTGATCTTCTCTTCAAGTTGGACTTCCGTACTTCTCGTCACTTGCGCCAAACCCATCTGTTCGCTAGACGTCAGTACCCAACCCAGTACTTGTTCCACAGCACTTTTCCTCGCCTTCAACTGCTGGCCAACAACATGCCGGACGACATCGATCTCTTCTGCACGAGTAGTGACTCCTCAAAAGAAATTGTTGGGCTGGAATGCGCTTCATTGACTTGCTGTGGGGTGTTCTTTCGCTTCTTTGTTTTCGACCGTTTACCTAAAATGTTTTCATTGTATCACATAGAGTGTTTTTTTTATATAAGTTAAATATTTTATACTATATTGTTAATATTTATTAAACTATTTAGATCTCATTGTTAAATATTTATACTATTTTATTATTGTTAATTATTTATATTTATTCTATTATTGTTGATTATTTATACCTATTTATTATTGTTAATTATTTATACCTATTTATATTGTTAATTATTTATACCTATTTATTATTGTTAATTATTTATACCTATTTATTTATGTGAATTATTATACTTATTTATTGTTATAAATTACTTTACTTCTTTAATTATGTTAATTTATCAGTATGGAGATTCAAACTATTGTATTTTTCACATTATCCAAGTTAGTATTTAGAGTCCAGTTGCATGTTTGGCTTGACCCTTAGTATGTAAGCCCATCCTAATTATTATGTACTGCTATAACGAAATGTATATTATGTTGAAATTGGTTTCTGACCGTTGAAAGAAAATAAATAAATAAATAAAATAAATAAAGGAAGAGTAGGTCTTAGTTTGTAACAAGACTACACCTCATAAACATTACTACCACTCATCACACTCATCCTTCACCACATATTTGCCTTAAAATACCCTCATGAGAGTGGTCGGCATCTCAAATAGTGATTTAGTCAATAATTGTATCCATGTAAATTAGTAAATTGCTGACTAGGCTTTTGAAACATTAGGTTAATTTATACTTCAGGTTCGCTTAGTTATTTTGATGATTTGCTTTGAGACACCGACCACACTTAGAGGGTACTTTAAGGTGAATATGGGATTATGTTGAGACGGATGATAGTTTTTATGGATGTTTTATGGATGTGAGCTGTGGTTACAAACTTGGGCCGACTGTTCGCCAGATTGAGTTATAGTTAATAACTTAACAACCAATTGAATGGACCAGAGGGCACAGTACCTGTCGGCCATTTTGTTTTTTGTCCCTTTTGAACCACGTACAAACGAGGATTTTCTTGAGACACCTCACGTATAAAACTTTCATCAGATCTTCTTTAAATAAGTCTCATGAGAGAGATGACTTCTCTGACCCCTTTTTCGAAAACTGTACTGGTTTCGTAGTAAAATCAAGTAATTCATATGCAAAAGGTCTTCGACTTTTTCATTGTCAGGTTGTAATGAGTTCGTAAAGGGAAATTTCACCACGTAATAAAGACTGATTTCATTTCATTTTATTTGAATCAAAGTTAATTTCATAAAAATCCGAAGAAAACCGTGGACGTAAAGTGTCTCAAGAAAACGTATATTTTTACGGGACGAAACTCTAGGTCAAAGCATCTACTGCGCACTCTTAACGTAACTTCCGAACTATGGGATGATATTTGAAAGGAGAATTTCACGACATTTTCAATATAAAAAGGTAAAAAAGATAAGTTATGTCTTTTTTAGGACTACGAAGTCCTCTCCACCACTCAACCTCGAATTTTACCTAGCCTTTACCGAAAAGTCACTTGACAAAAATGTAATGGTGGTGACTGCGGGGTCGAACTCGCGCCACCAGAGTGATGAGTTCCAGAGTCACGCACGATACCAACCCGCCACGTATATCCTTATATACATAGCAAATAACGAACTTAGGCGGATCCGTGGTAGATTGGTAACGCGCGCGACTCCGGAGCTTATCACTCCGGTGACGCGGGTTCGATCCCCGCAGTCACCACTTACAATGTGACTGTACGGTGACGCTAGCTAAAGGTCAAGGTTGAGAGGACTTTGTAGTCCTAGCTTCGCCTCGTTAAACAAGACAAACTTTACCTTTTTTACCTTTTAACTTATAAAACCCAAAACAACAATACACCACAAAAACTCTTTTGTGTTTCATACTATACAAAAACTATTATTCTGGTTCAACAATACACACATGCGGTAATCATACACATTACTATGCATAAAGCATTCATTGTTGTATACAATGATGGTACTTTTACAAACACACTTAGAGCACTCGGAGCTAGTTGCAACAACAATGTTATGGTCTTGTTCGCGCACACTAATGTGAAAAGCTTGTAATGCAGTGTAATCGTGCATAGAACACTGCATTATCACGCCATTTACTCAGGGATATGTGTAGCCACGGGCAACTTTCCTGTGGAATAAATACAGGAGCGTGAATATTTGCAAAGATTATGTTACGGTAGGTAGATTGCGTCGAATGGGTGAGACAGGGATATTAATACGGTTCGGCAGTCCGAACACAGCACAGCAAAAGATTATTTTAAGTATTCTCGACGTGATTTCCAACTACTCAGTGGTATTTATAATACAGGGTTATTCAAAAATAATGTCCTTCTTTCAAACTCCTTCGTTAATTATTACTCAGATATACATAAATTAAATACTAGTAAAAAGATCACTTTCCAGAGTTTGTCTTCTTTTGTAACCTTCTATTAATACTCACAACGCCCTGCCCTGACTGTTTGGCAAAAATCTACCCGATAATCAAACTGTTTTCCGGTATATCACGAAGTTAATATTGATTTATGAAATTGACTGCATCTCTGATAATGTTCAAGGTCATCTAGATTTTTTGTCAGAGTTGGTACGTGAACCTTCACCCTTACATAGCCCCACAAAAGAAATTCACGAGGAAATCACAGATCTACGGCGAAACTCTCGCTAAACTGAACTGACTCACTTTTTGGTAATTCAAGAACGCAAAATATCTTTTGCTGAATGGTCAGCCATTTTGTTGGTAATTAAAAGTGGAAATTACCTCTCAGTATATGTAAACAAAACTTTGAATCTTCTTCTTTTCAACCATATGTAAGTTATTCATGAAGCACTCATACTATAAAAGTTACAGAAGAATGAAAGTAGGACATTCTTTTTGAATAACCCTGAATTATAAAGCTGGCTGTACAGGTGACTGGGGATTGAACGGGTAAATGTTTAGGCACTTCCAGGCGTGCTGCCCCCCTCAACCACATACTCTTAATGAAGCTCTTGGTGTAAAACCCTTAGGAACAATTTGAAAAATTATTATAGCTCTGACAGTTGGTGACCGAAAAGATGGCGTCTGAAAATCTGCCCTTGTATTCAGGCGATATTTTGCATAATAGCGGCAAAACAGTTGCGAATGCCCCAAAATTACGAGGCCGCAGTCCGAGTGTCCGAGTGGGGATTTGGGAGCGGAGCCCATCCAGCTAGTCCGAAGGGAGAGTTCATTACTTTAAATGAAAGCACTTTATACTTTTGTAATTAAAAATTAAAATAATGTAGTTCAAATATATTTAAACACTGAAACTAATGTGGTATAATAGTAAAACCACTGCTTTCTGTGCTTGGGCTGCTGCAACTATGGGCTCTGCTCATTTCATGGTCCCTAGTCTGGTACGGGATGACTATCTCACTTTTCCAGGAAATTCGATACCAATAATCTGGCTGACGAGAAAATATGTAACTTGTTAATTTACTAAACAACGCAAAATTAAGAGTATTGCAATTTAAGTAGCTGAAGTAGTTATACTCGTAGTTAAAGATTGAGTCTTGTATCAGTTGTCAGTGCGAGTTGCAAGATGAATGGAGAGTCTCACTCAATGTTGACGTCTATTGAGATTGATTGTTCAACACAATCTGTTGATAAGCCTTCCTTCGTTAAACCCCTTTTTAGCGAATTTCAAACCAGATATTCATGCCGCCAGCATAGTAAATCCCAGGCCCGGGATTATGAAATGAGCACCAATCAGGACCCCCAGAGCACTTTTTGCATTTATTTAACGCTTTATACAACATATTATGTATATTTGTGTATCATCTCTATAAGTCGCATTTATTGTCCCATTTTCATAAAATTGGTACGAATTTTCCTTTTGCAAATATTTAGATCAAGTTTGGAAGCCAGCAAAATCGGACTACTGCTGTCCCCTTTTATGGGGAGTTTTTTTTTAACAGAGTGTGTTTTAGTGCTATAAAACAATAACATTCTTCCGATGTTAATTCAATTTAAAATAAATATTTACTTTGATAGTATCCGTTAATACACCAAAAAATATACAAATCCTTAATGTCGTTTCAATATGGCGGGGAAAATTAATTTTTTCTCTGACAGCGTTATGAGAGGGGCAATTCGAAAATAACTTTTCATTCATGATAGGCCCTACGTAGTAAAAGGTTCAAAAGAGGCTACGTAAGTCTGAGGCCGTTTAAATTGTAAACGATGTTTTCAATACTTTGTTTCTGTAAACAAAACCAACTGGAATGTACGTTCACAGATAATAATGTTGCTTAAAAAAAAACACAAATTCAATATTACCTGACCCAAATACTAAATTCACTTTCAAAAAACAGTTTTATCAAAGACATATCGACATCCACGAAATATTGACGCAATCAACACAACTTGTGTGAGTTTTACAAACAGATCGGGGTACCGGGTAAACATGAAATGCTACCAGGGTTTCAATGTGAACAGGTTTTGCTGAAACTTGAAGAGTAAAGTAATAAATATGTTTTGCACTCAGTCTTCCGCGAGACCAAACATCTGATTTCATCTTGTGCTGAAAACATTTATTGTTTTTGCACTATTCTTCTGTTTTGTCGTCAGAAATATCCATCAAGCATAAAACCTTTACAGCTTCAGGACTATAAATTTAATTAAACTCTTGATGTGTTAAAAACCGAAACAATGTTGATTGAATAAGTTGAAATTCAACAAGTATATAAACACAAATAAATGTGCCGTAAGCTATTGGTTGCCTAACAAATCAATATTTATCTATTTATTCACGGTTTACACCAATTTAAAGTAGTTTTACATGCTTTGATATGAATACATTATATGGAAAATAAATTACTAGTATAACAGAGAGTTTGGCCAAAATGGTTAAAGAGAGAACTATAATTAAGATAGCAAAGATAGATGTATAAAAATTAACTAACGGCTATACAATACTGAAACATGAGAAAACGTAAACATAGAGGGCTGAAAAACTGAGCAATTAGGGGTGATTTGCTTTACCCCGTACAATGAGGTTACCTAATACACACACAAGTGGATCTGCACGAACATATGTCACAAAGGCACAACGGAAACTGGCCTTGGAGACTATGTACCACACTGTATACTGGTGCGCGAAGCACCAGCAGTGACCCTTTAGAGGCGTCACCAATACACTAAAAACGACCACTTTCATCACGAAGAGATACGTAATATTTACATGTTTTTGGCTAAAACATAGTTCACTTGCGTATATGAACACCTACGTTTGTCGCAAAACGGCATCGCAATAAATAAATGTTACGAATTAATTATTACATGTTTATGTAAGGAGCAGTTGGCCCTAAAAGACACAGTGATTCCTCCCGATTAGAGTGATAAGCAAAAAATTACAAAACCTAAATACGCAACTTCGAAGAACTTTAAATATAAATTAAACAAATACTCGGTAGTTTCCAAGATCTCAGTAACTCAGGGGATTCCACCGCCATGTTGTGCGTACAGTAGATCAAGATTTGCTACGTCAGAGTGAACTCTACAAGTTGGATTATTGTGGAGAAGATTACAGTACAGTATGTGTTGTCAGCCTTGAGCTTTGTTGTTGTGTGACAACGCTCATCTCACTCAGATAATACCAACTTTGTCAGCTGAACAGTGTCAGTCGTGATTAAAACCATTGAAATCATTTAACCCTAAAATTTAAAACAAAGGAAATATTTACAGCAAGTCTGAAATTTAAATTTAAATCAACAGTGAACTGCCTCTGCAGTTTCAAAACATGTACAGTATTTATTTCACGTCAAAGGTGAACCCAATTAATGTCCCGAAACAGGCTCTTGTAAACAAAAGATTTTCGTCTAAACTTCTATCATGTAAGTTTCTGTTTCCGTAAATACCTGCTGCTTTTTTTACTTTAACATTTGCTTTTCTCCAAGTTTCATAAAGTTATAAAGGTTTTCCAGATAAATGGAAAGGTTGCAACTGCGTTTTATGAACGTAGAATTGAATCAGAAGAATAGCATAAGAATTGTCATGTTCTTGCCTTGATGTCTGGTTGAATGTTAGCGTATGCCTCTATTTCCGTAACAATCTCATTTTAACAATCTCATATTATTATCTCCACATAACGTAAAGGGTTTATCAAAAATGTCACCTTCTCCTGACCCGTATTTTCTTTTTTCAATCAAAGTTGAACAACAATAGAAAAA
Source organism: Matsumurasca onukii (assembly GCA_018831715.1). Classification (NCBI taxonomy): domain Eukaryota; kingdom Metazoa; phylum Arthropoda; class Insecta; order Hemiptera; family Cicadellidae; genus Matsumurasca; species Matsumurasca onukii. Next base: position 8,436,416 of record CM032058.1, on the reverse strand, counting down.
ATGTAATCTAAAATTTCCCTCATAAATTCTATTTTTGATTTAATGCCTGTTGTTGTTTCCATAATCTATGCCAAGGGTTTAAGATTATAATCATGCTCCTTAATAGTTTAGAAAAGTTATTAGTGGTTACTTAAATCGTATATTTCAGATGTCACATTAGTACCACATATTTTCTGATGTCTAATGATTCCATTTAAGAACTGTTCTGAACCGGACATATTATTAGATCTAAAGCCGGCATGGTTCAGTGAGCACAGTTATATAACAGATCTAGATAAGACAGTTATACACTTGTCAGTGTCCTCTAGGGGTTGTAGAATCCAATATCAGTCAGTGCAAGGGGATGGATGTACCGAGTAGATAGGATTGTCCCCTGAGGTGTCAAATACCAATACCCCAACATTCACGAGGTATGGTACAATACAGTGAATATGTTTTGTAAGATAATGTTAGAAATTTAACGGGTCAAATTAAAATAGCTCTGTAGTATTTAAACCGACCAAAATAGTATAAAATATGTACTAACCGAAAAATTGAAAGGATTTTTATACAAGGGGTTTTAATAGGATTTCTTTTCATATTTGTTTTCAGCAATATTATTCACTGAACACACACTTAGTGAAAACATACAATACTGAACGTGAAAAAGCTTGACCAAAGAGTATGTTATGGTGGGTTGACTGTGCATAGATGCCAAATGGCTGAGACAGGAAAATCAACATACTTGCGGCAGCCCAAACACAGACAGCGCTGCGAGGGAATTCTTTTAGGAGTCTCAAGTAGAGACACTGACGCACGCGCAAGTTTGTTCGTTATTGAAAATCACACGATTTGGTTACATCTAAGTCATCTTCGGACAAAATCGAGCATGTCGAGCCGTGGAAGGAGAAAGAGGAGACAAGGCAGCGCTCGCAATTATGTGCTTGGGCTGCCGCAACTATGTTGATTTTCTTGCCTCAGCCATGTGGCATCTATGCCCAATCTACTTACCATAACATTAGCTTTGCCTTAACTTAAACTACAATCGCTTTAGTATTCACCTTTTAAATCTGTTCGAATTACTTTCAGACAAAATTAGTGGTCTGAAGTTAGAGGCATCGATTGGTAAAGCCTAAAACACAAAACAATACACAAACAATAATCTCGATAAAAGTTATTAAAACACTTGTGTCAATTAACAATTATATGAGTCTGAAATAGAAGTAAAATAACTTTTCATGCCGAGGTGTGCCCAAGTTTTTTTTCAATATTGGTTCACAATAAGACACAGATAAAGTTTAAACAAATCAATACCAAACCTTTCACTTTCTTGAGAAAATATTTTTGAAACAAAACATGTTTAAAATGGTCGATATTTAACAGAATTAACCCACATCCATTTTCAGTTGTTGTAATCAATGGATAAGGACAAATATGCCATTACAAATTTATTTTGGAACTAATTAAAAAAAAGCCACACTATTAAAGTTTATATACAAAGAAACATTTAATAAAACTCTTGACGTACTCTGTTTTATCTTGACGTATTCGTTTATACAAACTCTGAAGAATTGCTTTTCTTTACAGTATTTTGTGTTCTCCGTTACAGTCGGTCAATGGTCTGTGTGAATCAAGGCTGTGATTGGTCGTTCGCTGCTCCAAGCCAGCCAATGTGGTTTCCTGCCAGCTGGGACGTGTTTGATTTCTCTATTTTATTTTTATACGTCGTGCGTGTTATATGTCTAGGCTAGTTGTTGCCAAATCAAATAAGTGCAAGGGGAAAACATCATTTAGTGGTAGATAACTGGTGAGCTTGCACTGATTACTTTAAGCTAAACAAAACTGTTCGTAAAAGAGGAAAACTGTTAAGAAACCTTCTGTATTCTAGAAGGAAACTCGTAATATGATGCTGGTAAACTTCTTGCGTAACAATGAAGCATGCTTATACCGCAAGCATAAACATAAAGACCCACAACGCGCATTTTAAAGCGGAAGATTATTTACTTAGCTGCTACAGACTCTTCCCCGTTCATGTTACCGGAATTTCTTGCTTTTCTTTTGTGCCTCATAAATGCGCATTCTGGTATAAATACAGATTATATTACATCGCTATGTGTACAATTGTATTTTAGAGATAAGATACTCAACTGTGGTCGTCTTTTGTGGCAATTTTTGAGGCTTTATCTTCCAAGACTTGCAGTAAGGTAGAAGAAAATATGCCACGGAAACTTTCGTTGCAGAATTTAACTACCAAAGTTCTCATGAACTCGATATTTTAAAACATTACTTGGAATTTTGGGTAGACTGACACGAAATTTAATAACAACTGTTTTTTTAACTAAATTATCTTGATAGTAAGTAAGTAAATTGGATTTAAAAAATTATATTGGAGATACAACAAAATAGTAGAACTCAAAAATCAAAGCATTTTGCGAACTTTCAAAGATTTATACACCCTTAATTTGACCTATGAAAAACGTTTCCTAACTCCCTAACATTTTTCCTAATCAAATTGTAAATTATAGTAGTTACATGGTTGCTTATTACATCATAATATTTAAGTTCATAAGTTTATAAGTATTATTTGTCAATATACAATTTAGTAATAATTGTGTTGACAAACTAACTACATAACAAAACAAAAAAAACACAAAATCTGCTACCACTGGTAAGAAAAAGATAGCTAAAACATCTTCAGCTAAATGATAAAAAAATATTAGTATGCAAATTAAAATTTAAATACCACTTTCCATGAATTCTCGCATTGTATAAAACGAATTTGACAATAAAAAGTTCTTTAGTTCACACTTGAAAGTTTTAAAATTTTGAATTTGTCTGATGTTTTCTGGTAGTTTGTTAAACATCTTTTACCAGAATTTATTCAAATTTAAAATGTTTGCACTACGGGTATTATAAGAGTGGCTTGACTCTACCAATTGAAATTTTGGAAAACAGAATAATAAAGTTTCTAATACGCAAAGTGACGTAATTGTCAGTATTCCGGTTGATTTGAAAGCATCTCGACAGGATTCTCTATGTTTTAGTTTTGCAATTATTCGTACGGCCAATTTTTGAAGAATCAACAGTCTAGAAATTTTTGTATCCCCGCAGTTCCCCCAAAACATTATACCATATAATATGTGGGGATGTATAAGACCAAAATAAACCATTCTCAAAACATCTGCGCTGCAGTGAGAAGATAGTTTTCGCAATAAGAATATCCCAGAAGCCATTCTTTTACGATTTGCACCTAAAGATCGTAAATAGACAATAGCTTGATCTTACAAGAAGGCAATTGACACTCAAAACAACAAGATAACCGGCCTGGATTAAGTTACCTCCAAGTTACATTTATTTCACTAAATACACAAACACAAACCACTGTCAGTTGTACTTACAATATTCCTCTCTCACCGCTTGTGTCAAGATAAAAGGTTTTACGTGTTACCTGGTCTCTGTCCCGAGGAACTTTACTTGACTGCTTGAATTGGGCAAATTTGGGAGAATATTCCGTTGTCGGTGTATTCAAAGCTTATGCTATGGTAGTTAGATTACGCATAGATACCACACCGTTGATCTTTGATATTTTTAGCGCAGAAAACAAATCATACAGTTTTTTTTTATCTTTGTTTATTTCTAGCTTTAAAGCTTTTTTGACAATTAAGTTACCTGCTGTAGTAGCCTGTAGACCTTAGGATATTGTAGACCTTAGAGTATAACAGGAAGACCAGTCAAAAATGTGTCCCCTCACCGGAAGGTCCAACCACGCCGCGTGACCGTAACACGTAATGGACCAACAAGTGTAAATAGTTAGTGTTGTTTAGTTTAAATAGTGTATAAAGACAGCATTCTCGTGAAGATGACCTACCTTAAGGTCGAAATTTACATCGAGAAATAACAATAACCTAAGGTCTAGCTATATGCTACTACCCCGTGTAACTTAGTTTTTATAGTCACTTTGGGATATTGAGGCTGCTTTGGCTGTAATGTAATGGGCACGTTCATGAACTACCGTTCTGTGTCTCCTAGTTCAGTAGTTCACCTTGTTCCTCTTAAAAGACACACATTTACGCTTGGAAAAAAATACACGATTCTAAAAATAGAGAGAAATTCCAAAAGTTTCAAATGTTTGAGTGCCGGTTTGCACGATTTTTCCTTGAATTGAAATTAAAAGTGGGTTTTATTTTAACTGTATATTATGCTTTATTCTTAGCTTTGATTACTGAAAAATAGCGTATTTTATTTCACTTAAAATTGGTTGATCCCTCATTAAAACTGACATAGCAAAGTCGGATAAAAACTCTTCAAGTATAAATATGGCGGTAAAACAAGGTACTCGTAACTTTTTGGTGCGTATACTTTTTATTGGCTATCCAAAACTGACTTTATCTCAAAACCCAGACCGACACGCAGCTAAGCGCTAAAGAGCCGCTGGCATAAGTGAATCTAATTTCCTTTCCAGTTTGTTATTCCAAATCGACCCACTCACAGCCTCGCTTCGGCATTCGGCTGTGTATGTTCTAGAACTGCCACGAGCGCTATGAGACTTCGGCCTCAGATTTACGTATTCTTTTACCGTAGGTTTTTTTAAACACCTTGAAGTAATAACAAATTTCATTCAATTAGGACTATTTATTCTTATTTTATAGCAAAAAGTCACTTTTTGACCACCATTTTGAAACGACTCAATGGATTTTCATAATTCGGTGCAACAATTCCTGAACGTACTCAAGGAGTGATATTTATTAGAACTGATGTTTTTGAACACTTTGAGGGGGTGGTCTGAACAAATTTTTAGGATCTTTGCAAAAATGTTAAGATTAGTGTTTTCACTCAATTTGTGGAAAACATGTCGAGTATTTAGCTCAAAGATAAAATCAGGTTTGTATAGCTGATAAAAGAAATCCCATAAAACTACGAGCACCTTAATTCCAGATTACAGCATTATACATCTTGTACTAGTCTTGTTTTAAATCGGTCAAGGACAAAAATCAGACCAACACCAAGCCTAAAGTAAATTAATCCATTCAGAACACCCCACCGTTGTCAGAATCTGTGTTGATAGAACATGTGAAGTAGTTAAGATCATGTTAGGTGGATGCTGCTCGTGGTGGAGACAGGTTTCAGATAACAGGATGACATTGTGTCTGTGTTGCTGACATTTGTTCCGTTTCTTGACACGTGTTTAATCCAATGAGAAGATACGTCCTCCTTCTTTTCAATGCTACTAGTAAGTCTGTAATTTTAAAATTATAACTCTAATGATTTGAATTAACGTAAATGAATAATCAGGCCGACACGTAGCTAAGTGGTAAAGCACCGCTGGTTTGAGTGAAAGTATTTCTTTTAACCATAGGAGTTACGAGGCTCTTCCCTACGCTCACGGTTTCGGTTTCGGACTTACGTGGCTTTTTACTGCGCGTTTTACTATGTATCATACAGGAAACACATGTTCCAAATGTCTGACTACTCATATAGCTGTTGCAGCGAAAAATCACTTTTTTGACCACCATTATCAAAGTAGGCCTAGTCAATAAGTTTCCATAAGACCTAAAGAAAACATATTCGTTTCAAATAGCATCAAAATCTGATGACATTTACTGTTTTGATAAAAATTCTCCCAAAGGGTTACTTCCAATTTTCCTGGCTAACAAAATGATCAAGATAATTAAAAAAGGAGCATTTGTACCAAATTTCATAAAATCTGAAAACCCGCTTCTTGTTGAGAGTACACAGTTTTGACAACCTTCTTAAATCTTGTTCTGGGGATCAGGAGCCGTACTTATTTCATGGTCCACCATGCGGACGGCATAAATATCTCAAGTTTGCTAATAAGTTTAGGGGAGCTAAGTATATCATAACTTGTTTGGTAAGAATGACTAGCTATAATCAGTTTCAATTAAGTACTTACTTCGGCTCTACAATGTATAAAATTAATGGTCGTTTGAAATTCTGTTATATTTAGTGTTAACATATTTTTCAAAGCTATAATTCGACACGAGTATAAATAAATATTTCCGTATTCATTTAATCCACTTTTACTGTCAACTCTCTAAGCAACGATTAAGGTACACTCTAAATACGAAAGAATGTAAACCACTCCCAAAAGTATAAAAATTGACCATTGAGCCAATTTTTGTAATGTTAGCGGCTCAATTGTCAACACCTGAAGGAGTGATGGATTTACACTGTAAATTTCACTGTATTTTTTGTTGTTAAACCCAACCCTTCATGGTGTCCAAAAAACCTATTTGAAGGTACAAATTCACAAAAGAGTGTTTTCATGAAGAGTGCAATAACAACGCGATGGCCACCATCAGTGTTTTATTGTCCAAGCCCACCAAACCACATTTCCAATAACTTTATCCCTCGACATTTGCCGTAAGTGATACTTTGCAAAAGAGAGACACAATGCATTCAACATCAAAGTATCAGTGTAACCAATTATTCTTTTATAACAGGTAGACTACCCCTAGTTGAGGCAGGAAAATCAACATAATTGCGGCAGCCCACATATAGGGAAACAGTCTCAAGTAGAGCCACGCACACGTTCGTTCGTTCTCGAAAAGCATACGTTTAAGTCATTGACATCGGAAACAAGAGCAATTTACTCACCATAACATTATCTTTAGTTTAACTGTTTTAATTATTTTTTCTACCCATATGTCCTACAACTGAGCTACGTCAGGTACCTTTTAACTTGTTTTAAACAATCACTAAATCATATTAATTAATTGATAGCCCAATGACCAATGGAAATACAAGGACTAATGGCTTAACGAGACTTCCGAACCACGCAGATGATGGTCTGATATGTCTAAACGATGATGAAAGTTGATGTGGGTATCATCAGATGATCACTGAGATTATCTGAGCCGATTTAGACCAATATCGTCCTCAAAACCTGACCTCCATGAAGCTGGATTACAGGACCACGCCACGAGTCCCAGTCGGTTAACTATGTTTTAAAACAACGAATTAAAATTCCCTGCTTTCTAATAGTGTGTATTGTTATAAATATTTGAAGGCATAAGTAGTTGGGCTGGATAATCAGTGGTCAGCATAATCACCCGGCAAGTTAGAGACAAGTTTTTGTCCACACATTTTCGTCTTCAAATTTCTAAATAGTAATAAATTAGCCATTTGGTGTTTATAAAAATTAAGATATGTCCATAAATATGGTTTTATATCTACAAATATGTTGTGAAAGATGTGTGTCGCTACGTCTACTGAATGTGTATTGTATAGAGCTCGTGTAAACACGGCTCTACCACGTAGATGGATCGTTGTCGACATTTGTCACTGTTTGTCTCAACACGAGTATTCTCTCCTCACTTAGAGCTCTATATATCTACAAATATGTTGTGAAAGATGTTTGTCGCTACGTCTGCTGAATGTATTGTATAGAGCTCGTGTAAACGCGGCTCTACCACGTAGATGGATCGTTGTCGACATTTGTCACTGTTTGTCTCAACACGAGTATTCTCTCCTCACTTAGAGCTCTATATATCTACAAATATGTTGTGAAAGATGTTTGTCGCTACGTCTGCTGAATGTGTATTGTATAGAGCTCGTGTAAACGCGGCTCTACCACGTAGATGGATCGTTGTCGACATTTGTCACTGTTTGTCTCAACACGAGTATTCTCTCCTCACTTAGAGCTCTATATATCTACAAATATGTTGTGAAAGATGTTTGTCGCTACGTCTGCTGAATGTGTATTGTATAGAGCTCGTGTAAACGCGGCTCTACCACGTAGATGGATCGTTGTCGACATTTGTCACTGTTTGTCTCAACACGAGTATTCTCTCATCACTTAGAACTCTATATATCTACAAATATGTTGTGAAAGATGTTTGTCGCTACGTCTGCTGAATGTGTATTGTATAGAGCTTGTGTGTGTGGCTCTACCACGTAGATGGATCGTTGTCGACATTTGTCACTGTTTGTCTCAACACGAGTATTCTCTCCTCACTTAGAACTCTATATACTCGTAGCCGACTAAATTGTGTTTATCCAAACATTTTCGATTAAAATATTAAATATAAAACTTCATTTAGCCAATATTATCTTGGTTTGGCCGACAAGATTATTTCAAAAGTAGAGCTTTTTTTGTCAGGTCTGCCCCAAAAAATATGTGACCTCGTAAATACGTAATGTTCCATTCCATACATTAATTGTCTGTATACTGATGACTACTTTTAGTCTAATAGTTATGAATATCACAGCCTCGAACTAAATGGCCGTTTTTACAAAAGAATGTTATGGAGTCCAAAATAAAAACAAAAGACAGTGTTTACAATTGAAATGTTTCTCTACAAGTATATTAAATATATCAATTTCGTTACACATGTCTACTTTATCTGTGGCTGAATTTGTCATATTACTCCCCGATTCACAAAGCTAATCCGTCTGCACCATTCAGAAAGCAATATACGTGAGTGGCTGTTAATGGTGACATTGTAATTGGTAATTGGAAGCCACCAGCTGGTTCTCAGATTGATAATTTGATGTATTGATGCAGCCCGTGATGAGATTACAGATCCGGCTCGTAGGTTCAAACCCAGGCCGACACGCAGCTAAGCGCTAGCATGAATGAAGCGAATTTCGTTGTTATTCGCTACGCTCACAGCGGACTTCGACCACGGCTATGCATTATTTATCAGCCCACTTTGAATGCCACATTTCAAATACATTTTTCTTAATGACAAACTTTTTTTGATAATCATCCGAGGGAACACCTTAACCAAACCCACATCAACCCAATAACATAATCCCAAAAAGTATTTTGAAGAAAAGTTTGTTACTAAAACAAATTGTACATGAAATGTATCATTTTAACCTGATTTCTTTTAAAACTGAAATGAATATTACAGTAAAGCAAATCGATATAATAATATTTATAATTTTTGTATATATCTTAATATGTATAAACGCTAAATAGCTAATTAAATACTAAATGAATTTGAAGACAAAGTGTTAAGGCCAAACCGGAACTTGAACCTGGGTCTACATGAATATATAATTATTTATAGTTTCTAGTATATTTATATATAACATTTAAACACATAATTATTTCAAATTGAAATAAAATCAGACACAATTTACTCAGAGATATTTAGACACAATTTATGTCAGTCTGTTGGTAAACACTCCTATACCGAGATATTTACAAAAGAAACAGTTTAACCTAATTATATAGAAATCTGACATATAGAGTGATCACAATGAGCCAAAAGTGGGCGGAAATAGGCACTTTTCGAAGGTACATTGAAGAAAATTCGCTCGGATTCACGGGAGCAGCTTGTGGCTACATGCGGATATGTTTTTCATTTGACACTTTCCCCAAATACATTTAATATCTTCCCGACTACAAACAATATCTCCTCAAATACGTTCGATATCTTTGACAGATTTTGAGAAATGTTTATTGCGTGCTGACCATGGTATCAAATATCGCGACCATAACATATACAAATATCTTTTATACTACACCAAATCATACGGTCCTGTGCAGACTGGTACAAGCTTTCAGTCTGTCAAAGCATCAGCGCATAAAAATATGCATAATGCATTGTTTGCGTGACATTGTTGTAACAAACAATAATTCGGGTTCGGCAACTGCCATAGAGCAGAATAAAATAAAGCTTTGTAAACAATAGTGAAACAATAGTTAAAACTTCAAAGAGATTATCATCCGAAACAAATAACGTGTTGTGTACAGGCCCGTAAAACGTTAGTTACACTAAAGTGCTTGTGTTCAGCTATGTACACACCGCCGTCATGAATTTGAAAAGTTTTATATTACAAAAATACATTTTAAATGTACTTGTGCTACAAAATAGAAAACCTAAAGAACAAGGAAGTTCTAGAAGTTGTTTTAAAATACGTGGTAAACTAGATTTACAGAAAAGAAAGAAAGTCGTGTAAAAACAATTTAAGAATTTACAAAATTAACCAAATTAACACACGGGCCAAGGTTAGTTACAATGTATATGAATACAGCTCGTACACTATACGAGAATTAACCAATCAGCATAGAGCTATAGAGTAGAACATGATTGCAGATTGTATAGCTACTGTCAACCACTACTCATGGCAATTGCATTGTTGCTTATCTTTATCAGATAAGTATACACTCTAAGGCATGTTAGAGCATGTTGGGTGCATGTTATGTGGTATTAACTGCTTTTGGATAAAAATGCTATTTGAAAATTAATTAATGATCCATGAACTAAGCATTAGTTAGACTAGTTTCTAATTATCTTATCTTAGGCTTTAGGCTGCCGGTGTCATCACTAAGATCTAAGGTTCGGTTTACACCGCGTCACAGTTGAAATATAATTACCAAGTAGACGTTTCGACCTCGCTGTGGAGAGTCATCCTCAGTAGCTTGTTGACTGGCTGAGACTGGATTGGCTGGCTGGCTAAGCAAAGACAAAGCATGGAATTGATTTTGACAAAACCAAAGTCTTGGCAAAATTTCACACTATCCAAGGAAAGAGAACCCATAGAAATAATTAAGCATGAAGACAACTTTAACAAAGAAGACAGCATAAAATTATCAAAAACTTTGGCAGCCAGTTCTCAGAAGTCCTATTGAAGCCAGCCAATCCAGTTCGACAACGAGCAACAGGCTCCGCCCACTTCGGCCAATCAGGGACAGGACCCCCACTGGGGTATATAGGAAGCCCACGGCCGGCCAATCCAGTCTCAGCCAGTCAACAAGCTACTGAGGATGACTCTCCACAGCGAGGTCGAAACATCTAGCAGTAATTCTATTTCAACTGTGACGCGGTGTTGGAAGCCTTAGATCTTAGTAGTTTCTAATTGTCCTTTACATTTAAAGATTGAATTTATTTCTTCGAACCAGAGCTATGTACCATTGACTATACCTGTGATGTTTTTTTTTCTTCTAGGAATTAGATGGATTTTCTCCACAGCATATATCCTACAACAAAACAGTTGTTCAATAAATCGATCAAATGTATAGCGTCCATGAAATTTCAACATGGGCTAATTTACTGTGATTTTGAGTAGGTAACTTAAGCTTTTTCTGTATTTTATAACCCCACCTAGTGAATAATAAATGACCAAAGCTGTGTATTAATATACATATAAAACCGTTTGTGACTGACGGTGAACGAGAGAAATGTTCAGTCACTTCCTGTAGAGTTACCCCTCAACCACCTCCTCAACCATATATATTCGTTTTAAAGGTCTTGGTGAGAAACCACCAGGACAAATCTGAAAACTCGTCTTTTAACCCCGCAAGGTAGGTAGCGGCCGTTAATGGCGTGTCGTAATGGAAATTGGGTTGTGCAGTGGTTTACTATTTTACTGTAGATGCTGAACTAGTGATCGGATCTTTGATTTGACGAAAAATCATTGTGGGATAAAGTTTTCTACAACTTTTGTATTTGACATTTTATTCTCCAATAGGTAATTTGCTATTTCGCTTTAAAGATAAACTGGTCAAAATTTACTTTTTCGTGTGTTTGAGCTAACTTAACGGAAACTATATATCCCTAGGACCACGTGAAACAAACTTAAGTTAGACCGACCAAAAGCACTATGCAGAAAAGTGTTCGGCCCCGAGCGAGCCCGAAGGGTGAGTTCTTTTACAACCATAAACAGGTGACCAAAGCTTCCAGGTCAGGCAACAGTGAGATAAAGTCAACATAAATTATTGATAAACATAAACTTAACTGTGGGCATGACTTACTTGTATTTATTAATGACCACAAGCTACCACCAGGGCAAGGCTGATTTAGAAGAAAGTATTTAACAAATACAAAAACGATGTTCAGATCGTGCGATATCACAAACCGAATCTAAAAACTGTAAAGTTTTTGTGCTTGATGAATATTTCTGACGACAAAACAGTAGAAAAGAGCAAAAACAATAAATGTTTTCAGCACAAGATGAAATCAGATGTTTGGTCTCGCGGAAGACCGAGTGCAAAAACAATTTAATTACTTTACTCTTCAAGTTTGTGCAAAACCTGTTCACATTGAAACCCTAGTTGCATTTCATGTTTACTCGGTACCCCGATCTGTTCTCAAACTCACAATTCAGTGTTGATATAATATTTCCTGAATATAACTTCGTTAACTATTTACTGTTGAGAACGAATTGTGTATTAGGATCGGGTAATGTTGTATTCTTGGCGTTTCAAAAGCAAAATTTTCATCTGTGGTCGTACATCCAGTTGGTTTTGTGGAAAATGTCTTTGATAAAATTTCTTGTGGACATTTCCTTACAAGTGAGTTTCCTTTGGGAAATTATATCCTCATGCCACCCTTATGGTAAGACCTAGACCCCTGCAGGTGTATGTGTGCTGTCTAAAGGTCGTTTTTGCCCGATCTTCATGAAGTTTGTTTTGTAAATATCTCAGTCAAGATCGTTAGCCAGCAAAATGAGACTAAAGTACCTTAGAGGGGAGTTTTAATCGACACGGTTTTAATGATCTAAAACCCGTACATTTCATCCGTATTTGATAACATAAAAAAATGATGGCTAAAAAAGTGATTTTTCTTCTAACTAGGCTACGTTATAAGTAGTAAAAGTTGTAATGAAATTTAACGTAACGAACTTTCCATTTGTGATATTTAGTGAAACGCAGTAGAAGTCCGCTTAAAGTCTGCCGAAGCGAGGCTGTGAGCGTAGGAACACCTGTAACACCTATTGTAATAAGGGAATCTGTTTAACTCATGCCAACGGCGTTTTAGCGATTAGCTGCAGTCAGCCTGGTTTATCAGATTCGGGTGTTTGCCACCCCGCTAATAAGGACCTTAGATACCAGCCGGCTGACTCAGGGGAGCTAGGTGGGCAATCTCGGGGTGGTGGAGGGTAGTGATAGTGTGAGTGTCAAACAGAGTGTACTCGATGAGAGGTTGCTCGGTCTCGATAGGGCGCCACCTGGTTGAGGGCGAAGACGGCTCAGCAGGGCTCCAACCAGGAACAGTTCCCCTGCTCGCTGAGTCCACCTGTTCGTAAGCCCACCACCATACACCCTACAATGTCCTATATTTACTGGTACTCAATGTGTGTAAGATATCTATAAGTTTAAATGTTATTTGTTTATATTTACTTTTTATATTTAAATTTAATTGCGCAAAATAAAAGTGGTGGGCACTGCTAATAAAACAAACACTAATAGCTTGAGACAATATATTGAGCCTTGTATTTAAAGATTTTCAAATTTACACCTCAGATACAAATACCTATATTTTAGTACCACAGGGCACTAGCCCTACTAAATCAACAATATTTAAGTGGTAGTCGCAAACAAATTACCAATATCTTAAGACTCTACCCCAAGTGATTTACATATACATCACACATAATAATAACAGTTTGAACATACATACACAGACAAAAGAATAATTATAATACAATACCCTGAACAATAATAAGGCTACCTCTTAATGACTATGAGTGGTACTCGTTTTAGTATACGTCCGGGTTGGGCTGAAATATTCACACGCACAAAGCACTATATGGTCCGTCCTTCCAGACGACGGCTAGATGATGACTCAGAGTCCAATTTCAGTCGACAGTCCGAAGCCACAAATAATAAAAGTCTGTACTCACCACCGGAGTGATGAAAATACCCGTATAAGAGGGTGAGGGGTGACGAACGGAAGAAGTCAAGGCCACCAGACGGGTCAGTAGGTCACGCCCTCGAGGTGTCGAGCAGATCCCTCTGACGGAAGCTGTAGTTGTACAGAGCAGGTGGTGGTCCACCAGCAGCAACTCCACGTTGTAAGCAAGCAGGCGCCGCCCAAAAGTATCAACGAGTCTACAGGCTGTCCGCTGACGTACCAGAAAAGCCCTTAAACAGTACCACTCAAAACTAGTAACCAAGAATACAAAGCAAGACATAAATTATATATTTGTTAATTTTTCTAATAATTTTGGTGTTATATTTGAGAAGGTTCTTGACTTTCACAATCAGGTATTTAAGTTACAGTTAATTGTCATCACAAGCAAACAGTATCTCAAACATAAGAATAATATACACTTAACAATAAAACATTATTACCTTTAAATGTGTTTCCACACTAAAATACAGTGTCAGCTTGAATAAATTATATTTAAAGGTTTGAGTATTAAGTTTATGTAACACAAACTGTTAAGAAGTATGGTCAAATACTTAGTCTTAACTTTGTAGACTCTAATAATATTTATTTACACATAAAAACTATTTATCACCTGTATTGTCTGAATTACCAGAACTTAAAAGTTATTTTGTTTAACACTGACACCAAATATACAGGGATTACTTTGTATTAAGTCCTGTAAAATCCTTAATTATTGTAAAATTTCACATATTACAGAGCTCATTAATAAGATAATATTTACATTTTACCTTTAGAATCATAAATGTCCATAGACAATTTTAAATTAATTAAACAACAACATGTACATTTAAAACCATATAAGCAATTTTTATAATTTTATTAGGCTCCTCTTATAAAACATAGACAGTGTATTTAATTTCTTAAAGACAAAATGAGATTTTATTACTGCCCCTTTTATTTGGCTTTAAAGCCTTTAATTTACACTTGAGAAAATTTCCAACACTAAATGACATGAATCTACATTCTGTATTTGCACGTGAGATTCTTTCATGAAAGGTCTGGTACTCTAAAGGTTCATAATTAGAATGAGTTCCATTATTTAAATAATTCGACCAACAAATTTTGAAGTGTACTGAGGGTACCCCTTAATAAGGTAGTTAATGTATGGTAGTGGCTCACCTTGCTAAATAATAATCTTTAGCATAAATATCCAGCGCAGCTGCAGGCCTCCACTTGTAGTCCTCACTCAGCAAGTCCGTAGAAGTAACGTAGTCCACAATAACTCAGTTCCTTAACTGACTTCATGCACAATCAGTGCCTCACAATCAAAGGTATCTGGTAGGCCTAGTCAGTGTCCCAAACATTGTACTCAACAGCTGATCAGTTTGTGGCTCAGGTCAAAGTCCAATGTGGCTCGATATCAGTCGGTATGCCTCCCACGCAATTTACCGGCTCAGGACTATCAATGCAAATTAGAGAGTGCACGTCACAAACACCCTCCTTCCTCCAGAAAATTTCTCAAATTTTCTTCTTACTGGATGTAGAGTTTGATATCTGCACATGCCATTCCAATATTTTGCCATCCAAGTCTTTGAGTGAGTAGACTGACGGAGATATCTCTCGGCTGTAAGGTCCTACGTAGCGAGGGGCTAACTTTTGAGAAATGGTTCGTTGCATCCGACTGAGGGAAATTTTTCTTCAGTACCGTGTCTCCAACCTGTAAGTCACTGGTCTCCGACGAAGATTGTACCGCTGGGCATTCTGGTTATGCGCTATCTTCAGTCGTTCTGCCACGTCCGTGTAGATGTCTTGAAGTTGTTGTAGATGTTCCACATGTTGTCTGCACTCCTCCTGAGAAGGTACCGCTGCTCCATCTTGTAGAACTCCAAATCCTGCACCAGCAGTGGCGAGTTCCCGCCCGAAGTTCAAGAAAGCAGGTGAGTGGGCCGTTGTTTCATGATGAGATGTCCGTGGCGAATCCGATCTTTGGGATATGTGTATCCCACTCCCGGTGGTTAGCAGTTATGTACGCTCGAAGCATCGTAACAATGTCCCGGTTTACCCTCTCGGCCGGATTTGCTTGAGGATGACGTCTAGCGTTGAGCAAAATTTTTATGTTATATTGGCGAGCGAGATTAGTTACAGGTGCCCCGATGAACTCAGATCCATTGTCGCAAATAATGTAATCAGGCACACCATAGACCAGGAAAATATCATTTTCCAAATGTTGGGAAACGAGCTTCGCTGTAGCAGCTCTCAAGGGTTGCGATCGAATATTTTGTGAATGTGTCAGTTATGACCAGTAGATATTTAAATCCTTTCAATGATCGTGGAAATGGTCCCATTAGATCTGCCGCAATCATTTTCCAGGGTGTATTCACACCACGCCGAGATCCCATTACTCCTGCACGAAGCTTCTGATCGTATTTCGTTGTTTGGCAAATTCTACATTTTGACACATAGGTTGCAACATCCTTTCTCATTTTTGGCCAATAGACGGTATTCTGGAGTCGTTTGTAAGTTTTCAGCACCTTGGTGCCCGGCAGTTGGTTTGTCGTGATACTCAGCTAAGGTGGTAGACCGTAGGTCTTTAGGGACCACCATCTTCCAACTATCTTCTTCCCTTAAAGTGTCCGGGTTTGGGATGTTTTTCCAAAGTTTTCCATCCTCAACTCGCCATTGAATGTAGTGCTGTGGGTCCTTGGTAACTCTCTCCAACATTCCGTTGTACCACTTGTCTTTAATATCTTGAGGAAAATCGATGAGACTGCACTGAAGAGGGGTTTCACTTGAAGTTTCCTGGTTTTCTTCCGATGGTTGACTTTGACAATCACGTGCTGGTGGTGTGGATCGTGACAACAAGTCAGGGACGACATTCTCCTCCCTTTCCTGTGCACTAGGTTGAAATCATAGGCTTGCAGTCGTAGCGCCCATCTTCCAAGTCTGCCTGTGGGATCCTTCAGAGTGTTCAGCCAAAGCAGGCTATAATGGTCAGTCACAACGGTGAATTTCGTTCCTTCTACATAGGGTCGAAACTTTTCTACCGCCCAAATCACGGCCAAGCATTCACGCTGTGTTGCTGAAAATTTCTGTTCTTGTTTGGTCAGTGTGCGGCTTGCGTATGCTACACGCCTTCTCCCTGATCATATTGTTGGCTGAGAACAGCTCCAATCCCAACTCCAGATGCATCACACGAGACTGTGAATGTTTTGCAAAATCCGGGCACGACAGAATTGGTGCAGTGACGAGACAAGATTTGATGTCGTGAAAAGATTGTTCTGCTTCTGAAGTCCATTCAAATTTACTTTTCCGTCGCAGCAGTGAAGTCAAAGGGTGCAGACGAGTAGCAAAATTTGGTATAAAACGGCGGTACCACGACGCCATTCCAGTAAACTGCCTCACCTCCTTCTGATTTCTAGGTACTGGAATTTCAACTATAGCTTTGATCTTCTCCGGGTCTACTCTTAGACCATTTGCGCTCACCACAACCCAAATATCTCAACTCAGGTCTACAGAATTTGCACTTTTCCTTATTCAAGGTGAGTTTGGCGGCTCTGATCCTTTTAAAGATTTCCGCTAACACCTCCAAATGCCTCTCCAAACTAGAAGTCACTATGATAATGTCATCGAGATATACGAACACGTTGGGTTCTAAATCTGCTCCCAAGACGGTATCAACAAAACGCTGCCAGGTTGCTGGTGCTCCGCACAATCCAAAAGGCATGGTCACAAATTGGTACAACCCTCTCCCTGGAATTGCAAAAGCAGTCCGTTCTTTACTATTTTCTTCAAGCTCAATTTGCCAGTATGCGCTCTTGATATCCAGGCTTGACAAGTATCTGGCGTCCCTTAACCGGTCAAGAATCGTTGTAACCTGGGGTAATGGGTATGCATCTTTCTTGCTGACTTTATTTACGGCCCTAAAATCTACTACAAAACGTTTACTACCATCCGGTTTATCCAAAAGCATGATCGGTGAAGACCAAGCGCTCTGTGATGACTCAACCACTCCTAGCTCTAACATTCTATCGAGTTCTTCATTAATCAGCTTTTGGCGGGCTGGGGATACATTGTAGTATCTTTGTTTGATGCGCAGCCTCTCCTGTATCAATAACATGCTTAACCCTATCCGTTCTCCCAAGTTGGGTCTTAAAGTGATTTTCGACCAATTGTTGAAGTCTTCTTTCTTCGGGCTTGAGGTTATCTTCCGAAGTGATTCCTTCCAATGAACTGCAGAAAATGTTATTCTTCTTCGAAGCAAAGTCCCATTTACGGTTTCGAATATCAGCAACTATGTGCATACTTTCCCAGAAGTCAATGCCCAATATAAGTGTTTGGCGCAGTGAAGGCACAACACAAACATCAAGACTTTCTGTCCTGCCCTTAAGGGTAATAGGCAAGTTAACAAATCCTTTGATTTCATGACGTTTGGAATCAGCCGTCTCGACAAAACGTCCCAAAGTCGAAGATGAGTTGGAAACTGTTCCAAGATCCACAGCCCCTTCTCCAAGAAATGTTTGGGAAGCTCCAGAATCAAGTAGTGCAATGATCTCTCTTCCGAACACTCGGACTTTTAAGTAAGGTCGGGGGTCATCCTGATGCTGATGAAGTATATAATCGATGGCTAAGGTCTCTTCAGGTTCTCGGGAGGCAGATTCTTTTAGGACTGTCCGACCTCCCTCTCTGCTCCGTTTTTTGGATTGCAGCTAGAACACTCCCTCTTGAACGTATTTTCCTTCCCACAACCGTAACAAAACCTTTTCTTTGGTTCTCTGCAGAAACGGAACCTATGTCCAATCTTCCTGCAATTCCAGCAGACCACATCTCTACGTTCAACAGAAGACGAATCTTAATTCAGCTACTCTCCCTGCAGGTAATCCTTTCCTCCGACTGTGATCCTCATAGGCAAGGTCTGGTTCAAGGATGGTCTCATTCCTGGGCAGGGGTCTTGGTCTAGTCATACTCAGCCGACCCGCCTCTGCACGACGTCCTAAGGATCGAAGTTGATCAAGAGTTTGGATGTCACTCAGAGCCAATCTATCTTTTAATTGAGGATGTAAATTATTGTATATTTGGGCCAATCTAGTGCTCTCGGGGACTGAAATTGACAATCTGCTAAAAGCCCTTCCACTGCTGCAATATAGAGATCCACAGGCTCCTGATCTCCCTGTGTCCTGTTGAAAATTTCCTGGTGAAGTCTAAGATCATAATCGGCCGGTTGAAACACCGCAGCTCCTTAGTCAGCTGATGCCATGAGTTGATTCTGCTTGCCACTGATCTATACCAAACCAGTACCGATCCCGCGAAGAGATCGACTGCCGACTCGTACAGCTCCTGGTGTGATACTCCCCTCTGCGAAGTTCTTCCACCCGTTCCAAAACGATGATCGGCCCAGTATTGAATTTAATAATACCCATTGATACACCGGAACGTATCTTGGTCGTGAATAGTTGCCACTTTCTATGCATTTTCTGATACTATTGCCTGCTGAGGTCCGCAAAACTTCCTGAATCTTTGGCTCTAACACACTGCTTTTTTCTCTCAACAGATTCCACTCTCGCAACAACTGACTTTCTTCGCGCTTCCACTTTTCCATTTCTTCTTTCTTTTCTTCCTGTATCCTTTTTCTTCTTGAAGCTTTTTGTTCCAATAAATTTTTTTATGCTGATGTTGTTCTACTTTTCTCTTGGTCTCTTCTCCTTCAAGTTTCCCATCACCTTCCAGCTGCACACGAAGTCCATCCGGAAGTTTCTCCTCCGTCTTCACTGGTCGGGTTGACTTCGGCAGACCTCCGCCCTTCAGTGACTCTGGGTTACTAAAAACCTCTTTAACCACATTACTTTCCTTGCTATTGTCCTCAAGGGCCTTATCCTTGAAGGAATCTAGAAGTTCTTTGCTTTTCTGTACAAGAAGATCCTTTGTCTGACCCTCCTCGTCCTCCGTAGCGTTCACCGGAATCCTATCCGCCCGAAGATACAAGTGCCAAAGACGAGCTACAAGGCGATGAAATTCATTATCCTGGTAGTTACCCTCATAGTCACTAACCAACGTAGACAAATCCTGGTATTTCTGCTCACATTCTTCTATTTCCGCACCAACATCTAAGGCGTTGACTGCAGCCACGTCGACCTCTGTATTTGACCCAATAGCCAATGAAAGACGTTTCCTTAACTCCGCCGCACTACCGGCGAAAAGAATTGAACGAACCTTCAACTCATATTCCACTTCTGACTTCCGAAGGTGATAAGCACTCATGTTTAAGAAATTCAATAAATTTACCAAAGACAAGTTCATCAAATTTTAAAAAGTAATAAACCCCACCAATTCTGAAAACAAGTTCAAAACTCTCACTGATTCAACCAAAACCAAGAGCTATTTAAATTTTCACAGGTTTTCTAGCTGCACAACCGTTTACCAAAACACAGAAAAAATCAATGTTTATACACAAGTATGAGATTTAAGTACAAGTCAAATATTTCCCAATTAACACCTTTGTAGAACAGGCCCCACGTTGGGCGCCATTTTGCCACCCCGCTAATAAGGACCTTAGATACCAGCCGGCTGACTCAGGGGAGCTAGGGTGGGCAATCTCGGGTGGTGGAGGGTAGTGATAGTGTGAGTGTCAAACTGAGTGTACTCGATGAGAGGTTGCTCGGTCTCGATAGGGCGCCACCTGGTTGAGGGCGAAGACGGCTCGGCAGGGCTCCAACCAGGAACGAGTCCACTCGTTCGTAAGCCCACTACCATACACTCCTACAATGTCCTATATTTACTCGGGTACTCAATGTGTGTAAGATATCTTTAAGTATTGGTTGGTTTTATATTTATATTTACTTGTTATTGCGCAAAAATAATTTAAAGTGGTGGGCACTGCTAATAAAAACAAACACTAATAGCTTGAGACAATATATTGAGCCTTGTATTTAAAGATTTTCAAATTTACACTCTCAGATACAAATACCTATATTTTAGTACCACAGGGCACTAGCCCTTACTAAATCAACAATATTTAAGTGGTAGTCGCAAACAAATTACCAATATCTTAAGACTCTACCCCAAGTGATTTACATATACATCACACATAATAATAACAGTTTGAACATACATACACAGACAAAAGAATAATTATAATACAATACCCTGAACAATAATAAGGCTACCTCTTAATCACTATGAGTGGTACTCGTTTTAGTATACGTCCGGGTTGGGCTGAAATATTCACACGCACAAAGCACTATATGGTCCGTCCTTCCAGACGACGGCTAGATGATGACTCAGAGTCCAATTTCAGTCGACAGTCCGAAGCCACAAATAATAAAAGTCTGTACTCACCACCGGAGTGATGAAAATACCCGTATAAGAGGGTGAGGGGTGACGAACGGAAGAAGTCAAGGCCACCAGGCGATGAGTCAGTAGGTCACGCCCTCGAGGTGTCGAGCAGATCCCTCTGACGGAAGCTGTAGTTGTACAGAGCAGGTGGTGGTCCACCAGCAGCAACTCCACGTTGTGAAGAAGTAGGCGCAGCCCAAAAGTATCAACGAGTCTACAGGCTGTCCGCTGACGTACCAGAAAAGCCCTTAAACAGTACCACTCAAAACTAGTAACCAAGAATACAAACAAGACATAAATTATATTTTTTGGTAATTTTTCTAATAATTTTGGTGTTATATTTGAGAAGGTTCTTGACTTTCACAATCAGGTATTTAAGTTACAGTTAATTGTCATCACAAGCAAACAGTATCTCAAACATAAGAATAATATACACTTAACAATAAAACATTATTACCTTTAAATGTGTTTCCACACTAAAATACAGTGTCAGTCTTGAATAAATTATATTTAAAGGTTTGAGTATTAAGTTTATGTAACACAAACTGTTAAGAAGTATGGTCAAATACTTAGTCTTAACTTTGTAGACTCTAATAATATTTACACATAAAAACTATTTATCACTTGTATTGTCTGAATTACCAGAACTTAAAAGTTATTTTGTTTAACACTGACACAATACCAAATATACAGGGATTACTTTGTATTAAGTCCTGTAAAATCCTTAATTATTGTAAAATTTCACATATTACAGAGCTCATTAATAAGATAATATTTACATTTTACCTTTGAGAATCATAAATGTCCATAGACAATTTTTAATTAATTACACAGAAACAATAACATGTACATTTAAAACCATATAAGCAATTTTTATAATTTTATTAGGCTCCTCTTATAAAACATAGACAGTGTATTTAATTTCTTAAAGACAAAATGAGATTTTATTACTGCCCTTTTTATTTGGCTTTAAAGCCTTTAATTTACACTTGAGAAAATTTCCAACACTAAATGACATGAATCTACATTCTGTATTTGCACGTGAGATTCTTTCATGAAAGGTCTGGTACTCTAAAGGTTCATAATTAGAATGAGTTCCATTATTTAAATAATTCGACCAACAAAGTTTGAAGTGTACTGAGGGTACCCCTTAATAAGGTAGTTAATGTATGGTAGTGGCTCACCTTGCTAAATAATAATCTTTAGCATAAATATCCAGCGCAGCTGCAGGGCCTCCACTTGTAGTCCTCACTCAGCACGTCCAGTAAGAAGTAACGTAGTCCACAATAACTCAGCTCCAACTGACCTAATTCCTTGCATGCACAATCAGTGCCTCCACAATCAAAGGTATCTCGGTAGATCAGGTAGGCCTAGTCAGTTGTCCCAAACATTGTACTCAACAGCTGATCAGTTGTTGTGGCTCAGGTCAAAGTCCAATGTGGCTCGATATCAGTCGGTATGCCTCCCACGCAATTTACCGGCTCAGGACTATCAATGCAAACGATTAAGAGTGCACGTCACATACGTTTTAACGTTAAACTTCGTACGTAGTTATATTCCTCATTAACTTCCAAAGCATGGCCATAATATGTATAGTGTCACTTATTGTTTCTGTATTACGCGAAAAGATAAAAACTGGCTACATTTCTACACAACCTTTTTATTTTTCTAACAACCATCCAAAACCAACGTTTGTCGCTTTTACGTCACTTTAGTTTTGAGAAGTATCCAAAACCTGGTTTCCCTGTTAGAACAAATATCAAGACAAATATGTCAGATGCAGGAGGAGAATGTCATACCGTTATCTGAAAGTTGTCTCCTAAACGTTGAAACACCATTTATAAAATGATCCGACTTAAGCCATTCAACAAAACGTGTTGGTTAGTAAAATTTATTAGTATTACCAAAACCATTTGGAAAATATATATCCGAGTAATATTTTAGTTGTTGTAGAACCATAACTTGCAATAGTTCAGCGTAGTTTTAGCCATAACTAATCAATTTTGTCATAGTTTTCGTTAGTTATTTTTATACTCTTTAGAAGAAGTCTTTCCAATGAAGTACAAAACGTGAAATCTCTACACTAAGATCCACGAACGCTTCTTAAAGTAAATATGTTGAAACACAACTCATTTAGAGGTGTTGTCCTCGGAAATATGGCCGGAAAAATTCCAAAATTGACACTTTACAGTGTCTAAGGCTAACGGACAAACCTTCGTCAGGAGAATAAACCATTATTAGTTGTGCTACCTTTTGATATCTTAACTAGATTTAATTTTTTTGAAAGAAAATTACACATTTACGGTTGAACGAAAGATAATGTTACGGTAAGTAGATTGCGCATAGATGAATCATGGTTGAGGAAGTAAAATCAACATAGTTCGACAGCCCAAGCACAGATAGCGCTGCCGTATCTCGCCGTCTTCTCTCCTCAACAACGCATTGTCGAGTTTGTCCCATGACGATGACTCAAATGAGATAATCGTGCGATTTTTGAGAACGAACGGATTTGCGCGTGTGCCAGTGACTCTACTTGATACTCTTAGAAGAATCCCCTCGCAGTGATTGGGCCGCTGCAACTATGTTGATTTTTCTACCTCAGTCATTCGGCATCTATGTGCAATCTACCTACAATTACACAATCTTTGGTTGAGCTGAAAACTTATCTTTTATACCAACGTATTTATAGACTGGGCCATTTTTAAACGTGGTAAAGTTATAAGCTTTCTATGGCTAACTTTGTTAAACGATTTTCGTCCATTTCCAAGTCAAACTAGACCCGTTGAACTTCTGTCCAAGTTGAAAATACAGAAAGAGTTAACTCGTATTTACCACACCTAAATTACTCTTATTGAACTGCCAATTTTGCATTGTGAGTTTATGTACTTTTTATAAGTACATTATAAATGGTCTAAATCAATATGTAGACGAAAAAACTTTCTTTTGAATGAATTTAAAGTTCTAAAACTAACATATAAAGCAGCAATGATCAAAACATCAATTATAAAACATTTTCCAAACAGAATTTTGAACCCATGGCAATTTTGATAAAATGTGACTAATAAAAAGACTTTTCACGAGAATCATTTAAGAGTATTAGCAATATAAACAAACTATTTCGACTAATTGGCAAAAGCCAAGTACCAACTCAGCTTGGAAGTGTTTGATAATTGAGCCTCCATTAGGTCCAATCAGCAAGAGACATAACTATTCAAGTAATATATTTACTTGGTTTTGAATTATTTGAGTAGTATAAATAATAATGTTACGCTGCACTACATGCAATAAATACATATAGGTAAAATATGTATTACACTATTTATTACTTTGTCAGTCACTAGGAGTGTAGTCATACTCATAGGTAATGTAGGCAAGAAACGTAAGAGTACTTAAGGAACATTTGATGACGTAAGATTTGAAATATTGCTCCCAATTGAACCATACTTAGCTATTCCTCGTAAAATTTAATAGAAGAACAATGCTATACATATTGTTCTTTTTTTCACTGCATTAAAACAATTCAGTAAACGGTCATGCTTATAATTAACATGTTTTCCGTTTCACAAATAACACGTGGGTACACGACAAATTTAAGCAGAATATATTTTTACCAAACCAACGAATTATGAACGTTATTTACTCTTGAGCGTTCGTAACAATAGAGATTACTCTTATTTGTACCTTTTGCCAACTTTATAGAGTAAAAAACTCTTTTTTTATAAAAGTTGCATTAAAATTCGTGTTGGATAGTTTATTGCATCTAGCCTATTCGAATATAGCAAAAGGTTTCGTATTCATGAAGTTTTTTTCATTTGCGTTATTCAACGGTGACAATTCAAACGGTGACAGTTTTTTTACTGTTTCACTTGATTTAAATAACAGCATTACGAACAAACCAGACGAAAGTAAGTAGATAAAATTAAACAAAACCTTGTAAGTGTAAAAATGTAATATGGTAACAAGCAAAATAGTTTATAGATTGGTAACTAAAACTACATAGATTGATAAATACGAAATAAAAGAATTTTCTGATAACAACAAAGTAGATCACACTTGAAAACAAAATCAATTTCACAGCCAGACTAAAACAATTACTTAACATGTTAGAAACAACCATTACATAAAAAATCGTTTACAGTAAGCTACTTTAGAATACTATTAGAAGTTAACAAGTGTATATTTGTATACACTTGATAATGGGCTCAGTCCTGAAACTAGTCGTATTAAAATTGATTCAGGGTACTTCATTGTTAACTTAATAGTACCATTACATATTAAGCTTACATAAATTAAACTCTAAACAAGATACTATCGATGGATCGATAATGACAGCTGTTAATCTGTGTTATCGTTCATGGACCATTCAGAAAGCAATTTACGTGAGTGGCTGGTAATGGTGACAGTGTAATTGGTAATTGAATATGCCAGATGCTCCTCAGACTGGTAATTTGATCTATCAATCATCATCGTAAGTATTAATGTCAAAAAATGTGGATAATAGATTCATGTTTTTTTTTCTTTACGAGACAACTGAAAATAGAGTTAACTTGTAGTGATAACTTTTTTCAATGTCATCTTTGGTTTGTTACTTTAATTTTGGCAGCTAAAATTGTGTTAAGTCAATTAAGTATGTAGACCTGTAGCGTTTTACATGGTTTATACTTAAAATTTAATATGTAACGTACTTTTTTTAAGTTATCTTTGAATTTATTTTGGAAAAATGGTATATTCATACCGTCCTTGTGGTAGGACCCAGACCCGGGACCATGAAATGTGCACCGATCCTTACTGACAGAACACGTTTTAAGCATTTTGAAAACTTGTTGCGCATGTATTAATATGTATATACTTTTTTTTAATTAATGTATACATGTGTATACATGAGTGTACTCTCTACACGTCACATTTTTTGGCCGATTTTCATGAAGTCTGGTGCAAGTGTTCCTTTTGTAAACATCTCGGTCAAGTTCGTTAGCCAGAAAAATCGGACTACCCGAAGTACTCTTCACGTGGGGAATTTTTATCAACAAAGTAGTTTAAATCTAAAACTGTACATTTCTTCCAATGTTGATGAAATTTGAGGTAAGTGTGTATTTTGATAATTTCTATCAAGATACCAAAAATTAGAAACATCTATAAGTCGATTCAAATTGTTAACCACCTAAGTTATGTTTTGCTCTAACGGGGTTATAAGTAGTCCAACTTTCATAACATTTGAAACAAATGTTCCATTTACAATACGTAGTAAGACTTGCAGTAAAATCTCACGGAGTCTAAAGCCGTAGGCTGAATAGAGGCATTGAAGCGAACAGCCTCGTAATACTCATGAAAATCAAGGACGTAAAGTGAGGTCGAGGCTGCAAGAGTATTGAACAGCCTCGTACCTCCTAAGGTAATAAATACATTTGCTTACTACATACCAGTGGTGCTTTAGCGCTTAGTTGCGGGCATACATGCCTTTTTACAAAATGGAATAAAAATATATTAAATATACCATTCCACCGTTACAGGACATTCGTTGGGCTAGTGGCTAGGCGTATGCTATGTTTTACTATATTTCGTCAGAACGCATTTCTTGTGTATTTCATGAGTAAGAGATACAAAGTGGATGGAGGACGGAGGAACGCCAATCAGATGAAAAGACAGCTGTCCAATCATTGTATTGACGCCCCGGAGCCAGAGAGACAGTTGAGTCTTCCGAGCAATCAGTGTCAGTTCAAATCAGGAAACCTGAAGACCATCTTCCACTGTCAATATTATCATAGGTATTTCTACCATTTGTACATTTTGAAGTTTAAAAAACTCACCTATTCTCAAATAATTTAGGTATATAAAACTGGTGAATATGCAAGGTGTTGAGTGATTACGGAATTACACTTCACTAGGTGATTATTCAAGTCAACATGAACAAAGACATATATTGACATAAATTGACACATATCAAGAAATTTCAAGTTTAATGGATTGGTTTGCAAACAATAAATTAAAACTCAACATATCTAAATCTCAAATAGTGGAATTTTCAATAACATCTAAACTTTACAATACCTATACTTCAAACTATTCATCCAGTCTCCAAAAATATGGCTTTGATTTTCCTATAGCAAAAAAAGTTACATTTTTAGGCATTACCTTTGATCAAAATTTGAAATTTACAAGTCATATTGAGGAGATAATAAAAAAGGTATCAATTGGCATATTTATACTTCAAAATTTATCATCATACAACTCCCTACAAATAAACATGAATATTTACTATGCATTTATATATTCACATTTTAGCTATGGAATACCAATATGGGGCCACGAAAATTTCAGGACGAAGTATCTTTTTGTTTTACAAAAAAAGGCCATCAGGAAAATTTTAATCTAAAGAGAAGAGAAAGCTGCAAACCTTACTTCAAAAGTTACAACTTATTAACATTTTTTTCAATATATATCCTAGAATGTGCAGTATTGTATAAAAAAAAATCTAAATTCAAAACCGTTCAAAATTTTCAAAATCAACATAACTTAAGAAATTCAGAAAATTTAGAAATATCAACATTTAATACAAGCTTTTACAAAAAACAAACATATTACAACATTTTAAAAATTTACAACAAGATACCATTTAACATCAAGAAAGAAGAAGACATCGTAAAATTCAAACGAACATTCAAAACATTTTTAGTACAAAAATCGTATTACAGCATCAAGCACTTTTTGGAAGATACTATTTAAATTTACCTGTGAACTTGTCTTAATAATTTTTATATTTATGTTTTTTTAACCTATATTTGTAAAGTCTATGCACTATATGTGCCAATGGCTATGAAATGAATTAAAGGATTTCAAGTAGTGCATAGCCCTATCTCGTTTAGTTTTCCGTCTGTCTGTCCTCTGATTTTATAACTAACATATTTTTAACACCAGGTCGATTAAGTTATAAATTTAAAACTTTTTAGACCAATTTAACAAACCCCAATATTTTACAAAATATTTTTATATAGCTATCACTTCCAGTTTTAAATGACGGCACACTAAATTTTCTCAGCTCAGTAACTCAAAACAATTATACTGCAACAAGAATACACAAATATAACCAAACGTAGCAAACACCTTTATAAACATAATTTAACACATTCAGTTGTGCTACGATAAATAATAACGGAGTAATTGAATTTTTCCTGGACACACTCCTTTATGTAGATTTATGTTTCATAAAGGTACAAAACACAAACTTAGGATCCAAAAAATAAGCTACCGAGATTACACAAGTTACTACAGCCAAATACAAATATTCTTGTTCACGAAAAGTAATTATTCCACGATCATCAACGTCTCTTTGTCTGAAGTTTGTTATTGACGATGGTACAATTTCTTCGGTTAAACTATTTTCCAAATGTTTTCCATCGTTGATTGGTTTTCCACTGCTCCAACCCAGCCAATTTGACTGACAGGCACTCTGTCAGTGTGCACCTATTGTGCTTTATTTCAACATTAAGTTTTTTTTTCGTAACGTTTTTGTACATGTTGTATTGTTTTCTAGGCTAGCTGTTATAAAATAACAAGTTTGACAGGGGCAGAAAGAAAATAATAAGGTTATTCGACTATTGGTGACGGGTCAGCTTGCACTGATCACTTGTGAAATAGCTCTTTCCTAGTGTTTTCATCTGACCTGAAAACGGGGTCAGATTCCAGATACCGAAACGTCGGGAACTTCCTGTTCACTCGAAAACGATAGAAAACGTCCGTAATAATATTCCAACCTCAACTTCAACCCCAGTACATTTAACAAACATATCAGTGTTCCTATGGAATGACAGCTCGCTCCATGAAGGTGCACAGAACACAACAGAAGAGGAACAATGAACTACGCTCACGCCGCAGCGTAAACAAGAGTGCGTACTTACAATGCACACTTAAGCCAGATTAGCCGAGCCTGAGGCAGTTCTTTATGCAAACATTGTGTCTTGGGGCTTTTTCAACCTCGAAATTGCATTTTAAAATACCGCAACTGCACCGATTGTAAAAAAAAAACACTTTGATTTAGGCAAATCTCCTGACCAAACTGTACGTTCACACTAAACAATAGTTATTTTCTCTTTTTTAAACTCACCAGAGATTTAGTTGATTTACCTGTTGTTTAGCTTTAAATGTTGTCGATAAACTCAAAGAACTACAAATTTTGCAACGTTTAACTCTAAGTGCTTACTGTCATTAACATTTTTATAAATGGTAATATGTATAAAACACGCGCAAACCGCAGATAGTCAATGTATTTTAAAAGTTCAGTTTAATTTTAAATAGTTAACGTTGAACAAAATAAACGTTGGTGAATATTCGTGCTTTAAACGGAAACAGGGCTACGACCTACGAGTACGGGACCGGAACTGAATTGCAGTCATTGCCTTATAATAGTTTAAAGAGAACCTTTTAAGCAATAAACATTCAATGATTTGTATGATCGAATTCCCTTTGTGAAAATGAGATATTCATGACGTCAGCAAGGTGCCCAGACCCGAGACCATGAAATGAGTGTCTGCCCTGGCCCCAGACCACGTTTTGAGCATTTATTCAACACTGCCTTTTCTGTTTTTGTTTTATGATTATCACCAGCTTTGATACTAATTTTTTTTTGTAAAAGATCTCGAACGAGTTCGTTAATTAACAAAATCGTTCTACTGGATCCCTCCTTTTGGGGGAGACTTTACTCGAAAAAGAGGGTTTATTGATAAAAAAACTGTACATTTCATTTGATTTTGATGAATTATAGTATAGACTTTAATGCTATCAGTCAATCTATCATATTATTTTAATCTATTGGGTCGTTTAAAAATGGCGGCCAAAAAGTATTTTCATAATAACAGTGGAATGGGTGTGCGATTAGCCATTTAACACCCGTGGAAATAATGCACTCATGCCAGTGACACTTACGCACTTAGCTGCGCGTCGGCCTGTTTTACAGCTCTACAGTTCTTGTGATCAATGTGCTTATTATATATCTCTCTCTCATGTAGTGTACACTTATTAAATAGTTTTATCCAAGATCCTAAGCTATGAACTATAAAATGAAACAAGACCAAAACTAGTGAAAACGTCAAATTTTCTTCTCTCAACTCAACAGTGTCAACGACAGTGACAATGTCAACCCGTTATCTGAAATCTGTCTCATACATGCTGTAGCAGTCAAGTAACATTCTTCCATGTGTTTTTCTGAACAGTTAAGTTAAACCTACGCGAGATATCTTAAATTTCATGCTAGAGTCCTTTATTTGATTGACATAACATAAGGATCATTAGCTTTTCATTAAACTATACAAATATTTAAGATGTGTCAAGAGCTTTTATAAAAACACGTTACAAATGTAACGATGGCATTATTGTTTATTGTTACATTACATTGAGAAGGGGCGGTCTGATCCTGAAGCATGTCAGCCCTTAGGACTTATTGCGCTCCCATTGTGTTGGTATAGAGAGATGCTACTGAAAAAGATTTGAGACCCTAAGAACCTCGAAATCCTTTTCACAAGTCCCTCTTCTTCTAACCTACCACCCTTAGTCATCTCACCAAAAAAAGCCATTTTACTTGCTCAACTAATTATTGTTACGGTACTATTATTATAAATGTCCTTTAGAAAGATGATATGCTCATCCCGTCCACACGGTAAGACCAAAAACAGGGACCATGGGACCCCCAGAACGTGTTTTGAGGATTTTTTCAAAACTACAGATGCATATGTATTTATGGGTGTACTCTCTACTGGTCACACTTTTGTCCAATTTGCATAAAATTTGGTAGAAATGTTTATTTCGTAAATATTTTGATAAATATCTTGATCCTGACAACCAGAACAAGTTTTGATAATTTGTTCAACACTATATATACATAATTATGTATATATGTATTTATTTGTGCACTTTCTACAGGTCACATCTTTTACCTGACTTTCATGAGATTTGGTACAAAATATGTTCCTTTTGTAAATATCTCGGTTAAGTTCGTTAGCTAGAAAAATTGTATTACCATACCTCCCTTAGGAAGGGGAGTTTTCTCTAGAAAAGGGGTTTTAATGCTTTAAAAACAGTACACTACATTTGAATATTAGAACACTTGAAATAAATATGTATTGTAATGGTACCCATCAATATACAAAGAATTATGAAAATCCACCAAACCGTTTCAAAATGTCGGTCAAAAAGTGATTTTTCGGTATAACAGTGGAATGACAAGTCCTATTAGATTATATTTGAAATTTTATATCGCCTCAAGATATGTAATCAAACTTACAGTTAAGCAGTATGAAAGTCTGAGGCTGAAGGCTGAAGCGAGGCTGTGAGCGGAGCAAATAGGAGTAACACATTGCAAAGGAAGTTCAATTCCCTCGTGCAAGCGACGCTTTAGCGCTTAGCTGCGTGTCGGGCTGGTTTCTACATTGGTGCTTAAAAAAAAACAAAAGAACCTTAGAACTGCATCGTCAGTCATTTGAATAAACACTTAAGAAATACTTCTAGGTTAAGTGACATAATTCTAAAAAGCTAATAAGTTGCTTTTGATCAATTTTGAGGACTAAAACATAGAACATTTAATAATAAGTTCATAAAGGTTACTTAAAGTAAACAGAACCCATTACAGTAAAATGCAATACCAGGAGTAAAGTCTTTATCATACTTTATTAAACACGACAACCTTATTTTAATGCAACAACTGTTACAAGCATTACTTATTAACTTTAAAATAAGACACACGGAAATGTGTTCATAATATATTTTAATATAGAACAATATGAAAATTACCAATACAAAATGAATACTACTAACAAAACTAGTTGTTTATGTAGCAGAGTTGTTATTGTTACTGTAATACAGTCTCAACATGTGCCAAGAAGATAACAACAGTGTTGTATTGTAATATGTTGAGTAGAATGTCGTGTTGTTGGTTTGCCACAAACCAGGAACATGTTTGTTACATCAACTAAACGTAAGATAGAGAGTAGTGGTAATGCATGTCTTAGTAGCCGTGTGTGTCGTGGACCATAACAATGACTTTGTTCATTAAGTGTTCTAAATCTGGGCGGCGTTAGTTCAAAACTGTTAAAATATGTTTCGCTTAAAAGATTTGCTTGATTCAGGTTCTATTGAAGCGAATTGTGTATTGATTTTCAAATTACTTAGTTTTAAACAAATTTAATATTTTCATAAAAAAATAAATGCTTCTATAGGCTTATTATGGTTGTTTATTCTTTCCACACATAAGCTATCGTCTGCCGATCTGGGGATTTAAAAATTATAAAACAAATAATTTTCATTCGTCAAAAAAAGGCACTTAGAATTGTGCTTGGCCACAGGGGTCTTGTAGAAATGTCTTCAAAGAGAACAAGATTTTATTGACGTTTCCAAGAATTTATATCCTTGAGTATGTGAAATTTGTGCAAAAAACCTACATCTTCTTTTAAACCGGAAACCCCAAACTGTTTTTGAGAAATCCTGATATCCCATCCCTCTCTAATCACAAGACCTCATTTGACCACAAACAGTCCCTGTATTCTTATATCAAATGGTATAATAAACAACCAACTTGTTTTAAGCACATACAATGTACAAATTCATTTAAACACAGTGTAAGGGTACTTCTTTTAAACAACGAGTATTATGATTAAAATGAATTATTTAATGATGAACTTTAAATAGATTATGTACCGTTTTGTTGTGACGTTCTTCGATGCACTAGTGTTTAATGACAAAAATTGTTTGACTTTGACAATCTTCGCTAATATGTACTGGAAAAGTAGTTTCCTGTTCATTTTCCATCAACATTTTAGACGACGTTACTGCTTTGTATTTTTGATAAAACCTAACAACTAAAGCAGGTGAAGATATAAACTATTGTGTTACAAATGGCAAGCTACCCGAAACGTAATATTATAAATGTTTTCTTACTCGAACAGGAGTACAATTCCCCATTAAAATAAGGAAGTAGATTTTAATACTTCATTACCAAAAGCCTTAATTATCCATAAAATGTACATTCATTTCATAAGCACTATTTGCTCATGTGTTTAGATAACATGATCGATTTCTAAAACAATAATTGGAAGTTTTTATATTGTTAAGTTTTATGTGTAATCGAAACCTTTATTAGGACTGACTGCAATATTTTTGTTGAAAACAATTACAACAAAATATATTCTTAAATACAATTTCACATCATACATTATTTGTTTTTGTCACTAAATTAGGAACCAAATATTCCGAGTGGATATTTCTGCTCACAGAATATGATATGAAAAAGAAATAACACTTAGGAATTGTGTCAGCTCCAATAAACCAATAACATTGCGGAAGAACAGCAGTCCGTAACATCAGTGCTTTATTGTTCTAGCCCACTTAACCACATTTCCAATAACTGTATCTCCTCTTATTTGTCTTTTATGATGCCGCCTGAATAATAAAGGGTGAATAAAGTTTAATAGAAAATAACGTTTGTTAAGTGAAACGCTGTCAGCTATTGTTAAATTTCTTTTGATAAAATTAGCTATTATACTGTCCTTATGGTAAGATCCAGACCCGGGACCATGAAAGAGCACTGATCCTGACTACCAGGACACGTTTTAAGTATGTTTTCAAATTTTTACATGTATAAAATAACTTTATACCTTACTAAAATAACTGTGAATACATATTGTTTTTCAGTTTTGCGTTAGGATATGACAAGAATAAGCAAGTATCGAAATATAAGCCATTTTCGTAAATTTGTCGTTGTTTTAAGTAAATTAAAAATAAAACATGCATATGCATGTATTTGTATCATCTCTACAGGTCACATATTCTGTTTGATTTTCACAACTTTTAATATAAAATGTTCCTTTTGTAAATATATCGGTTGAGTTTGTAAACCAGCAAAATCTTACAAACGGAACTCCTCTCTGGGAAGGGGAAGTTGTCAACAAAAAGAGGTTTTATTGGTCTAAAGACAGTAAATTCTGTTCAATTTTGATGAAATTTGGAATAAACATGTACTTTGTTATTATACATCAGTATACCAAACATCATTCAAATACATTAAGTCGTTTCAATATGGCGATCAAAAAAGGATTTTTCGCTATGCAGACAAAATGAAGAGACCAATTTAATTAAAATTTGAACTGTGCTTTCTTTTTATGGTAAGATTCAAGTAGAACCCTCAAATCAGAGGCCGAAGGCCGAAGCAAGGCTGTGAGCGCAGCAAACAGCTTCGTAACACTCAAAGCAATAGAACATAAACTGAGGCCGAAGGCCGATATGAAGCTATGAATGGAGCGAATTGGAGTAACAAATTGCAAAATAAATTCGATTAACTCATGCCAGCGGCACTTTAGTGCTTAGCTGCGTGTCGGCCTGGTTCTTTTTCGCAA
This sequence comes from Matsumurasca onukii, assembly GCA_018831715.1. Taxonomy (NCBI): domain Eukaryota; kingdom Metazoa; phylum Arthropoda; class Insecta; order Hemiptera; family Cicadellidae; genus Matsumurasca; species Matsumurasca onukii. Next base: position 8,402,146 of record CM032058.1, on the reverse strand, counting down.
AACTTTCGTCCATGGGTATTGTTTTCTAAGCTAACTGTTATAAAAATGTAATAACTTGAAGAGAGAATAAAGGTTATTTGATGGTGGGTGATAGGTCGCCTTGCGCTGATAACTTTTAGGATAACTCATTTCCTAATGTTTTGTTTCATGTTTTAGGTTATTTTCCCCTGAAATCGGGGTCAGATTCTACATCCCCAAATGTGTTATACTTTTGTTCACTCAAAAACTATGGAAACCCTCCGTAGTAATATTTTAACCTAGAGACTTGATTTTTAAAATAAAATAACCGTATAATTAGTTTGAAAGTTGAAAAATTCAAAGATAAAACTTCCCGAACAGTATTTATAAACTCCTAAAAAGAAACCCAAGGTAGACATGAAACCTTAATCTGAAAAGAGCCTGTAGCAGCTAAGTAAATAATCCTCTGCTTTAAAATGCGCGTTGTGGGTCTTTATGTTTATGCTTGCGGTATAAGCATACTTCATTGTTACGCAAGAGGTTTACCAGCATCATATTGCGTATCATGCTTAGCATAGCAGTTGGTTTGTAAGCTTTGCTTGTTTGAAAAGTAGGGTATTTTAGTCGAGATATTCAGCATTATTTTCTGTGTTGACAGTAGGCGTTTGTCTTATCTGTATGATTGAAAGAGATTGCCCTGACTCACTCACTCATTATCAGACCACAGCCCAAACCATTGGGCCTACACACTTGAAATTTTGCACACCTGTTTCTGGTAGCCTGATGCCACCCACTAAGAAACGGTGTTCACAAATTTAAATTTTAAGGGTGATTTTAGAGGGGGCAAAATGCGCTTACGCCTTTACCGCTAGCGCTTTATCAAGTAATCCAATTTCAAATCCGGCAAAAGAACGTAAGTGTGGCATGAAATAGTCTACGCTTTTTATATAAACATTGAGCCAAACATAAAAAATGTTACAAGTCTCAACAAGGCCTTGGAACCGGGGTTTTACCGATACGCACGCATCAAACTCGGCACCTTACACAGGGCCATTCTGAAATGTATGAACAATGTACTGCAAATTTGACAACACTGATGAATACAAGAGAGGATGACGGATATTTATTAATTACATATCATGGAGAAAAATTGGTAAAAAATAAGGTGTTTCAAAGAGGTGGGACAGGTTTTACACACGGTCGATAATATATTGGTAGTACCTGAGGAACAGTATTCCTTTTTACTGATACGAGTAGGGGACGAAAACACTGAATGTAACATTTTCCTGTAATCATAACTTCCTGGTACGATACCGAGCTTTTATTTTCCTCGTAAAATTTTGAACTTATCACTACTTAATTGAGATTAAGACAAAATAGAAACACTTAACGATGCTGTATACGAATGTATCATAACTGTACCTTAATATTCGTTTTCGTACCAATGGAAACTTTTAAGTTGAACACCGTAAATTGCTTAAACCATAATGTGTACAATGTCTATCAGTTATAATCAGTGTAACGTTTTACCTTTCTGTACAATTCCATTTAAACTAGGCTGGAAACTGCTTATACACAACAAAACTGTGGTTAACCTTCCAGAGGTCGCATCATGGAGGTTTCCTCCGGGTGTATCTGTGTTCTTTAATCAAATCTTTAAAATAAATGTTAAACACTTTGTAAAAATGAATGAATACGCACAAGCAAGCTATCGATTGTAAACGTTCATGTAACAGCTTGATCTACTGAGGAACTGTCAGCTGTTCAGACGGATAAAAATCAATACGATGCGAGTCAAAACAAACCACAGATTACGCCTAGTGTATTTACTCTCCTGAAAATTAATGTTTCTACGATCGATGCTTCCAAGCTGGCGCATAGTTACAGTTCGATACATTTTGTACTTTTATCGTAGGGGGAGGGTAACAGCGGGAAAAAGATCATTATTAAGCCACGTATTTAACATTGGTTTGATATTTTGCCTAGTTCTCATTTCATTAGTTTTAATTGATACAAAGAGTATAAACTGTCGAAGAAAAGATGTTTTGGTTTGAAGTTCTCGTTTGATTGTTTGAGTGTAATATGTAATTAATAACTAATTAAATAATAATAAATATTATCTTTCTTCCAGATTCTGGAAAATAAAAGGACAATTACTACAATATATTCAGAGTTGAAATATTTTTGCCGTAAATAAAAATAAACTACTGTAAATAAAATTAATTTAATTACAAATTTTCACACGGCTTGTTTTGAAATTGCAAAATCATGTCGACTTGTCTCGTTTGCAAAGGCAACTTGTCGTTTTGTTCATGAATGAGCTTTTTACTGTAATCTGCAACATTCACCCGTTCTCCCGTTTGATTGCTTGTTAAACATTAATCATCACGCATTAATTATAAAATTAATTTTGTTAAACAATTCATTTTTTCCTTTTTACGTACTAATTATGTAAAAACAAAATTAAGACAATCTGAGGCCGGACCGAGACTGTCAGCAAAGCGATCTAGAGTTACAATAGTGAATTATAGTAACAAAACTCCAAAAAAAAATGCGAGTCATTCACGCCAGCGACGCTTTAACCTGGTCGCCCTGATTTTCAATAGAAACTGACTAACTGTTGTCAGAACATGCCCCAGCAGTGTCCTGGTGGGTAAGGCTGGTCTGGTTTCATCGTCTTAAAAGCTTCTACACTCTTGATTTTTTTTATATAAACCCCAGTGTCCTAACTCACCCTCTCATAATGAGACCACAGCCCAAACTGCTAGGCCTACAGACTTGAAACTTTGCACACCTGTTTCTGGCAGCCTATAACCACCCACTAAAAAACGGTTTTGACATATTTCAACTTCAAGGCTGGTTTTCGGAAAGGTTGAAATATACTGTGCACGCCTTTCCTATCCAACCACTTGCGCTTAAACGATAGATCCGACTTCCAATCTGACAACAATCACGTGGCATACAATAATTTACGCTTTTCAAAGAATCTTTCGTACCGCACTTAGTGTTAAAGCACAAGTAAACCATAACTAGTTTATTTCATAACGTAAGAAATAAACCAATAAATAAATTCTTTGGAGTTGAGGTTTAAAATACCGGGAAAACTTTACAAGGCTAGAGGGTAACTAAGCTCTTATAAAACACCAAATTATGACGTTGACAGAAAGTGATCAAAAAATAATAAAAAGCATGTACACCTTCATTTTCTCAAGGAATTCGACCCTCTACAAAAGTTCTTTATATAGCATTTCCTGAAACATTCATTTTCAAACTTTTGGTGACACTATTTCAAAAATGGAGAGTATCAATTTGAAAGTTGTACGGTATGTTTAATGCATTTCAGGTTCTTGCCAAAGGAACCTTTTGAAATTCCATCTAGTTCTTTTAGAAATTCGTTATTTTGACACCTCTGTATGTTTAAGACAATGTTCCAGAAAATCCAAAAATATGTTTATGGAGAAGGAAGAAATAATTTTCTGAAAGGAACTATTTGTTAACCCATACCTTAAACACGAAAAACTAGGACTCCATCGCTTACGGTTTTTAAGTGGGACCAAGTCAACACAACGCTCTTATGGAAGTCACGGCTATAGGACAAGGGGTGCTTTTGAGACACCCTGTATACAGAGTTGCTTTGCTGTAGCATTGACACAAGACACTCCAGTCAGTCGCCCGCATCCCTTTGTTTGTGTCAAGCATTGCTTTGTCATCTGACTGTGACTTTGACAACACGAGCTCCAGCTGTACGCTATGCAGTCAGAACTTCAAGTGTCAATGTCGTCTTGTATGATTGCTATTACGGTCTTCATACTTTCATTGTTCTTATAAATTGACCCATGGCCGATGCCATTTCAATCTCGTATTGAAAATATAGTAGATACGGACGCATTTTATAATATGAACAAATTTACGGCATATGCTTGGGAGCCCGCACGAACAGACAAGACTTTTCTGGGAAACTTCGAGGGAATTAGACTAGAAATGTATTGTTTATGTATGTTTAAATTACATTTAGATGTGTTTTTATCTAAGACTTAAGCGTAACGATTCAATGTTACTCATAACGATTGAAAACATGTTACCACGAAATTAAAAAACCATTACAATTCATTAACTAAAATGAAAACTGCTAAATTAGTGGTGAAATTATACTTTTAAGTCCTCTCCTTCGCCAACTACAATACAAAATAAATACGAATTAAATATATAGGCTATAAAATGCAAATACATGCCGGGTGTCTTAAAAGTTACTTTACCGAACAAAAGTTTATTACCCAATAAATGATTTATTATCGAATTTCCTTTGGAAAAATGAGATACTCATGCCGTCAGCATGGAAAGACCCAGGCCCGGGACCATGAAATGAGCTCCGATCCTGACCCCAGAACACATTTTTCAAACTTTATATACAGGTGGCTTATGTTGTCCGTATTTCACCAAGGTTGGTACAAATGTCCCTTTTATTAATATCTCGATCAAATGCGTGAACAGCAACATCTGTCTACCGATATCCGCCTTGGGGGTTCTTTTTACCAAAAAAGGGGCTTACCAACCCAAAAACCGTAAATTACGTCCGATTGAGTTGAAATTTAAAATATATATGTATTTTATTGTTATGTGTATAAACAATACCGTAAACTAAAAATGTCAATCTACCAAAATATATGAAAACCCAACAAGTTATTTTTAATTAACATGTTTGTTTATGATATTAATTACTATCTATAGGTCATATTTTAAACATATTGTTAAAGTGTGTCTCAGGCGTCTTAAAATGTCAATACATACCTTCTCGTACGAAATGAAGAAAGGAAAATGTTACAGATGGTGGGAAACGAAGAGGTAAATTAGGTTTGGTTTCTCCTTGTATTGCTTATTGAAAGAGAAGTTCCATTGTAGCTTCCTTTTTCGTACCTTCATTGCTGCTTTACCTGTAAACAAACGACATTGAATTAGCTAACCAATACTGTAGCTATTTAAATTTGGTATATCATTTACTAAACACTATTGAACTAGCGATTGTGTTGGCTAAAGAAAACAACTATAACTATCTTAAAGTTACTACTGTATCACGAATTTACCAAGAAAATCCAAATGATCTACTCGTTATAAAGCTCAATGGTTCATAAAAATAACGGAATTCCGGTTATGGTTTTGCATAATTGGTGCTAACAAATGATCATTTCCAAAACAAAAAGTCACTAAAACTAAGTTTTTTTCAGGACCTATTTGAAATAAGAAATACCTTGTTAAAGCCCTGAAGATCCTGCAGAAAAGTGTTGGTGCTTATGCATATTATCCTAATAACGCCGCGATCAGAAAACTTTTTTACACAGTTCACTTTTATTTACTGTAGTAGTTTTCAGTCAAATGCTACGCTGATGACCTTCGAAATGCATAAAAGTCTCTGACTTCTCTAAAGAACCATCGTTAAAACTTGCAGTCACAACAATGTTGTAGTCTTTAATTTTTAGAGCTAAACGTAGAACCTACATGCCGTTTAATGGTGTAATGATAAATAGCATTTATCAACTAAATAAGGATTTCGTTTCATTAAGGACCTGGTGGTGACTCAGCAGTAAACGCCTGAAAGTGTCAGGACTAAAGTTGACACCAATTCACCAACGCTTCCAATATCCGTCCAACTCTGCTACTCTTTCGTATCTCTCTCTCAATTCACTCTTCGAGCATTCTTTTATTTCTGCAACAAGTAAAATACTATTAGCAGTGTTAAGTTGGTAGAAATCGAGTAATAAATTATTTTTATTAGATTAAAAACATAGCCGACTAGTAGTACGCTGAATGGCTGAGGTAGGAAAATCCACATAGTTGCGGAAGCCCGAGCACGGATAGCGCTGCCAGGGAATTTTTCAACGCCTCAAGAACGCAAGAAAGCAAAAGTTCATTAGATCTTGAAAATCGCACGATTTGGTCACATTTAAGCTATCAACATCGAACAAACTCGAGCATGGGAGCCGAGGGGGAGAAAAACGGCGAGAGACGGCAGCGCTATCTAAAGGCCTGCCGCAACTTTGTTGATTTTCTTGCCTCAGCCAATCGGCACCTGTGCACAATCTACCTATTATAACATAATCTTTGGTAGTTCAAATAATAATCGTTCCTTCCATAACTAGTTTCAAGCATATCTAATCACGTTTCAACTTCATAATAGTAAACATTTTCTGAGTGTTACTATGATGTAACTTGAATTGAAGCTTATTTACTTGTAGAGGGTTGTTCTGTTTCCAGGTTGTCTGGTATTCACGGAGTGAAGGCACTGTGACAGCTTGAGTGATGAAGACGGAATGTAACACCAATAACGGGACTGAGCCACTTGTTCCTGTTACGTTCCAACACGCAGTAGTGGTTATTGGCTCCCCGTACTGTGTTAGTCAACACTTTTTATGCAAGAGGTCGGCTATATTATTATGGATGTTTCTTTCTTTTTTAAATATCTCGGTCAAGTTAGTTAGCTAGCAAAACTGGACTACTGGATGTACCCCTTTGGGGGAAGGGGATTTTTTTTATCTCACTAGTATTATTGAAAATGGATGTTACTGTATCTCTTTTGTATAATGTACTGTTATATTGTAAAAGGAGATGTTGACGTTGTCGATTGCGTAAACTTAAGACAAAATGAATCATTTAATCATTTAATTTAATCAAGGGCGGTTTTTAAAAAGTAATTTTAATCTTGAAGCTGTAAATGTCTTCAGATTTTCATTAAATTTCAAATAACTATGTATTATAATAGTATCTATCAGTATATTAAAAACTATAAAACCCATAAAGCCGTTTCGAAGAGGCGACCAAAAAGGGGGGTTTCGCTCTAACAGCGTTATAAGTAGTCCAATTTTGTTGAAACTTGAAAAAAAGTAAAGAAACATGCAAAAATATGAATATATATAATAGCTTAATTGAGTAGTATACGAGGGCTATTCTTCAAAAATATAAAATGCACATCTATTTTAAAAACGTTTCATTATTTCATGAGCTTGTTTATCTTTACTACGACATATTCACTATATAATTCAGAGCCTTATCATACCAAGACACAAGATTTTCTAAGCTGTTGCATGATATTCCGTGACCATTTTCAATAACGAAAAACGTAAAATTCACGCTTTAACCTGCTTCAGTTTGCAAATCACTGGACTATGTGCAACCCTTCCAATTAAAAGACAAAATTCCAATATAATTAGCAAAGCAAGGGTTTTAGAAACCCCTTCGTAAAAGTTGGATGCCAACAATTATTTTTTAAAGTTAAATCGGCCTATTTTTTATCTTGTGGCAGCATTACATGTAGAGATAACAGATTCATTTTAAATAAGGTGTCACTCAATAGGGCATGATGTTAAAGGTTTGGAGCTACCCCCCAAAAATCATATTTTGGGGACAATGGGCAAAGTTGCAATATTAACTAAAGTTGTAATATTGAATTGACATAAAATATTTCAATCATTGATTGGTTTGTTCGTCTACTTGCTGAACATCAACGGAATTTATTTTCTAAACCAGTCTGGTATAATTTAGTACAGTAAGACACTAGCATTAGTAAATATAATGTACTCACCTGCGGGGAGATGGTGAGGCTGAAACTGGTCCCTGAATGTAATACTACTTTCTTCTCGATTCAATTTATTCCATTAAAAGTATTTCTGAGTGAGTCCTGAAAAAATATAACACAGATTAGACTTTAATACTTTTGATTATAATATTTCGTCTATGAGTAGCTTAACTAGTGTTAATAAAATTTGTACATGAGTAACTTACCTAACTTTTTAGGACGAATACACAATATTGTATCGTACGTCTTAGAATAATAATCAATAATATACTATGGTTACCTCAAATGTAATAGAAACTGCCACGCCAAGCCAAAATACAAATAAATCAACGAGAAATAAAAGTGTGAGGAAAATAGTTTGATAAGTAAAAAATAACTATTTAAAATAAAACTTTCCCGTGTGATTTAAAACCCCCAATATCTTTGATTCGATTCCAAGGCAAGAAGCCTTGACAGAAGCTCTGTGTAGCTTGAGTAAATGAACCTGAAGTCATATTGATGTTCAAAAACGAAGACGCAAATTGAGTTTCGTATCTCTTAGGATTGCTTATTGAAAGGATGTTTCCATTTATACTTTCCTCTTCCTTGTGAAATTGTATTTATTTGTTGTTCTGCTGGGAGATACTTTCAGTATGCCACAGGAAAAATAATTTAGGTAATATTATTATATAAAAAAATAGGACTCATGTGTAATTATTTAGGTATATTATTTAATAGTTACTTTGCGATTTGGACGTTATATAAAAAGGAAGGCAATATTATTAGGGGTACTTTAAAGCGTTTAATTCAATTCAAATCCAATTCAAAAATATCTTTATTTGTTCTTATTACATAGAATATACAATATAAAACAACTCACAATCAAAGAAACTAAATCTAAATAATGAATTTACATAAATTATAATTAAGTATGGTAGTTTAAATGTTTATCAACAAAAATAGTATTTAAAGTTGTGATGATTAAAAACTATTATTAAGGACCACAGCTTGTCATTTTATGTTTACTAATAATATGCATTCATTTTCTTACATTTTAGGTTTAGTATTGTTCTGTGGTTGGCTATTGTATTAAGTTTGGCAAACAATAGCATCACATCTAATCCTGAAAAGGATTTTTAAGTCGTCGTTAGCACCATGTTTGATGAGTCGTATAAAAAATGTATAATTTTTTGAGTGTAAAGATAAGTTATGATAGGTCTATGAAACAAACTAACGTGGACAACGTTTTTCCCAATTGTAGCATTTATGTTTAATCTTAAAAGATCTCGAACTTTGCATTTATCTTGAAACCAAAGTGTTTTGTTGAACCAAAATAGGTTGCGTGCAAGATTTCTTTCTTAATTATTCAATAGACCCACTAATACAAAATGGTAAGAAAAATTAAATTTTCAAAACAAAATTTAGTTAAACTGAATTGAGCAAAGTCCGGAATATTAGCTTCTTTAACCTCATAAAATATATTTTATATGCTGTACAAATAAACACACACACAAAATACATGCACTTAATTTACAAAACATCCAACAGGAAGTTCAAAATTATTATTTCTTAGACAACAACCACAAACAGCATTACAAAAATAGAAAATGATCTTTCCACCTTTTAACAGTATTTTCAACTTCAACAGCCTGTTGTAACAAGCTCTTAACACTACTACAATGGCAAGAATAGCTCATCACTGCGAGTGGAGCCACATTTGAAACATAATGCAGCATTGTTTGGTGTTAATGTACTGGAAGCTTCCAATTTCCCCGTGTCACCGTTTCACAGGTTGATACTTGCTGAATAAAGCTGAACGTATTTTATACATATGTATTCATGAACTGTTTCCAGAATGTGAGCTTTAAAAGGTGTTTTACAACTAGTATTCAATATCCTTAATGCATAACAAATTCTGTTTCGAAGTGTCTGAGGTTATAATACGAGTATTAACACGGTCGTTTTCTATCGTTTTTGAGTCAAAGAATTACACGGACGTTTCGAATCTGCCGTTTCGAACGGCCGTGAGTCCCCTGGGCACCACTGTAAATGCATATAGATTTATATTTTTATGTTTCATCTTGCTGGATGAAACTGAGATTGAAAAAGTCTACACAACAAAATTCCTCGGGACACACCTCGATCGAGGTTTGACCTGGGATTTTCACCTAGACTATGTCTGCTCCAAAATTTCCTCAGGCATTTATGTTTTGAGGCAGCGTTCCAATGATTACCTAACTCAGGCACTGATGACGGCATATTATGGAGCAGAGCTGTGGAAAGCTCCAAAAGCGAAAACTTTTCCAGAATTTTTATTTTCCAAAAACAAGCAGTGAGAACAAGCAAAGCTGCAATGAAGAGAGTCGTGCAGACCAGCTTTGAACAATTTGAACACTGACTGTTCATTTAGAAACCCGCCTTTTTTCAGACAAAAATGCGACCTTGTAAGAGGAAGTGATATCCATTCTTCTTACGAAAACAGGGGCAGGGAGAACTACCCTCCTGGGAGACACAGAACGGTAGCTCATGAACTTCACAGGCAGGAGACTCGTCAACAGACTGCCAAATTCAATCAAAAGTGCACTAGTGCCAAAGACTTCAAAACACGCTTAAAAAAGACCGGATTTCAATGAGTCGAATGCAAAATTTTAGACAAAACACTAATGACGGTTACATGACATGTATATGTTTTGACAATACAAGATTTAGTTATTTTATTTATTATCGTTAAAACAATAACACTTGATGTATCTACTCGTATGTGTGCACTGAGGAAGTGATGCGTAAAGGTTGGTTTATTTGTACACGCCCGACACGCAGTAAGAGGACGGATGGAATATCAAGAACATGTTGGGGAAATATCCCACGTTCCTCTTACATTATACTTTGAAGCCGGGCCAACAAACGACTTATCCACCCTCACCTCTCCTCATACTGATTCCCACATCTTTCACAGCGATTGATTAATTAGCGAACTTTTTGAAGAAATTTGTCTTTTTTTCGATACTTCTTATATATAAATTTTGTTTTTTTTGTGTCCTCCCTATAAGTCTGAATTTAAAAGATTTGGTACAAAGGTCCTTTTGTAAATGTTTTTGTCAAGTTTGATGGCCAGCACCATCGAGCTACTGAAAGTACCTTTTGGGGTGGGAAAAGGAGGAGAAGTTCCTGGTTTTTACCAAAAAGGTTCTTTGGATTTACATGTAATTTTTTTTAAAGAAGGTAAGTAGTAAGTTTTAGTAAACTCCTACAGTTTTTGCACAACTATACACTCTTTTTCTTCGAAACAGAACTCGGTTTTAAATGTTAATAAGCCACTTCTAGAAATCAAGCTAAATAAATAAATATATTTTATTGCGTGAACATTTACATTAAATGCATAGCTAAGTAATATTTAATTATTAAACAGTCTAATAGTAAAACTTTGTTTATTTCAAAAGAAATAAACAAAATTTTTACTTTATTAGACTGTTTGATAATTTAAAATTATAAAGAATCTAATAAGATGGCTCTTGAAGATATAAGTTTTAAATGTTATATTTAGGGTGAGTTATTTGTCAACTGCGCCAAGCGTTGCGGAAGAGGAGAGAACATTGCTGACATTTATTTGTCTCACTTTCCACTTCTCGCCAATTTAAATATTCATTAGTTTACACATATTACAGCTACATCTAAATATTTAAAGAGGGTAAAATATCATTTCATTAAAAAAGGTATGTTTGTCTTGTTTAACAAGGCGTGGTTAGGACGACAAAGTCCTCTCTACCACTCAACCTCAACCTTTACCTATCGTCATTATATGGTCACACTACAAATTGTAAGTGGTGACTGGGAGGATCGAACCCGCGGCACCGCAAGGATGAGGTCCTGAGTCGTGCGCGATACCAACCCGCCACCGATCCGCAAAGGTAATGTTATCATTGCAATGGTACCAACATTTTCATTTTATTCAAGGATATAAAATAGCTGTGTTATATTCGAGTGTAGTAAACTACTATCGGTCTCAAAATTGTTTTATTTTACCGCCAGAAAGATATTTGAACCAAAATCTTTACCTATGAGGCTATGATCGATCGAATGAACCAGCCCAACAACCATTTCTTCATAAAACATTTTTCGGTTTTAAATTTGTAAAATTGGAACAGACAATATTTCCCAGGATTATTAACAACATTACAAGGGATAACCCATCGCAAGATGCCTTTTAAGTCATTACCCAATAAGCGACCCATGTAACAATACAATACCTAAGGAAGCTTGTAATGAAAATATATAATCTTCTTATTCGTAAATTTGGTGGTTCCGATTATTATTTACTAGTTTTAAACAGTTGTAAATGATCGTTTCGGCTGTAACCTATCCAAAGTGGTTCATTTTCTTTAGGAATATATTGAATTTTATTGACTTAAGTTACCTAACGTTACTGTCATTCTTCAGGGCATTATTTATAGTAAAACTACGAAGTTTAGGTAATATTATGAATTTAACCTATCACAAAAATAAGTGCTGTCCAAAAAAACTATTTAAAAGCCCGGGTTGAAATATGTTTGAAAAAGTATAGTTAACACACAATATTAGTATCTAAATTCTCAAACCAACGCATAAGAATTATGTGGATTCAGATCATCTTCTACAGGGTGTGGTGTAGAATAGACTTATGTTGATGTGTGACACTTCTCTACAGCTGGAGTTGTCATATCTCACAATACAGGAGATTTCTTTGTTACAATACACAGCAAGTAAGATATACTTTGTTTGAAATGCAGCATGATAAAACCATTATTCAAACACTTATTTCAAGTTTTATATATTATATTAAACGTAGAATGGAGTCGAAGCTGGCAAACATAAGATTGAACCTGACAGAGTTGATCTCACAATCTCCAATATTGGTTTTGACCTTTATCAGATTCTTGCAGCAACTCCGGGCCGAGGACTTGTTTTCAAAAGCTTTTAGCCCTTACAAAAATATTCACTTAGCGTAAAAATGAACCTTTTCTTCAGACGAGGACGTTTTAACTATTGTTTTTAAACCTTCTTCCATATTCAGGTTCAAATATTGTATCCATAGTGTACCTTAGGCTGAATTTAAGTCTAGTAATTCTTAGGCTTTCGCGGCCGGTGTCACAGCTATAATCTTTAGTTCAGGTTCATAATAATTACTGTCAACCAATCAGTGACTAAGGATATTACCCATTTCAAACAGTGATGTGAACCAAACTAATCAAATGTCCCACAAGCCCAAACCTCAACTCTGTCAAACTCTTCAAAGTCAGTCCTCATCCATCTTGTATGTTGTAACAGCGAGCGAAACAATACTGAATGTACAATTTAAAACGTAAAACTAAAAAAGTAATTAAGAAAAATAAATCTTTAGTACATATATGCCCAGATGTGTCGATCAAAGTGTGAATTAAAACATTACTAGTCTTGCGGCCTCAGATCCGTTCGCTTCGCTCATGGTTCTGCTTCGGCCTCTCGGCTTAGGCATTCGCTTTTAATACTTTGCCCATATGTTTTATCGGAAGCAAATTTAAATGGTTAACAGTGCCAAAAAATCGTTTGTCCACGCATAACTTCTCTTAAGGGTAACTAAATATGTCGAATGATATATCTAATGATTCACTGAGTGTTCTTAGACCAAAACGAGCAATTTATCGCAATTATATATAACCATATATCAGGTTTGGACAAAGCTAAGAAAACATGGGAAAAACTCTTTTTGAGTTTAACTTGAGAAGGGCGAAACTGAAGCGATGTTTGTTGTTTGATGATGAATTTATGCATAAATACCTTTCAATCAAAGAAAATGAAGAAAATCGGCCTTATAGAACGGTCGTACTGACTGCCATTAGATTTTCATCAATTCTTTAATAATATATAGATTGGCAAAACCCGCAACAAATGACAAAAGATACTTGAACTCAAACCACGAGATGGGTTTTTGTGGAAAATAGCTGAAATATAGTTTTGGATATTACAATCACAATGAGGCCTTAGATACACTTGTTTCAGCTCTAGTAGCGATACCGTAACGGGTTGGTTTCGCGCACAACGCCAGAGCTAGTCACTCGGGTTCAATCCCCGCAGTCACCACTAGAATTTGTGCAGTTACGCTAGGCCAAGGTCGAGTGATAGAGAGGACTTCGGCTCGTTAGACAAGACAAGCTTTACCTTGTTACCTTTTTCAATTACGTAAAAAGCGAGATACAAAGTTTATAAACACGAACTGTCTTAGAGATGGTCGTTACTTATAGTTATAGTTTAAAATGTCTTAAACCTTCTGTATCAAAATGTTTCTAGGCATGAATTTCCCCCCAACATAATAAAAGTCACTTTTCAAATTTACAAAAAGTATTGTCGTAACACAATAACCCCCTGAATTGAGAGGAAAAGTAGGATTCCAACATTATTGTCACGTCAGAGGAAATACAATTTTAGTTTTGGCTCGACTCCTGGTCCTGATGTCACACTGGACGTGATATAATTCCCCAAACACATCTTCATTCCTCGAATATATCAGCTAAACTAACTTCACATAACTGTTCTTCTAAATTATAAAAAACCACCGAGATTTTGTTCACTATAATTAGTTAAATTGGAAATAATTTACCTTAAATAACATTGATACCATCTGGAATTAAAACTATAATGGTGAGTATTGGTGTTAAACAATACTACATGATCATAATCTTGATCGTGTATTTTTTACACTGATTACTAAAGAAATCAAAGACAAAATGTGTGAACCGAACCGGGACTCGAACCCGCGTCTCTCACTTCCCGGGTGATTATTCTAACCACTACACCACCTGGCCCACCTATTTATGCTTTCAAATTTGAATGATTATCAAAAACATAAGACTGTCAATACTGACTTAAAATTAACAAGCTGAAAATATTACAAACCTAATTTTAAAAATATGTCAATGTGTTTACGATAATAAATCATTTGACAAAGTTAGAGGTTCTATTTGACCAGGTGATTATGCTGACCACAAAAGGGGTTTTTAATAGTTAGTTACCAAAGTGAGAGGAGTAGCTTGATATGAAGAAAGAGAAAGAGCTCATTGCAAAAGGGTAAAGCAGGTTTTGATACAAAGAAACCCCAATATTTCCAAACAGCGTCACGACTTACCAAAGCTTAAAAAAATATATGTTTAAAAATTTGAATGTATATTATTAATAAAACCCTTTATTATTATGGGCCGCTTAAATTCCTGTTCATTATATTATCGTCCTTCAAGCCAGATGACTGCACTTCATTAAATTATACCCATTCTGCTCAGTGAGAATAATTCTTAAATTCAAACTCATTGTTGTGAAATCATTCAATAGAGATATTCTATTAAAGTCATTTCATATCCGTTACGAGAGTTTTCCATTACAAAAGAAAAATATTTTCCAACATTCTAAATGATACTGGAAAATGAAACACGACTTGTTCAGCAGGCAGATGTACATCATTCTACAATGATACAAATGACACGGCGAAGTGATGATTGTGAAGAATATTATATGTTTTCATGCAAAACACTTTGTAGAAAGCTATTTATCACATAAGCTGCAAGATAGGAATGACTGAGAGACATATGTCTGTCTGGAGTATAATGGATATTTACATAACAACAGCTGACTGACAATCTCATAAGGGTTTGTGACGTGTACATTTACAGTCTGGTGTGTCAGGGAGTTATTTCTGTGTGAGGTTTTATTGGTGAATTTCTTGATGTCGTTCTTGACCTCAGGATTCTCACCCTCAGGACACGTTTTGAGAATTATTTCAACACTTTATACGTATACATATGCACGTACGAGTTTTAATTATTTAAAACAGTAAATTTCCGTAGATTTCGATGAATTTTCAAGTAAATATGTATTTTAGGTTGCTTATAAAGTACACTAAAATGTATTTATCCATTCCCTGGTTTCAAAGTAACGGCCAACACAGTAATGTTTCATTATAGCAGGAAAGTGAGTGGTCCGATTTTGATAAAATTTGAAGTTTAACATAAATTTAAAATCGGAAAGGTTTAATTACAACTGAAAACACATATAAATGTCAGCGTATACTTAAAACCATTACGATATTATACTCGTTTTAGTTATGTTCACAACCTAATAGAAATTCATCTTTACTTTTCCCTAAACCTATCCGATTGTTAAACACTTCGATCGTGAAAAAGTGTACACGTATATTGTGAAACAATAGTGAGTAGCAAAAATATGAAACATAGAGATTTTCAGTTGATTAACTTATAAAAGGGCAAAACAAATGTATTCGTGTTTTGATTCACAAAACGTTTTCTGTGGTTGGATAAACAACCGGTTTGTAGCTCTGAGCGGTGAAATATAGGTTTTATAGTTTCGGGTTTGTGAATATATTCAGCACATTTAACTCACAAAACAAATTGATCCTGTTTGCTTACCTGTGTCTTGAAACTAATAGTTTTGCTGCAGATAGTAACATAATTATAATTATTTAAAAAATAAACCATTAAAACTCGCAAGTCGAAACCATTTGCTGGAGCTACAAGTTTTATCATTAAGGAATTATTACTGTGTTGGAGGGTTCTTAATAAATTAAGCTGTTAACACGTAATAGTATAATGCAGACGTAAAAAATTTATTTGAAAATGTTTGGAAATTTACGTTAAACCAATAACTGATACTTTACTTTTGATACTTTGCTTTGACACACCGACACACTCTGAGAGGGTATTTTAAGGTGAATATGGGATGAATGGTAAGTGTGATGAGTGTTTTGATAGATAAGATGTATTCTTGTCAAAAACTAGGACCGACTGTTCCCGAGACTGAACTATTAATTAATAGCCCAACGACCAATTTAATGGCCCAATCACTGCGGCTGGGAATCGAACCCGAGCAAATCTGGTGCGGAGCACGCACTGTACCACTGAGCTATGAGAATAACGAGAGTAATATCTCGAGTTAGTGTCGCCTTACACATTAGTACAGAGCAACATTGTTGTGAATACTTGTTGGAAAAGACCAGTATCATTGTAACACTGTGGAACAAAGTGATTAGTGTTACGAGTACATATGTTAGTGTTGGAACAGTCGACAGAAGGATGTATTAGTCTTCATGTCTCCCATGTTTGCACCTGATCTCTGTGATGTATGGTGTGAACATGGATCTTCTTAATCACAAAGATGGAAATGTAACTCTACTCACGACAGTGAGATAATTATCCGAGATGTTTTAAAAGTAACATTTTAAAATATTTAGAGGGAATAATAGTAGCGTTGCGTAGCTATTTTGATGAAAGTCTTAAAAGACGGCCGGAGAGAGCCCATATGGGTCTAAAACTTCCTTACCTAATAAAATACGTATTACATCGTTTCGAGTTCTATGTTCTTATAGATATATCAAGTTTAAACAACCTTATGAATAATTCATTGTTTTACGAAATTACAAACAAGACTTAGAGTTTATGTACAGCAACCTTTACGTTTTAGCTTCCAAAGAAATACATTTTATTTAAGTACATTATACAGTTTGTAACATCATATACAGTATTTACTCTATGCTATAAGCAGTGTCCACGACGTCCATATCCAGCCGCCTCTTGTTTTTGTAATGTACACTGAACTACTTTGCCCTACATTATTTAAAAACAAAATTACGAGAGCTCGAAAATATGGCTTGTGAAGTTTTCTCACGATGGGTTCTTTTCCAAGTCATTCATTTCAAGATATGAACTTTTTGAACTGGTTAGGTTACAGCAAAACCATTAGTCATCCAATAAACTACACCTAAACACGACCACGTGCCAAAATATAAATAAAAAACTAATATTAAAACAAAAAACAGTGGTTTTGATCGTACCGCTGGTGTAACAGCTGGTGTAAAGGTGAGGAGCCAAGTTAGAAGCGACATTACGACGGGTAGAGTAGAGTACGTCAGCTGGTGTAAAGGTGAGGAGCCAAGTTAGAAGCGACATTACGACGGGTAGAGTAGAGTACGTCAGCTGGTGTAAAGGTGAGTGATCAAGTTGAAGCCGACATTACGACGGGCAGAGTAGAGCACGTCCGGTGTAAATGCGAGAGCCTGTAGCAAACATCACGACTGGCAGAGCAGGTCATAACGTGCAGCGCAGGTTCGCTTCAGCCAACACACGACGGGCAGAGTAGAGCACGTCAGCTGGTGTAAAGGTGAGGAGTCAAGTTAGAAGCGACATTACGACGGCAGAGCAGAGCACGCCTCAGCCGGTGTAAAGGTGAGGAGCCCGCCAGAAGCCGACATTACGACGGCAGAGCAGAGCACCAGCCGGTGCAAAGGTGAGGAGCCGCTTGTATTTACACGACGGGCAGAGCAGAGCACGTCAGCTGGTGTAAAGGTGAGGAAGTTGTTTTATCACACGACTGGCAGAGTAGAGCACGTCAGCCGGCGTAAAGGTGAGGAGCCAGGTTGAAGCGACATCACGACGGGAGAGCAGAGCACGTCAGCTGGCGTGGTGAGAGATCGGCCAGGAAGCGACATTTCACGACTGGCAGAGCAGAGCACGTCAGCCGGGTGTAAAGAGTATCGCCAGAAGCGACATCACGACTGGCAGAGTAGAGCACGTCAGCCGGTGCAAAAGGAGAGGATTAGAAGCCGACATCACGACGGCAGAGCAGAGCACGTAGCTGGTGCAGCCGCGAGGTTCAGCCAAATCACGACGGGCAGAGCAGACGTCAGCTGGTGCAAAGGTGAGGAGCCCGCCAGAAGCAACATCACGATCTGGCAGAGTAGAGTACGCCCAGCCGGTAAAGGTGAGGATCGCCAGAAGTACATCACGATCGGGCAGAGAGATACGTCAGCCGGCGTAAAGGCGAGGAGCCCGCCAGAAGCGACATTACGACGGCAGAGCAGAGCACGTCAGCTGGTGTAAAGGTGAGGATCGCCAGAAGCCGACATCACGACGGCAGAGCAGAGCAACGCCCAGCCGGTGCAAAGGTGAGGACCGTTGTAGCCAAACATCACGACTGGCAGAGCAGAGCACGCCAGCTGGTGTAAAGGTGAGGACTGGCTAGAAGCCATTGACACGACTGGCAGAGCAGAGCACGTCAGCTGGCGTAAAGGTGAGGATCGGGTTGTAGGCCGACATCACGATCTGGCAGAGCAGAGCACCCGCCGGTGTAAAATGCGAGAGATCGCTTTAGAAGCCAAACATCACGACGGCAGAGCAGAGCACGTCAGCTGGTGCAAAGCTGCGAGGATCACAGCGACAATCACGACTGGCAGAGCAGAGCACGCCCAGCTGGCGTAAAGGTGAGGAGCCGCTGGTGGTTTCAACATCACGACTGGCAGAGCAGAGCACGTCAGCCGGTGCAAAGGTGAGGATCGGGCTGGTAGCTTCACATCACGACTGGCAGAGCAGAGCACGTCACGGCGCAGCTGCGAGGATCGCCGGTAGCCAACATCACGACTGGCAGAGCAGAGCACACCCAGCTGGTGCAAAGGTGAGGAGTCGCCAGGTTTATCACGACGGGCAGAGCAGAGCACGTCAGCTGGTGTAAAGGTGAGGATCGGGCCAGAAGCGATCATCACGATCTGGCAGAGCAGAGCACGTCAGCCGGTAAAGGTGAGGATCGCCAGGTAGCAACATCACGATCTGCAGAGCAGAGCAACAAGCTGGTGTAAAGGCGAGGACGGGTTGAAGCCAATCACGACTGGCAGAGCAGAGCACGCCCAGCTGGTGCAAAAGCGAGGGTCGCCGTCACCACACCTGGCAGAGCAGAGCACAATCCCAGCTGGCGCAGCCGCGAGGAGCCCGCCAGGTACCAAAACATCACGACTGGCAGAGCAGAGCACGTCAGCCGCGCAGCCGCGAGGATCGGGTTGAAGCCGACATTACGACGGGCAGAGCAGAGCAACGTCAGCCGGCGTAAAGCAAGTGAGGAGTCGGGTTGAAGCGACATCACGACGGCAGAGTAGAGCACGTCAGCCGTGCAAAAGGCGGAGATCGCCAGGAAGCGACATTACGACGGGTAGAGTAGAGTACGTCAGCTGGTGTAAAGGTGAGGAGTCAAGTTAGAAGCGACACGACGGTAGAGTAGAGCATCAGCTGGTGTAAAGGTGAGGAGTCAAGTTAGAAGCGACATTACGACGGGTAGAGTAGAGTACGTCAGCTGGTGTAAAGGTGAGGAGTCAAGTTAGAAGCGACATTACGACGGGTAGAGTAGAGTACATCAGCTGGTGTAAAGGTGAGGAGTCAAGTTAGAAGCGACATTACGACGGGTAGAGTAGAGTACGTCAGCTGGTAAAGGTGAGGAGTCAAGAAGCGACATTACGACGGGTAGAGTAGAGTACGTCAGCTGGTGTAAAGGTGAGGAGTCAAGAAGCGACATTACGACGGGTGGTGAGTAGGTACGTCAGCTGGTGGAGAGGAGTCAGCAGTGACATACGACGGGTAGAGTAGAGTACGTCAGCTGGTGTAAAGGTGAGGAGTCAAGTTAGAAGCGACATTACGACGGGTAGAGTAGAGTACGTCAGCTGGTGTAAAGGTGAGGAAAGTGTTAGAAACACACGACGGGTAGAGCAGAGTACGTCAGCTGGTGTAAAGGTGAGGAGTCAAGAAGCAACATGACGGGTGCAGAGTAGAGTACGTCAGCTGGGTAAAGGTGAGGAGTCAAGTTAGAAGCAACATTACGACGGCGGTAGAGAGTACGTCAGCTGGTGTAAAGGTGAGGAGTCAAGTAAGCGACATTACGACGGGTAGTAGAGCACGTCAGCTGGTGTAAAGTCAAGTTGAAGCGACATTACGACGGGTAGAGTAGAGTACGTCAGCTGGTGTAAAGGTGAGGAGTCAAGTTAGAAGCGACATTACGACGGGTAGAGTAGAGTACGTCAGCTGTGTAAAGGTGGGAGCCAAGTTAGAAGCGACATTACGACGGGTAGAGTAGAGTACGTCAGCTGGTGTAAAGGTGAGGAGTCAAGTTAGAAGCGACATTACGACGGGTAGAGTAGAGTACGTCAGCTGGTGTAAAGGTGAGGAGTCAAGTTAGAAGCGACATTACGACGGGTAGAGTAGAGTACGTCAGCTGGTCGATTGTGAAACCACTCTCATTCCAATACCGCAACTTCAACACACTTATTCACTCACCACTTTTGCCTCCAATCGGAAATGGATTTCATTCTCTGATTTCCTCCGAAACCTTATTTACTGTTGTGTGTTCAGGTAAATACACGTATTCCAAATGATACTTTAAGTAAAAAGCTTCTCTGACGTTCACCAGTGGGGCTTGTGAAAGGGTTTCATTCGACTGCATATCGTTACGTAAATATACATGTACACGTGTCTGATTTAAATACAAGTACATTAAGCGTTTTAAAACATCGTTTGAATTTTCGCCCCATTTTATAAACGGTGCTCAGACTGGCCTCGGGGCCGCTTTATTTGGGTACCACTAAATTCTTGCGTTATATCCTAAAACAAAGCTACAAACCCAAATTTTGTAGGAATACCAGGGGTTCTTGCAAGAGATGCCTATAAAACAACTGAAAACATATTTTTTTGCATGATACATTATACAAGACAAACAAGAATGTACTTGATGCTAAAGAGATGTTTCAGTGTACGCGGTGAGTGCGGTCTACCACATACATTCTCTCCCTACACACTCAATATACTAAACATGTCTCTTTGCACAGTTACCATCATGGTAGTTCTTTGTTGTTGGCCATGGTAGAGCTTCCAGGGTTGAAATATTATTAGAGACGTGTTCCATAGTGTTTTGTGATCGGAAAGAACACGACGTTTGAAATCTGATTCTATAATCTAGTTCGTTCGGTGCACACCGCGTCAAACATCAAAATAATAGGATATTTTAGTATCGTATGGAGTACCATCTAGTCAAGTCTGTGATTGACTGTACAAGAATACATATATCTTTATTCAACAGCTTTAAGCATAAACAGTCATATACATTGGTTTATAATACGAGTTACTGAGTTACTTGCTGTCTGCTAACCTATTGGTCACAGGCTGTTAACCGTCCATTGTAGCAGGATTCCACTATCGATGTCCCTCATTGGTTCGACTCTATCGAAAAGATTTCTTCAGGACTGGTTGCCAGCTTCCGGAGAAACAATGATGTTTTCGTTGAAGTTATTATAGTTTTCAATTATTTCAATTGTTTCTCGATTACTCACGGATAATAATGTGAAATGTGGATCCGATCCTTTTTCTAGCTTTTCACCTGAGGACGGTATCAGATTCCAGATTACGAAACGTCGTGCTCTTCTTGTTCCCTAGACACTTATGGAAAACGTCCGTAATAATATTTAAACCTCAGATTGCAATGATTTTGGTACATTAGTGTCATAGACTTACTTTAAGTTAAAAATACGATCTTAACTTTTGATCAAATTGGCATTGTAAATCTAGCATAACTATGTGAGTTACATCAATGTTTTTCGTTCACCATTTAAATAACTATTTAGCAACAGTACATAGGATTAAGGTCCAATTAGAATCCAAATTTGAACCCGGGCTGTGAGATTGCCAGATCTAGAATGCATGGAAGACTCATGTTTATGTATATGATTCTCAAGACCTCGTCTCCTCCCTCTCTCTCAAGGGGACTGAACTTAGTTCAGATTCAGTCTCAGTTTGGATTAGTGCTTGTACTAGTTGCAATATACTCGTATGTCATGAATGCTCTAGTCACCTACTCTAGGCTGTGATTCAATAATGTTCACTGTCTTTGTTAAATCACAACCACACTCCAATATGTGGATTTTCTATTGGTAAGAACTTTCGCAAGCGATGCTTGTATCTTCGGACCTGACTTACAGTTTATGGTTTAGTGAAAGCATCTGAAGTGAACAGTTGCGTAACGTCACGTAAGTTGGTTTCACGAGCCAGATTTGACCACGGGGTTGGAGGCCGAAGGCCGGAGCGAGACTATGCTCACAACCTCATTACGGCCGTGGTAAAAAAACGGCCGAATTCTGAAAGCGAGGCTGTGAACGGAACGAATTAAAGTAATAAATTGCAAGTAAAATTTGATTCACTCATACCATAGGCGCTTAAGCGCTTAGCTGCGTGGTGGCCTGGTTTTAATTTCAAGTTGTTTTAAAATCGTGTTAGAAAGTTGTTGTAAATAAATCTGTTTAGTGACTCTGTTTATACAAATGACTAGAGCCATTGTGCAGAACATCCTATGCTTGACACAGGGAGATGCGGGTGTGTTCTATGCTTGTCTTGTGTCATGTACCAGGGACTGTGTATCTTTGATCCACACACTTTCTGTGTTACAAACACCCTTGTACTGTCCAAGTAGACTTTGTCTAGTGGTCTTATATTATACAGTAGTATATAAAGTGTCCAGTAGTTAGGGAATCATATTCCCTATATTTCATCAGTAGGTCTTAAAAAGAAGCGTTATAGTACGAGCTCTGGTCCAAACCACTTAATTCAATCAACGACTACAACACGTGTTGTGTCAGTAGTAATACTTTACTCAGCTCACACAACAAATCATAAAAAGCACAGTAAACCATGAATAATGTGCAGAGAGCGTCTATTACATACAAGACAAACAGAGAAATGCAGGATGTCTCCAAGTGAGATAAATTATTCTGGACACAAAATGTGCATCAACTCAGCTGATATCCTGCACTGCTGCAAGAGATTCTTGTACGTCTAACGTATATTATACTCAAAAGCCTTTTGCTCATTCTACTGTAGTAAAGATTTACTTTGAAAGGACGCTGTTTGACAGTTTTGACTATTTGACAGTTAGGTTACATCAGGTGAAAGAAGGTTCGTCGTTTTCCAGTTGTTACTTGCGCGTTGTCGTGTGTACCTTCATTAGACAAATTTAAGCTTTCTCTGAGGAGACCACTGAGGCATAACTATACAAACAATATAATATTTGAGTAAAATGGGCAACCAGTCAACAGTTACGTACTGATACTCTTTGTGCTTGGGAGTTTAATTTTCTGTTCAACCAATGACGGCTGAAAGAGTGAGTTTTGGAAAATGCTTCACGTCTGGACAGCATTAGGACCAGGAGCTGAGCCAAGACGTAAATTGTATTTTCTCTGACAAGACGATATGTTCTTCTTACCTTATTTTTTAGTGATGGTTCAGAAAGAAATATTTCAAAACATCCATTGATACAACATTTCGTACAAGATATCCTCCATAACATTTAATTTGTATCAAGCATTTTATAATAATAGCACAAAAACTCAGTGTCAATACTTTACGCAATAGATTTTAAATTTGGTTGTTTTTAGCCGAGAAATGGTTTATCCCAAAACATACTAAATATACCCCAAAAAACTATTGTGAAAGAGAATCCTTTGTAGTCCCAACTTCACCTCGTTTAAGACTACTTTTATTTGTACAATATTATTGAAATATGAGATGCTTTTGAAAAGAAGTTTGAGAGTGCAGCTGTCAACTGAGTTGTCACTGTATTATAGTAAAGCCAATCGACTAAGCGATCAGGCAGTACAGACTGTCAAGTGTAACTAAGCCCAAGTGTATTATCCTCTGCAACTAGTTGTAGTTGGCTCTCAGTTCTGCCAACTGTGTCTATTAATCTTTCCACTGTAAACCCAAATGAAGACTGATCACCTCTATTTGTTCAAATAGACACGCTTCTGCTATTTTTAGAAACGTAAGAGAAAAGTACATGTAATTTGGTTGCAATTGCAAAAAATAATAATTGGCGGATTGGTATCTCGTGCGACTCCAGAACTCTTCACTCCGATCGGGTTCGATCCCTGCAGTCACCACTTACAGTTTGTAATGTGACCATCGGTGACGCAACATCGAGGTTGGAGGTGGACCTGTAGACCTATCATTGCCTCGTTAAAAATGACAAACTTTTTTACTTTCTCCTACATATTTTACAAAATATTAGTTTTTCAAAACTTAATTTATGTTGTTTCATAAACCAAGTTTGAAAATTAGCTAAACAACAAAACGTTGAAAGTTGTAATGAATAACGTGTTTACAAGATCTAAAGAAACTATTGCCTGGTAAATATCTTTACTCTTGTAATAGAGTAGTAGAGCTATAGTATTTGCGTTAGACGTAGATGCTAGTCTTGCCAGCGAAAGGCCTCGCAAATAAATTATTTAAAGTATTGGCTTTTTTATTTTATTTCAACGAATTACTAGACACGTCCACACTCTTCTTCTAGTATATGAAACTTCACATTGCTTAACGCTTGTAAAATATTTCACAAATACATTATAGACCGTGTATTTATTTAAAGTAAGAATTACAAATTTTCTTCCACCCATAAAAAATCTTAAGAATTCTATAACAATATGTTTGTAGTTATTATAACAGCTATGAAAAGTAAAGTAACGAGTGTCCTACGAAGAGGTTTAAATGTTTACTTTCATACAACGTGCCCATTCATGCACCGAACATTTAAATAATTTTTACAGTTTACAAAGTAGGTTCTAAAAATATTCTAAAATGTCAGCACCCTAACCTTTGTGTAGAAACAAATGACGGCATATTGAAGAACGATACTTTAAAACATTGTGCAAGCTTGTTTTATATTGTATTACATTCTAGGGCAATGTGAATTTTGAAACAAAAAACTGGAACACAGCCTAATGAAAACCTAAAGTCCAAAATTATTCAAAATGTAACCCAATCCACAGCAACACACTGATAACAGCGTTAAGAAATGATTTGTAAGCTCTTACAAAGAAACTCCGTGGTATCCGGAGAAGTTCCTTTCTATTGATCGTTTTAGTCCTCATCATTATTGAAGCTAAGGGTATAAACCTTTTCCCGTAACCCCATTAAAAGAAGTCACATACAGTTAAATCTGGTGATCAGGATGGGCAATATAAAAAACCACTTCCACGACCAATCCAACGGCCATGAAGGTTTCATTTAGTAATAAATCAGATAATAACGCGTGAAAGTACGAGTTTATTATCTCGTAGTTTTTATAGGAAGCAAATTGGTAAAACTTTCAATATGCCACCATTGTTTTACTAAAAGGTTAGGGAGCTGAAATTTTCCCAGAATATTGTTATAACCTACTTTGTAAACTGTGTAATGTTTAAAATATTTCGGTGCATGAATGGGCACTTAATATAAAATTAAACGTTTAAACCCTCGTTTACAATTTCGGTATATCACATACATTTTATGCAAACTCGGTGCCAATATTTAAAATAGTTTGTTGATTACATAAAAATATTATCGAACTATGCCAACATCTTTACAATATGTAACTGTATTTACATAAAGTCTACTGTTTCGATAGTACAGATTCCTAATCCACTAATAGTGTTATTTAAACATGTTGTACCTTTATCAGCAAAATCGTAAAACATCGAACAATAATAATAGTTATTACTTTTCAAATATCCAACTGATAATATTTTTATCACCGAGTACTGCTCAATTAAGTCAGGTATTGAAGACGGCATATTACGGTGTAATCTACCCACAACGTTCTTATGGATTGGCCTTGGTGGGTGATGCTATGGTCATTGAGCCTGCTTTTCTCCAACTAAAGCAGTCCGAATCACGCAACCTAATAGAGCCGTGTAGGCCAGCCTTCAAACACTTGAAATAATTAACTCTACCTTGCCCTATATTTGAAACGTGTTTTTCAAATCAAAATGAAATTTTTAGGAGGGAAGTAACATTCACTCTATGAAACTAGAGGCAGGGGGAAACCACCGAACTGGGAGACACAGGACGACAAAGCCACCTCTCAAATCAAATCAAATCAAATCAAGTTTATTGTCGCAACACATTTACATGTATGACAACGTCAAAAAGATACAATCAAGCATTACAACTATCAATAAATTCATTTACAGAATAAACACTTAGCTTAATCAAATACTTTTAAGTTTTTCTTAAAATCTACTAAATTCATGTTTTTTAGGTATTGTGGTAGATTATACAGTTTTAAACCAAGTTCAAATGAGCTATTAATTGTAGATTTATAATTACATTGGTTAATTCTGAGGTGGCTATTATATCTTGTATTGTGACAGTGAACTAAACTATTTGTAGGTATTATATTCAAATTTGATTTTACATACATAAGGCATTCTAAAATAAATAGAGAAGTAACAGTAAGGACATTAAATTTTTTAAACAGAGGTTTACAATGTTCCCTAGCTTTGGCACCAGCAATTATTCTTATCGCTCTTTTGCAAAATTAATGCTTTTTTTACGTGCCCACTATTCCCCCAAACAAAGATACCATAAAGCAAATGACTTTGAACATGAGCATAATAAACAGATATAAGAACATCTACAGTTACAAGGTATTTAAGCTTTCTAAGCAAAAATATGGCTTGTGAAACTTTACACACTAGGTCTATGTGACAATTCCATTTAACATTAGACTGCAAGTAAACACCAAGAAATTTTACCTTATCAATATTACTAGTAAGTTTGTGACTGAAATTAATACTTTGTGTTTTATCCTTATTTAAACATAAAATGTTGGCTGCAGACCAATCATCAATGACAGAATTACAACTTAAAATTAAATTATAAACTAAATTAAAATCTTTACAACTAATTTTGAACCCAAGTCATCAGCATACATATAACACAGAGAACCAGTATCTTTAACAGTAGCAGGTAGGTCGTTTACATAAACTATAAACATTGTTGGGCCTAAGATGGACCCCTGTGGAACACCTGTTAAAACTGGTAAATATGAAGACATACTACCATTACAGCAAACGGCTTGTGATCTATTTGAGAGATATGAACTTAATAATGTTAATGAACTCTGATCAAAACCATAATACTTGAACTTATCTAATAAAATATTGTGTGAAATGGTGTCAAAGGCTTTCGACATATCATAAAAGTTGCCAACTATCTTATTTTTAGAGTCTAATAAAAACAATCTTTCATAAATTCAACAATAGCAGAACATGTACCTCTTTTAGACCTGAAACCATACTGATCTGTTGAGAATAATACATTATTTTCAAAATATTCAATTATCTGTTTATTTATTAACTTTTCCAACACTTTAGATAGAATCGGCAGAATAGAAACTGGACGATAGTTACTATAATCAGATTTGTCACCTTTTTAAATAACGGTACAACCTTTGCAAATTTGAAACAGTCAGGAAAAACAGAGTTGTCAATACACAAATAAAAAGGTAAGTTAAAACTTCAACAATATAAGGCAGACAATTTTAAAATTTGAGAATTAAGATTATAGACATCTAGACTAGGACTATTGCTTAACATACAAATCTCATGATACACTTGCTCAACAGTAACATTTTTAAATGCAAATGAAGAGGGTAAAACATTTAAATTTAATTTATTCAAATAGAAACTCACATTATTAACAGACAAAGGTACACTGTTTACAGTACATTTAACATTTTCAATAAAACATTCATTAAATTTGTCACTTGAGTAGAGATAAAATTTATTAGCAGAAGGTAGGTCATTTTTACTTACACTTTCATTTACAATGGACCAGATTGCTTTAGGTTTATTATTTGCATTATTAACTCTATTACAATTATAGGCTAGCTTGGCCTGCTTTAACTCATATTTATATTTTGATTTTAAATCGAGATAAGAAGTTCTGTAATTTAAGTTACCCGTACTTATAAATAGATTGTATACATAAATACACTGTTCCTTCATTTTGAGAAGATTACCATTATACCAGCTTGTTGCACTGTGATTATTTTTCTTGTTACTGACAAGTTTTGTGGGAAAAGCTAAGTTAACAATTCCTAAGAAAATATCCAAGAAATAATCAAACTTATCATTAAGTGAACTTAAAACATACAAAGACAACCAATTTATTCCACTAAGTAAAGTAATAAAGTAACATATATTCAGATCATGGATAGGTCTTATTTCAATTTTACTTGTTTTGTTTAAATTTGTAGGTCTATTACAATTCATTTTCTCCAGGTTTAATACACTTTCCATTACAACAGCATGGTGATCTGAAAGTAACATAGGCTCAACCCAAGAGTTTAACCTTTCAAAAGATATAGAAGTTGCAATATTGTCAATACATGTTCCTTTACCCAAGCCAGATAGGCTGGGCCTAGTAATCCCTAAGACAGTGGTGTTTAAATTAAGACTTGTCAATAAATTTAAGAGTACAGATCTTTTTGCTCCATCAACCAAAATCTACATTTAAATCATAACCTAGTATAAGAAGAATTGGTTTTATTTTTATTACAGAGAACATCTAAAACATTATACATACATTCAATAAATTTATCAAAATTACTATCATCTGGGACACGATATATCTCGAGATAAGTAACATTTAAACATTTTATAAAAACTGCAGCAATTTCACAAATTTGCGAGATAGAGCGTTCAACAATATATGTTAGTTCTTCATATTCAAGGTCAGATTTAATAAAAATACCAGTTCCGCCTCTTTCCGGAAGGTCTATTATAAGCACTAGCCAGCTTATAGCCGATAAGTTCAATATTTGAGAGATTATCACGGCTTAACCAATGTTCGCATATGCCAATCAGGCCTACATCATACTTATCACACACTATCTTGAGATCGTCTAGTTTACCCAAAATCCCTTGAGCATTCCAATGCATTACCGTTAACTTATTGAGTTCGACAACAGGAGATGAGAAGATACTTTGTTTCAAGCTAAACTTGTTACTGATTGATTTTGGCCTAAAAAATGTTGCTCATTGTCCCTAGACTTACTGGTAAAATGTTTCTTGGGAGGGCGATATTTACCCACAATACAGCCTTGCGGCCACAGATTAGGATGCATAAGATCATAACCTATTTCATACGGTACCAACTTTAAAGAACTGTAGAGCTAAAACGAGTGTCTAGCTTTTCACACACATAGGTTTGAGAGTCATTCAAACCTTTTAAGTAAGT
The DNA here is from genome assembly GCA_018831715.1 of Matsumurasca onukii. Lineage (NCBI taxonomy): Eukaryota > Metazoa > Arthropoda > Insecta > Hemiptera > Cicadellidae > Matsumurasca > Matsumurasca onukii. The sequence goes on along the minus strand of CM032058.1, from coordinate 8,372,767 downwards.
TGTGACAGCATTAGTGTCCATCTCAGGATCTAGTCCAGATAGAAATAGCCAAAACAACTTTTTACAGTCTTTAGAGAAGCTGTATCACTTACCTCCTAGTACCATACACAACTTTACTCCTTGGATTAGATTTCAAAACATCGCTGAAAGTCTTTCCACTTTGCACATGAGAATTTACATTAGTAGTAGGCCTGTACTGAGTAGATTTGGGACTTGTCTCCAAGTTGGGCCTAGGTTTATCATACTGAAATTTTGTGGAACCTCTCGATTGATTAAATTGAGATTTATGGGCTTAGGGTCACTTTTGTTTGGTTGGTTTTCCGATTGTCAAATCTAGAATTTGTAAAAGTCCTTGTTACATTCTCATTGTTAGGCTTAGGTTTACTTGTTAAAGAGCTTGAGTTTACTTGAGAATCCTTCCTGTCAGAGGAAGGAGAGAATTTATCACTCGTGTTCGGGCCTATGTTAGGTGAGATATCCTGCACAAATTCTTCAGACCTAGGCTCAGTCTCCTCTGAAGCCACAGTAGGTAAAGGCCTAGCTAGACCTATGTTACTACCAGAGTCCACAAGCGCATCATATTTAAAGGATATGTCTGCTAATCTCTCACTTACCTTACCATTGATCACTTAAAACGTCCATTCTTTAGATAAATCAAGATTGCTTTGACTTTGTAATTCAAGTTACCAAGAACAACGTTTAGAAATAGTAGGCCAGTCACAAGTATCGTCAAATTTAGTAGATTTATTAAACAACATTTCCAATTTATTTTACAAGTGAGCAAAACCATTTAACATGTTCCGCTAGCTCATTAATAGTACAAAAACGCATCGTTATAATATTTACACACTCAGAATGGAAAGAAAGCTTACAAAACCATCGCAATATTGCTAGGTTAGAATCAATGTGCCATTTTGCAACTCTCACAGGTGGTCATTTCACCTTCGTCATCGTCCATTTCACAGATCCTCTTTTACTAGCAAGTTCAATTCCATTGCCACTATTGGTTTTCATTATCCCCGAATATCTGTAACGCTTGATACGAGATTTTGTTGTTAACGTTAGATGGCAGTTGAAAATAACGCTACCTCGCCTCTATATTTTAGAAACGTGTCTTTTTTCAAATTAAAATGCGGTCTCTTAGGAGGAAGTGACATTCACTCTTATGAAACTAGAGGCAGGGGAAACTACCGAACTGGGAGACACAGGACGACAGTTTACCTTCTCAGGTAGGAGTTGCCAAATTCGACCAAAAGTGCCCCGAAGCTCAAGGCTTTTGAAACTCGTATGAAAAAGGTTTTGGCCGCAGAGACATTTTTTAGTACAGACGAGTTTATGGCACACGACTGGGAAAGCGCGGAACACACTGTCTGTTTCCGGGACAAGAGTGGAACAATTCGAATGAATGAGAGAGAGTGAATGTCAAAAAACTATGTATGAACGGGATTTAAAAGTTAGCATGTTGGAAAATTTTAGCTTAAAAGAATAACTGACGATTGCGTAACATGTCGCATGTTTTCGCAATAAACCGTTTATTTATTTATCACGACTGAAGACGCTGCAGATCTAACGACGAGGCGTCATCACCTCAAACAGCCGTCACCTAGGAATAAAATGTTGTTTACTGTTACTTTGTTGAGTGAAAGGTAATTTAAACCTGATTTGAATTATGGTTTTCAACCTCTCATGAAGATGTATGACTAGGATATCTCACTAGAGTTTCATTGTTTACAGAATGATGCTCGACTCAGAGAGAAGGATTGCACCACGTGTAACGATAAATCTTCTCTTGTGATTCTCTCTCTCTCATCAATTGCACTCTCAGCTCACAATTATTCAATGCTCATTACAATATGTTGTAATATGATTGTATTTCTATGGAGTATTATTTTAAACAGAGCCTTTGACTTAAGAACTTGGTAGACATTGTGATGAGTTATTTGGCCGAGGGGGTATTTCTTGCTTGGTCTTGATTTGTATGGCAACAAGTCGTTGTCTCTGACAGTGGAGGCCTGTGCAGCTGGGCTGTGCTGGGCATGTAAGTTCCTGTATGTGAGAGTGAAGGCCTGTGAGCTAGACTGTACTGGGCATGCAAGCTCATGCAGTGTGAACAGCTGGTGCTCTGGTTTGTGAGCAATGCACTGCAAGAGGGAAGAGAGGGGTGCAGAGAGATAACACGGGTGAGTCTGTGTCCAGGCAGTGTGTGTGTGAGGAGAACACAAGGAAGTCATATTGTGAGTGTGTCTGTGGAGACGGTTGTGACTGGGGAGTCGACACAGTGATTGTTGGTGTGATAATAGTGTTTCTGGGGTGAGTTATTACATTACCTATTATATTTTGTATATTTAACTATAATCATTTTATTGGGTCATTGAATATAAAATATTAAGAGCTGATCTGTTGTGGCAAGTTTTATATTGAGAGCCGCTCAGATCTGGTTAAAGATTTTGACATTTAAATATAACTAATAATAATTAAATACGAGCCAGTATCTGAATAATATTTTATTGTGTTAATATTTTAGTAGCAATATTCTTTTAGGCCTATCAGTAAGTCGAGTTGTTGGGCAGAGTATTTGAGTTTGATTGACAGAAATTGTCTTGAGCCTGTCAAGGCCCGCACCGGCTACATATAGTGGGCAATACATTGAGCCTATATTGATTGTTTTGGGCAATATTAAATATTAGGGATACTGGCGGATTTGAGTTTCAGGTTAGCTAGGTGAATTTTGGACGTAAGGCCTGCCGTTGGATTGCAGTTAATACGTAGCTGGGCGTGTGAGTCCATTTCACCGGAGTCCTAGCGTAGTGGGCTTAGGCCCGGCGTGTGAAAACCAAATAATAAGCACAGTACGAAATAGAACTTGCGGTATACTGGGGACCTGGTTTTGTTAGCTGTTACCGGTGGGTATTGTAGACCCCGTTGTGCAGGTCACACCAAGGCGTTGGAGCGTGCAGGCGACCAGTTCTGTCAGAGGTACTGTGCTACGTGTATATCTGGTGGTGTGGTGTTTTGTTTACAGAGTCCTGCCGTAAATACCGGAACCCTGGAATAATACCCAGCCAATAGTAGGCTGAGTTGTCTGTGGCAATAAATTTATTTGTGCGAGCCAAACTTGTTCTTGGGGCAGGAAAGTTTGTCGCAACATAGGTATAAGACTAATTTTTTTATGATTGTAACGGCGTTTTGATTATTTTGGTAACGTCATTGTGCTTTTTGCAATCGAACATCCTCAGTGGACTTACTGAGACTGGTTCAGGTTAATGTAGCTCTTCTTTATTTACTTTTGTCTCAGTGCTGCCAACTTCTTTCTTCTTGCGTCAGGTGTACCATCCGCAGTTGCGAGATCAGCATACGTAATGAGGCACAGCGAACCCGATTAGGTGAAGATCAACCAATAGACGCCGACATTCTTCAATGGTCAACCATGCATGGATTTAAATATGTACATAATTAGAGCGCAGTTGAGTTAATGGGAGTGCAGAACACCTTAAAGGACCGGCCAATGAAGTAAGTCGACGTCTATTGTTTGATATATTGGGAAGCTTCGCCCAATCGGGTTCACCGTGGCTCATACGTACACAAATCTCGCAACTAAGGTTGGTACACCTGACGGAAGAAGGGGACAGTTGGCAGCACTGTGACAGAAAGTAAATAAAGAAGAGCTTAAGTCACCTGAACCAGTCTCAGCAAGTCCTCTTAGGATGCTCCATTGCAAAATGAGCGAAACGTTTTGCACTGTAAATAGTGTTTTGATGCGGTATGTACCGGAAGCCTTAGATGATAAACGTAACATACAGCTTAAGTTAATTTTGAGGCATTTAAACATCAGCATTTTAATTTATCCAAGTTTAATTGTGTCTAAAGGTGTCAATATTACTAACAAACGAGAATTTTAGTTACGATTAAACAAAACAATCTCTACCTTTACGTGAATATATATATATACGTTATCGATATAAGTGAGCTCAGCAGCAGATTCACAGAATAGGTTCTCTTACATTGTCAGCTGATGTGACGTCATCTGACAACTCCAGCTGCTGACAATTGTGAGCCATCAACTCCATGTCTTACACCAGTCTCTGCGGTGTCTTATGAATCACTCAACAGAGTGGTAAAAACAAGTGGTATGGTTTCTTATACGCAGATAATGTTCAACGAATTCTAGCAACGTTAAATATATATATAAGAGTATGTATTCAAAACTCCCAACATTTATACTTTAATAACGGTTTAAACCCGTTTTTATGGTGAAAGTATACGTGAAAAATAATTGACCGCAAACGAAAAGTGCAGTAAGCAATTAAGATGAATGTTTACAGAGAGGAGAAGAGTTTTAAATTACAGGAAACCGTGAGGCGAATGCCTGTCTAACTTGTTCCTTTTAAGCAAAAAGTATGAAATTTAAAAACCTTCATTTAGCACAGTTAAAGGGTGCATTAAACAATTAGAGGAGAATGTGTCAGAGAGGAAGAGAATGTTGAAGTGCAGGAAACCGTGAGACAAATGACTGTCAACTGCTGTCTCACTTGTTCCCTCTTGTGCACAGAGTGTGAACTGTAACAATTCTTAGTTTATCACAGTTAAAGTGTGCATTAAACAATTAGAGGAGAATGTGTCAGAGAGGAAGAGAATGTTGAAGTGCAGGAAACCGTGAGACAAATGACTGTCAACTGCTGTCTCACTTGTTTCTTGTGCACAGAGTGTGAACTGTAACAACTCTTAGTTTATCACAGTTAAAGTGTGCATTAAACAATTAGAGGAGAATGTGTCAGAGAGGAGAGAATGTTGAAGTGCAGGAAACCGTGAGACAAATGACTGTCAACTGCTGTCTCACTTGTTCCCTCTTGTGCACAGAGTGTGAACTGTAACAACTCTTAGTTTATCACAGTTAAAGTGTGCATTAAACAATTAGAGGAGAATGTGTCAGAGAGGAAGAGAATGTTGAAGTGCAGGAAACCGTGAGACAAATGACTGTCAACTGCTGTCTCACTTGTTCCCTCTTGTGCACAGAGTGTGAACTGTAACAACTCTTAGTTTATCACAGTTAAAGTGTGCATTAAAATTAGAGGAGAATGTGTCAGAGAGGAAGAGAATGTTGAAGTGGGAAACCGTGAGACAAATGACTGTCAACTGCTGTCTCACTTGTTCCCTCTTGTACACAGAGTGTGAACTGTAACAACTTTTAGTTTATCACAGTTAAAGTGTGCATTAAACAATTAGAGGAGAATGTGTCAGAGAGGAAGAGAATGTTGAAGTGCAGGAAACCGTGAGACAAATGACTGTCAACTGCTGTCTCACTTGTTTCCTCTTGTGCACAGAGTGTGAACTGTAACAACTCTTAGTTTATCACAGTTAAAGTGTGCATTAAACAATTAGAGGAGAATGTGTCAGAGAGGAAGAGAATGTTGAAGTGCAGGAAACCGTGAGACAAATGACTGTCAACTGCTGTCTCACTTGTTCCTCTTGTGCACAGAGTGTGAACTGTAACAACTCTTAGTTTATCACAGTTAAAGTGTGCATTAAACAATTAGAGGAGAATGTGTCAGAGAGGAAGAGAATGTTGAAGTGCAGGAAACCGTGAGACAAATGACTGTCAACTGCTGTCTCACTTGTTCCTCTTGTGCACAGAGTGTGAACTGTAACAACTCTTAGTTCATCACAGTTAAAGTGTGCATTAAACAATTAGAGGAGAATGTGTCAGAGAGGAAGAGAATGTTGAAGTGCAGGAAACCGTGAGACAAATGACTGTCAACTGCTGTCTCACTTGTTTCTTCTTGTGCACAGAGTGTGAACTGTAACACTTTTAGGTTATCACAGTTACAGTGTGCATTAAACAATTAGAGGAACATGTGGAATCTACAGAATGGTTTTCTGTGCAAATTATACATTTAACTAGTTCAACTACGCCTATTAATTACGTTTTAGTATAGTTTTAAAATAGTAACTGATATAGATCAAGGTAAATCAGAGGCGAAATAGATTGAATTTGAGTTAAATATTAACAAGTACGAGTATATCGATATATGTTAACTCAGGGACAGTAATATCCTTAGTTTTCAACCGTCAAAAAACGTTTCATCTCTCTATCAACCTATTCTTTTGTTTTTCTAGAATTGCAATTTAAGTTTGGTGTTTGATGGTCACAGGTTTTGACGGAAAAGTTCGATCACGGCAGAAACGAAAGTAATTGCAAAGAGGAAATGAGTCGAACACCGGAAAATTACTCTTGAAAGCAATCAAAGTTGCTGGAATTACAGTCGGAAATCTTTTGCCACTTTTATTTTTCTTCCCCCTATATAGTGGCTGCAAAATGTTATATAAAGAGAGGTGAAAAGAATGTGTTTTTATTTAACTTAAAAATTAGACCGTGTGACTGTCATCATGATTTTGATGTAGAAGTATTGATACTAATAAAAACATCCTAAATCCTATTCAATCATCCTTGGGTGTGATCATAGCCTGAAATGTCACCGAATTTATGTTATACAAAACTATTGTACCAAGGGTGGTTTTGTTCAATATCTATTTATTGACGTTAACCTTTATTTATCGAATGGTGTAGTCAAATAAGTAAAACTCTTGATTTTTCCATTTAAAGTATTTATTTTTATTTTCATTTAAAATACAATTTTGGAGTTTGCATTTTCAAGTTGACAAGTATCTTATCTCAGCATTGCAAGTTTGCTTATCATTAGTTGGACTGAGGGTGTTTACATTCATACTGAGAGAACCTACTTGGTTAAATCTCACAGCTGTTAACTTTTAGTTACATTTACTGGTTCCTATACTCACCTTTGAGACAATAATTCATTATTGGCGAGTTTGCATTGAAAATAGAGCTAGCTATTCATTTCCTTTGCAAAAATGAACAAAACGACGTAGAAAGGTGCGGTTTGCAGTTTTTGCTAGAAGATTTAAAAAAATAATTAGTCAGTCGAGGCTGTGAGCGCAGCAATTTAGAATGACAGTTGGTAAATTAGAGTAACAAATTGAAAAAGGAAATTCGCTTCACTTATAACTCTTATTATTATATTAAACTCTTTTCTTGGCCTGGCTGTTTGTCGTGTACATTTTAATAATCCAAATATAACTTCTTAGTTTAAAAACAGCAGAATTATCTTTTCCTGAAGAAGTCCTGAGCAGTTTAATTAAATGTAAAGCTGGCTAAATTACTCATAACAATTGAACTCCAGATATTTGAGTAAACACAATTAGAGACTGGATTGCAAAGGACTGTGGAATGTTGAAGTGTTGAGTAATTAAAATGTTTTGCTCCAGTTTCACATGAGAACTGAGACCCAACCTCTGTTGTAGTGAAAAACTGGTTACAGCTAGAACTAAACTGTGTAATAATAGCAAAATTGATTTACCAGACTGACAGATGTTATTTTTGCAGGCTCTATTTTGCGAGTTGTTGCCAGAAAGAGCTTAAAAAAGCATCGAATAACCTCCTAAGAAAACTTTCGACGTAAGTAACTTATCTTTTTTCTAACTAAATCCTATTTGAATTTATCCTGTAAATACTATAAAAACGAAAAAACTATGTTTATATTTAAAACACTTATGTTTAAAACTTTGCTTTCGTTAGAAAACCACTAGATCGTGTTTTGATATTTCAAATGTGATTTCCTTTCATTATGTGCAGTATAACTTCTTATAAAAAATAAAAACAACCGTAAATCTGAGGCCGAAGGCCGAAGCAAGGCTGTGAGCGCAGCGAGTTAGAGTAAGAAATTGCAAAGGGAATTCCATTCACCCATGTCAGCGGTGCTTTAGTGCTTAGCTGCGTGTCGGCTTGGTTGTATTTGTTTTCCGTAAACTGTGTTGAGTGGAAACATAATCTTGTAGATTCAAGTGAAATATAACGAGGTTTAGAGACAGAGGAGTGTAGCACACTGAATGTGGCGAGCGGTGAAGGAGATTGACAAAGGTGTCTTGATTGAATCTATAAACCCAATTATTGTTGCTACCGATCCCGCACCTTACCTTTAGCTAGGTACACATTTCCGCCGTTTTGTAACAAGTTAAACTTGCTGGAAATATCTTGAAGCTAGAATATTGGATTGTTAAAGAAAGATATTTAAAATCAAATAAGCCAATATTTAAAACTGTAATACATGATGCCTTTCGATCAAGACTTTTTCAAATTACTTTAAAAATTCGAAAAATGGCATTTTTCGCTCGTACAGTGGTTTTAAAAGAATTTATCACTATTTGAGATGCCGAACACTCTCATGAGGGTATTTTAAGGCAAATATGTGGTGAAGGATGAGTGTGATGAGTGGAAGTAATGAGTTATGAGGTGTAGTCTTGTTACAAAACTAAGGCTGACTCTTCCTTAGAATGGGTCATTAATTAATAGCCCAGTGGCATTGGAAATACAAGGACCAACGGCTTAACGTGACTTCCGAACCACGCAGGTGATGGTCTGATATGTCTAAACGATGGTGGGAGTTGATGCGGGTATTTAGTTGAGTTGGTCGAGGTGTTTTCTTGGTTTGAATTTCGATGGTAACTCACAAGGCTTGGGAGGTAAATCGCAAGACGTAGAACCACAAGGCTAGGGTTTGAAGTCATTGGGCTTTGTTTTTTGTTCCCTGAGAATGGCGAATAGAATGAAAATTCCTTGTAAACGTAAGCAATTTTTATATTTAACCGTATCTATACCAGGGAAAGTATCAAGCTTCCGGTGATGTATTTAATGGTGGACTACAAAGAGGACTACAAAGTCCTCTCTACCACTCAACCTTGACCTTTACCTAGCGTTACCATTAAGCCACTTTAAAATGTAAGTGGTGACTGCGGGGATCGAACCCGCGCCAGTAGAGTGATGAGCTCCGGACCCCATCTAATTCCATTCCCCTAAAGACCACTTTGGATGTGTTTCTGAATTAAGAGAGTAGGTTCATTGTTTATACAATAACTTCATTGTTTCTATATATTTGAAGAAGACATACCTCTTTGTTAGCTCGAAGTTTTATGATGCATATTCCCATCAAAGTCTTATTCATCTCGTTACGGCATTGTTTACTGTCAATAGTGTAAACACTTTTTAATTATCAATAAATTTATGTACAATAAACTGCACAGAGAATATTTGACAAGGTATAAATGAAACTAACGTATTAGGTTTGCTGAGTTATTCTAATAACTGCTAATAATGGAAACTTTGGTACATCTCGTCTTTTGGCCAGTTCTTCTGTCAACTGTTTTTTCGGTAAGTTTGGGCTTTTACAAGATTTATTTTTATAAAAATTATTTGTCAATGTACAAATACTTTTGTGTTAACAAAAAATGTAACTTATAAAACAAGAACATATTTACAAGACCATTAAAAGAAATAATAATAATAAAAAAACTAAAGTCACTGATAACAACTAAGAAACAATTATTTAAATACACATAATTTTAAATTTGCTAAAACTTTGAAAAGAAATTCCTTAATTATTTTTATCCATAAACTCACCCACGCTGTAGAAGGAATTGGTAACTAAATATTTTCTTAATGTTAATTTGAAACGTTTTATATTTAATAATTCTTTAATTTGTTCCGGAAGTGCATGGAACAGTTTTACTCCTGCATAAGATGGAATCTTTTCATACAAGCAAAGTCTGAGGGAAATCAGCCTAAAATTTTGTCTGTTTATTGTCATGCCTATGTATATCTCTGCCTTGTTGAAGTACACATTTACTAACGCAGAAAATTATAGTTTCATAAATGTACAAACAAGGCAGAGTAAGCGTTTGAAGTTGTTTGAATGCGTCACGACCCGAGTCTCTAAAATTGAGTTTAGAAATAATGCATGGCAATTTTTTGTAAAACAAAAACCCTGAGAAGATGTTGTTCAGCGCATGAACCCCATATGCTAACTCCGTATGACAAATGCGGATATATCAATCAATAACAAGCCATCTTAAAGACATTAGGCTTGCAATGCCAGGACAAAGATCGCAGCAGAAAAATGCCTGAAGATAATTTCCGGCAGACATCGTCGATATGAGTAGTCCACTTTAAATTGCTATCAATGTGGACACCTAAACGTTTTATGGAAAAGGTTTCCTGTAGTAAATCTTCATAACCACTGCTGGTTGATAATTATCAGTGTTATCATGTAATTGGAAATTAACATAGTTAGACTGTTTGTAATTTGTTTGAAGACCTAAATTTTGAAAATATTGGACTACGAAATTGAGTTTTCATGGGACAAACGCTCTAAGTCTTCATTTGTCTTAGAATTTTAAATACGGTTGTATCATCAGCATATGAATCAAACACTTTGAATCCATTTTGGAGCCAATGTCGCTTATTCAAATTGCTATCATAATGTGGACCAAATAATTGAAAGAATTGTGATTTACACAGTCAAACGCTTTAGTTAGGTCCAAGAAAACACCGAACGGGTCAGTATGGTTATAGAAGTTTTAAATTTTATCCAATCTTGCTTAACCATGAATTGATGGGTGTAATATCGTACTTATAAATATAAGGAACAAGAACTTAGTATTACATAAATGAAAAATTACTTTATTATCTTAATTTTCTTACAAAAATCCTTCACAGAAATCATAAAGCCCAAATTAATTTAGCTAAAGGATGCTAGCTTTTATAGTTTGCTTGTTTTAACTCTCAACCCACAAGGAGCTTCATCGTTTTTCGTGTTCATATTACTACAGTAGTATTTATTACAATATATTTACTCGTACATGTGTGTAACATTAAATGAAAATCATTAGTAAACTAATATAAAATCTATAAATGATTTGGGCTTAAATATAGCTTTTTATACAATATAACAAAGGCTTATATTTGAAGACCACAGGAGAAGAACTTGGTAAGTCACAATTTACAAATTTTACAGGAAAGCGTTTTTAAGGTTTAAAACGTGAATAACTTAAAAAGTGTTGAACGAAAATAAAACCTATTTTTTCCAAACACTTTAACTTATTTCAAAATGTTTTGTTATATAAAACTTTTTAATTTTCATTTCGTTTAAATAACATAGTTTTTTTTATGTATGCATGTCATTATTGGACTTATCAAGTTTTTCCCGTGAATCAGTCTCAAAACTCTGGACTTATCAAGTTTTCCCGTGAATTTGTTTCGAGCCCCGGACTTATCAAGTTTTTCCATTGGACAGCAGTCATGGGACTATTTCCCCTGTATCGATGGACTTGCCATTTTCTTCCCCTGTACGGGGTTTTTTCAAAGGCCTGTATCTATGGAGCTGTCACGTTTTTCCCCTGTGCGGTTTTACCATCATAAAATAATCCAGCTGATCCATCTGTTAGCAGCAAAACAAACAAAAAATGGACTTACCAAGTTCTTCCCATGTGGTCTTCATTTTCAAAACAAATATAAACTATTCAGATCTTTTAAATATTTTAGAAAACTATACGAAATCTTATATAAAATCTACACTATTAAACACTGTCCATAAAATGTGAAAATTTCAGGTTTTCCTGTTTTTTAAAACCAAAATTGAATTGAAAGGTTTCTTTGGTTGAATAACTTTTTCATGTTTTAATAGTTACATTTAATTTAACTGATTAAATGAACCCATACTTTCCCAAGTCATTCCTCGATCAAGGTTTATTCAAAAGGACTTATTGTTGACTTAGATAATCTCAGTTTCATCCATGGTGATAGTTGGTCTGTATTTTGCTAATGACATTGTAAGAACGTTAATTTCGGAGAACTTTTGAGCCTAATAAATGTCAATACAGTACTTCAAGTTTTTGGGCAGAGTGTTTTATTGATTGAGGGAGCAGAGGTTATTTTATGCTGGATTGGAGGCTGGCATCCACATTGTAGACCGGCCACATCAGCTAGATGTACGAGTCTGGGGGCTTTCGCAACTACTTTGTCGTTGTGATGCAATTTATCAGCTAAGTATGGGCAGATTTTCAGACGCCATATTTTTTGGCCGTTAACTTTCAGAGCCTTTTGTCAGAATTTTCCCGAAAGTTTCACACGAAGAGCTTCATAAAGAGGGTGTGGTTGAGGGAGGTAGCATGCCGGGAAGTGCCTAAACGTTTACTCGTTCAGTCACCAGTTAGTCATCTGTTTATCCGGCTTGATAGTATATAACCACTTAATTACAATTTCAACGTCTTTTTCTAGGTACCTTTGAACACCAGTCATGTTGAGGTGGACCCGGTGGACCTGCTCAATGCTAACAAAACCGGCAATTCTACTCAACCTAGATGTCTTTCCTGTATTTTTGAAGGTGTGGGCGACATGGTTAAAGATGTGTTGAAACCCAACAAAGGGAAAAGGCCGTGTAAAACTAACTGTCCCGACAGGCCTTGTGCGTCAAAATGCAATCCTCGTGTTCCAAATTGTAAACCTTATGAGCCAAAGCCCAAGCCCGAGCCTTGTGAGTCAAAACCCAAGCCTTGTGACCCAAGGCCCAACCCTCGTGGCCCAAAACCCAATCCTTGTGAGCCAAAACCTGAGCCTTGTGACCAACTTTTCCAGCCTTGCGAGCCTCCTAAAAACAAACGCAAGCCTTGTCAACCGCAGCCTTGTAACCAATCAACGAAATGCAAACCAAAATGGGGTTGTTGCAAGTAATTTTGAACAACTCAACTAAGCCCTGTTGAAACAACTGATGATGAACTTAACAGGGCTTATCATATACTACAAGGGTGATTAATTAAATATCATTGTGGAATAAAACAAACATGTTTGAACTTTATTGAGTTTTCCTTCTTGTTTTATAAACTGGTTTAAGAAAAATTCAAAGAACCAGGTTGAAATAAATAAAATTAGGGGATTAAAAATAAAAATGCGACTAGATGTGTTTAAATATTTACTTCACTCATTGACATATTTGTTCCTTAAAATTACGTTATTTATATTTATGTTTCTAAACTAATAAGCTAATAATATTTGTTAGCCTGAAACAAACAGGCAATATTAACAACAGACATAAAAAGCAGCGTTACAAAAGTCGTGTTTCGCAAAAGTAATACAAAACCTAAACTCAATTTACTCAAACCATTTTCTACGTCGATACGATTTTATCTACATTTCTTTCTTTGTGCTGAACCGTTTAACTCTACTCTTATACTGAGTAACGTTGTTTACATTTCACTCAAGAAATATCTTTAATCACGTACTTTAAGCATTATTTGTTGTGTTTGTTAATGTTCTACAGATGGCAAATATATTATACATAATACAGTATAACTAAACAAAATGGCGCAAGTCAAACGACATACTTAACGAAACTCTTATGCTTTCGTGGGCGGTGTCACAACTATAATTTGGTTCTTCTGGCTCACACCGTGTCAAAACATCAACAATAACTTGAGATATTTCGGTATCGCTGTGGATTTTCAGTCACTGATTGACTGAAACTGATCTACAAACAAAATTACTTTTCTCTAAAAATGGCAGAAGCGTCTATTTGAACAAATAGAGGTGATCAGTCTTCATTTGGGTTTACAGTGGAAAGATTAATAGACACAGTTGGCAGAACTGAGAGCCAACTACAACTAGTTGCAGAGAGAGGATAATACACTTGGGGCTTAGTTACACTCGACAGTCTGTACTGCCTGATCACTTAGTCGATTGGCTTTACCACTAATACAGTGACAACTGAGTTAGCTGCACTCTCACACATCTTGTTCAAAAACATCTCTGTTCAATATGTTTAAAAAGAGGTTGTATTGTTTGACGAGGTGAAGTTAGGACTACAAAGGTTGATCTTTCACTAAAACTTTACTTTTGTTTAGCGTTAATGCAAAGTCAACTGACGAATTGCTAGGGGATCAAACCCGCACCACCGGAGTGATGAGCTCCTAACTCGCTCGTTATACCAACCAAGCACCACGGATCTGTAAATCATGGTTAAGGGATTTCTACTGAAGTTTCAAAATATGGAGCCCACTCCAGTGACCCTTTAATTTGAAGGCATAAAGCAATAGGACAAATGACTGTCAACTGCTGTCTCAATTTGTTCCTTCTTGTGCACAGAGTGTGAACTGTAACAATTTAGTTCATCACAGTTAAAGTGCATTAAACAATTAGAGAGAATGTGTCAGAGAGGGATGTTGAAGTGCAGAAACCGTGAGACAAATGACTGTCAACTGCTGTCTCACTTGTTCCCTCTTGTGCACAGAGTGTGAACTGTAACAACTCTTAGTTTATCACAGTTAAAGAGTGCATTAAAGTTGCATAGTTGTCAACCGTCAAAAAACGTTTCATCTTATCAACCTATTCTTTTGTTTTTCTAGAATTGCAATTTAAAAAAATGAAACCATTTGCCTTTAAATGAGAAAGTGCTTTTAAAGGTGATAAGTATAGATAACGTAAGAATATCGTTCATGAACTTGATCTACTTTAGTTAACAAACTTGAGTTTTCGACAGCAAATTGATTTAAATTTCTGTTTATACCGACTTCTGCATCGATATCCACTAATAAGGTACAAGATGGATCGAGAGCTTAAGTCATCTTGACGTTTATTGAGATTGATGCTTTAACAGAACTAGTTTCAAACCTCTCTAACCAGATGATTTGTGATTGGTATGTATACATGTTTAGATATTAGGGCTTGAATTTGTTTACTAAAATGTATCATATTTACATTTTTACGTTTGACAATCTGTTGAGAGACAGTTTATTCTGTCGAGATAACGTTTCATCAATGAACGTGTTTTGCTCAGTTGCTCTCCAGAAGTTTGGTGTTTGTTGGTCACAGGTTTTGACGGAAAAGTTCGATCTCAGCAGAAACGAAAGTAATTGCAAAGAGGAAATGAGTCGAACACCGGAAAATTACTCTTGAAAGCAATCAAAGTTGCTAGAATTACAGTCGGAAATCTTTTGCCACTTTTATTTTCCTTCCCACTATGTAGTGGCTGCAAAATGTTATATAAAGAGAGGCGAAAAGGATGTGTTTTTATTTAAATTGAGAATTGAACCGTATGACTGTCATCATGATTTTTTGTGAAATTATTGATCTTAATTACAAAATCGTAAATCCTCTTCAATGAGCCTTGACTGTGATCATAGCCTAAGATCACACCGAATTTATGTTATACAAAATTATTGTACCAAGGGTGGTTGTGTACATCGAATGGTATCCTAATGAGTAAAGCTCTTGACGTTTTCCCCTTTAAAGGTATTTACTTCGTTTTCTTTTTCATTTAAGTTACAATTAATCAAAGTTGGAATTTGCTTTTTCAAATTGACAAGTATCTTATCCCAGCATTGCAAGTTTGCTTATCATTAGTTGGACTGAGGATGTTTACAATCCTACTGAGAGCACCTTCTAGTTATGTCTAGCAGCTGTTAACTTTAGTTACATTTACTTCTTCCCATACGCACCTTTGAGACGGTTCATTATTATTGAGTTTTTGAAAAAAATATTTATTTTCTTACCAAAAAAGAACAAAACGTCGTATAAAGGTGCGGTTTGCAATTTTTGCTAGAAGATTTTGAAACAATAATGAGTCAGTCAAGGTCGTGAGCGCAGCAATCTAGAATGACAGTTGGTAAATTAGAGTAACAAATTGAAAAAAGGAAATCGCTTCACTCCACAGCGGTACTTTAAACTCTTTTGGCCAGGTTGTTTGTCGTGTACATTAAAATTATCCAAATATCATTTCTTACTTTAAAAACAGCAGCAATATCTTTTTCTGAAGAAGTCCTGAGCAGTTCAATTAAATGTCGAACCGACTAAATTACTCATAACAATTGAACTCTCCAGATATTTCAGTGAATACAATTAGAGACTGGATTGCAAAGGACTGTGTAATGTTGAAGTGTTGAGTAATTAAAATGTTTTGCTCCAGTTTCACATGAGAACTGAGACCCAACCTCTGTTGCAGTGAAAAACTGGTTACAGTTCTTACTGGACTTGTGTTATCATAGCAAAAATTGATGTACCATACTGACAGATGTTATTTTTGCAGGCTCTATGTTGCGAGTTGTTACCCGAAAGAGCTTGAACAAGCATCGAATAACCTCTGGAGAAAGGTTTCGACGTAAGTAACTTCCTTTTTTCTAATTACAACCTATTTATATATATCCAGTAGTTACTATAAAAACGAAAAACTATGCTTATTTTTAACACCTTTTTGCACTTGTTTTGTAATAAGTCAAATGTAATTAGAAATATCTTTAAGCTAGAATATTGATTGTTAAAGAAAGACATCTAAAATCAAATAAGCCAATATTTAAAACTGTAATACATGGTGCCTTTCGATCAAGACTTTTTCAAATGACTTTAAAAATTCGAAAAATGGCATTTTTTGCTCGTACAGTGGTTTCCAAAAGAATTTATCACTATTTGAGATGCCGAACACTCTCATGAGGGTATTTTAAGGCAAATATGTGGTGAAGGACGAGTGTGATGAGTGGTAGTAATGAGTTATGAGGTGTAGTCTTGTAACAAAACTAAGGCCGACTTGTCCTTAACAATAACAATTAGTTTAATGTCAATTTTTACATTATAAGTATTGTTTTTTGACATTACCACAAAGTAAGACTTTAGCCTAATTAAAAAAATTAAATTATAAAACTTTACCTATCTATAAACTCTCTAATTGTATAAAAACGAATTTTGGGCAAGATAATTTATGAGTTTGGATTTGAATTGGTTTTGAAAAATAATTTTTAATGTTGTTGGAAGTTTATTGTATAGAATTCTACCGGCTTCAATAGGACGTTTATCACATAACTGAAGTCTATGGTAGTTCGGTGGAATATAATGTTGATTTCGTGTGTTGTACCGATTATTTTGATTCACATCAATAGAACACTTAGCCCTAAAGAACAACAAGGTTTCTAAAATGTACTGAGAGCGTAAAGGCAATATGGATAAGGATTTAAAATGTTCCCTGCAGGACTCTCTAAACTTTAGCCAAAAAATCCTTAGAATGGGTTAATCCTTAGAATGGGTCATTAATTAGCCCAAATATAGCCCAGTGAACATTGGAAATACAAGGACCAACGGCTTAACGTGACTTCCGAACCACGCAGGTGATGGTCTGATATGTCTAAACGATGGTGGGAGTTGATGCGGGTATTTAGTTGAGTTGGTCGAGGTGTTTTCTTGGTTTGAATTTCGATGGTAACTCACAAGACTTGGGAGGTAAATCGCAAGACGTAGAACCACAAGGCTAGGGTTTGAAGTCATTGGGCTTTGTTTTTTGTTCCCTAAGAATGGCGAATAGAATGAAAATTCCTTGTAAACGTAAGCAATTTTTATATTTAACCGTATCTATACCAGGGAAAGTATCAAGCTTCCGGTGATGTATTTAATGGTGGACTACAAAGAGGACTACAAAGTCCTCTCTACCACTCAACCTTGACCTTTACCTAGCGTTACCATTAAGCCACTTTACAAATGTAAGTGGTGACTGCGGGGATCGAACCCGCGCCAGTAGAGTGATGAGCTCCGGACCCCTCATCTAATTCCATTCCCCTAAAGACCACTTTTGATGTGTTTCTGAATTAAGCGCGTAGGTTAAAACTTCATTGTTTCTCTATTTTTTGATCATGTAAAGACTTTGACGTCTAATAGTTTACGATAATCAGGTTTATAGTTTGAAGATTATATACTTTTGTTAGTTCGAAATTTTATGGTGCATATTCCCATCTCACTTTTATTTATCTCGTTACGGCATTGTTTACTGTCAATAGTGTAGTAAACACTTTTTAACTATCAATAACTTTATATACGATACACTGCACAGAGAATATTTGACAAGATATAAACGAAACTAACGTATTAGGTATGCTGAGATATTCTAACTGCTAATAATGGAAACGTTGGTACATCTCGTCTGTTGGCCAGTTCTTCTTTCAACTGTGTTTTCCGTAAGTTTGGGTTTTTACAAGATTTATTTTAATACACCGAAGGGTCAGTATGGTTATAGAGGTTTTCAATTTTAACCAATCGTGCTTAACCATGAATTGATGGGTGTACTACCGTACATAAATATTTAAGGAATAAGAACTTAGTATGACCTAAATGAAAAAATAATTTATCTTCCTTTTCCTAAAAAATCCTTCACAGAAATCATAAAGCACAAATTAATTTAGCTAAAGGATGCTAGTTTTTATAGTTTGTTTGTTTCAACTCTCAAACCAAAAGGAGCTCAATCGTTTTTCGTGTTCATATTACTACAATAGTGTTTATTACAATATATTTACATGTGT
Organism: Matsumurasca onukii; assembly: GCA_018831715.1. Classification (NCBI taxonomy): domain Eukaryota; kingdom Metazoa; phylum Arthropoda; class Insecta; order Hemiptera; family Cicadellidae; genus Matsumurasca; species Matsumurasca onukii. The sequence goes on along the minus strand of CM032058.1, from coordinate 8,354,593 downwards.
GTAACATTAAATCAAAATCATTATTAAACTAATACAAACCTATTAATGTTTTGGGCTTAAATATAATTTTGTTATACAATATAATGAAGGCTTATATTTTCAATATTTTATAAAACTATACCAAATCTTATTTACAATCTATACTATTTAACATTTGCCATGAAATGTAAATATTTCAGGTTTTCTTGTTTTCTAAAACAAAATTGTGTTGAAAGGTTCCTTTGGTTGATAACTTTTTCATGTTTTAATACTTACATTTAATTTAATTGATTAAATTAACCCATACTTTCCCAAGTCATTCCTCGATCAAGGCTTATTCAAAAGCACTTCATTGAGTAGACTTAGGCCACCTCAGTTTCATCTAACGTGATAGTTGGTCTGTGTTTTGCAAATGACATTGTAAGAGCGTTGATTTCGGAGAAGTTTTGAGCTCGATAAATCTCAAAACCTTAAGTTTTTGGGCAGAGTGCTTGGTATTTATAGGTTGAGGGAGGTTATTTATGCTGAATCGGAGGTAAGCATACCCGTTGTAGGCCAGCCACATCAATTGATGTAATCAATTCTATATTATGACTCGCCCTTCGGGCTTGCTGGCCTTCTGGCTCGGCCAGCGGTCTCGTATCTTTGGGGCATTTGCAACTGTTTTCCGCTATGATGAAAACTATCGGCTAAGCACAAGGGCAGATTTTCAGACGCCATATTTTCTGCCGTCAACTTCTCAGAGCCTGTTTCAGAATTTTCCCGAAAGTTTCACACGAAGAACTTCACAAAGATAATGTGGTTGAAGGGGTACATGCTGGAAGTGCCTAAACATTTACTCGTTCAGTCACCAGTCACACGTACAATCGACAACCGGCTTTATAGTATATTAACACTTGATTACAATTTCAACGTCTTTTTCTAGGTACCTTTGAACACCAGTCATGTTGAGGTGGACCCGGTGGACCTGCTCAATACTAACACAACCGGCAATTCTACTCAACCTAGATGTCTTTCCTGTATTTTAGAAGGTGTGGCCGGCCTGATTAAAGATGTGTTGAAACCCAACAAAGTGAAAAGGCGGTGTAAAAAAAACTGTCCCGCCAGGCCTTGTGTACGAAAATGCAAGCCTCGTGTTCGAAATTGTAAACCTTGTGGCCCAAGGCCCAACCCTCGTGGCCCAAGGCCCAACCCTCGTCGCCCAAAACCCAAGCCTCGTGGCCCAAGGCCCAACCCTCGTGGCCGAAAACCCAAGCCTCGTGGCCCAAGGCCCAACCCTCGTGGCCCAAAACCCAAGCCTCGTGGCCCAAGGCCCAACCCTCGTGGTCCAAACCCAATCCTTGTGAGCCAAAACCTGAGCCTTGTGAGCCAAACCCAAACCTTTAGAGCCAAAACCTGAGCCTTGTGAGTCAAAACCCAATCCTTGTGAGCCAAAACCCAATCCTTAGAGCCAAAAACCTGAGCCTTGTGAGCCAAAACCCAAGCCTTGTGACCCAGGACTCAACCCTTGTGAGCCAAAACCCAATCCTTGTGAGCCAAAACCTGAGCCTTGTGAGCCAAAACCCAATCCTTGTGAGCCAAAACCTGAGCCTTGTGAGCCAAAACCCAATCCTTGTGAGCCAAAACCCAATACATTGTGAGCCAAAACCTGAGCCTTGTGAGCCTCCTAAAACAAACTCAAGCCTTGTCAACCGCAGCCTTGTAACCAATCAACGAAATGCAAACCAAAATGGGGTTGTTGCAAGTATTTTGAACAACTCAACTAAGCCCTGTTGAAACAACTGATGATGAACTTAACAGGGCTTATCATATACTACAAAGGTGATTAATTAAATATCATTGTGGAATAAAACAAACATGTTTGAACTTTATTGATTTTTCCTTCTTGTTTTATAAACTGGTTTAAGAAACATTCAAAGAACCAGGTTGAAATAAATAAAATTAGGGGATTAAAAATAAAAATGCGACTAGATGTGTTTAAATATTTACTTCACTCATTGCCATATTTGTTCCTTAAAATTACGTTATTTATATTTATGTTTCTAAACTAATAAGCTAATAATATTTGTTAGCCTGAAACATACAGGCAAATACATAACAACGTTACAAAAGTCGTGTTCGGCAAAGTAATACAAAACCTAAACTCAATTTACTCAAACCATTTTCTACGTCGATACGATTTTATCTACATTTCTTTCTTTGTGCTGAACCGTTTAACTCTACTCTTATACTGAGTAACGTTGTTTACATTTCGCGCAAGAAATATCTTTAATCACGTACTTTAAGCATTATTTGTTGTGTTTGTTAATGTTCTACAGATGGCATACATAATACAGTATAACTAAACAAAATGGCGCAAGTCAAACGACATACTTAACGAAACTCTTATGCTGTGGGCGGTGTCACAACTATAATTTGTTCTTCTGGCTCACACCGTGTCAAAACATCAACAATAACTTGAGATATTTCGGTATCGCTGTGGATTTTCAGTCACTGATTGACTGAAACTGGGCTACAACCAAAATTACTTTTCTCTAAAAAATGGCAGAAGCGTGTCTATTTGAACAAATAGAGGTGATCAGTCTTCATTTGGGTTTACAGTGGAAAGATTAATAGACACAGTTGGCAGAACTGAGAGCCAACTACAACTAGTTGCAGAGAGAGGATAATACACTTGGGGCTTAGTTACACTCGACAGTCTGTACTGCCTGATCACTTAGTCGATTGGCTTTACCACTAATACAGTGACAACTCAGTTGACAGCTGCACTCTCAAACATCTTGTTCAAAAACATCTCTGTTCAATATGTTTACAAATAGGTAGTCTTATTAAACGAGGTGAAGTTGGGAATACAAAGGATTCTCTTTCACAAAAACTCGACTTTTGTTTAGCGTTAGTGCAAAGTCAATTGACGAGTCACTAGTGGTGACTACGCGGATCGAATCCGCACCACCGGAGTGATGAGCTCCTGACTCGCGCGTGATACCAACCCGCCACGGATCCGCTAAATCATGGTTAAGGGATTTTCTACTGAAGTTTCAAAATATGGAGCCCACTCCAGTGACCCTTTATTTTGAAGGACATAGTAAGCAATAGAAATGTTACTTTAAATAAAACTACTAGGAGCACTTTTGGAATGGCCCTGTACACATGATCGTAAACTAATAGATTTATCGAGTAAATTGACTGTTATATGAGATTATTGAACAGTATTTAAATTTTTGTTTATTTGGTATGATTTGATAACCATTCCTCAGCTGAACACAAAAAATATATAAAAATTAACCCCATTGCTTAAAATATTGTCACTGAGTGTTCATGCTGTGTATGGTAAAGAAATTAAGATATTAAGAGTCTCACTGGATATTTTGGAATATTTATTTCTAAGCTATCCAACAAAAATAACCTTCTAAAACTAAGGTAAGAAAACATATCGTCACGTCACAGAAAATACAATTTACGTCTTGGCTCAGCTCCTGGTCCTAATGCTGCCCAGACGTGACGCATTTTCCAAAACTCACTTTCAGCCGTAATTGGTTGAACAGAAAGTAAATCTCAAAGCACAAAGGGTAAGTACGTAACTGTTGTCAGTTTACACATTTTTCTCAAATATAATATTGTTCTTAAGCGTCCGCCTCAGTGGTCACCTCAGAGAAAGCCTAAATTTGTCCACAAAAAAGAACACACAACACCACGCACGTAACAGCTGAAAACGACGAGCCTTCTTTCAACTGATGTGTCCTGTCAAATAGTCAAAACTGCCAAAAAGCGGTCACCTTTCAAAATGCATCAAGTTACTACAGTAGAATGAACAAAAGGTTTCATATAAAACACACTAACGTACAAGAATCTCTTGCAGCAGTGCAGGATATCAGCTGTGTTGATGCACATTTTGTGTCCGGAATAATTTATCTCACTTGGAGAACATGAACGCTCCTGCATTTCTCTGTTTGTCTTGTATGTTATAGACGCTCTCTGACAGGAAAATACAGGGAATATGATACCCTAATTACTGGACACCCTACTACTGTATAATGTAAGACCACTAGACAAAGTCTACTTGGGCAGTACAAGGGTGTTTGTAACACAGAAAGTGTGTGGATCAAAGATACACAGTTCCTGGTACATTGACACAAGACAAGCATAGAACACACCCGCATCTCCCTGTGTCAAGCATAGGCTGTTCTGCACAATGGCTCTAGTCATTTGTATAAACAGAGTCACTAAACAGATTCATTTACGTATAATATTACTGTATTTATGAGTATCTTGATGGAAAACAACTTTAAATTAAACCAGGCCGACACGCAGCTAAGCGCCTAAGCATTATGGCACAGAGTGAGAGAAATTACTTGCATTTGTTACTCTAATTCGTTCCGTTCACAGTTTCGCTTTGGCATTCGGTTGTTAAATTTACCAGGGGCGTTACGAAGCTGTCCGGCTACAGATGCTTGAACCAAAACATAAACTGTAAGTCAGGTCCGAAGATGTTACATCAAGCTTTGCGAAAGTTTTGCCAATAAAACTAAAATTATTATTGGAGTAGTTGTGATTTAACAAATACAGTGAACAGTATGTTAATTAAATCTCAGCCAAGAGTAGGTGACTAGAGCATTCATGACATACGAGTATATTGCAACTAGTACAAGCACTAATCCAAACTGAGACTGAATCTGAACTAAGTTCAGTCCCCTTTAGAGAGAGAGGGAGGAGACGAGGTCTTGAGAATCATATACATAAACATGAGTCTTCCATGCATTCTAGATCTGGCAATCTCACAGCCCGGGTTCAAATTTGGATTCTAATTGGACCTTAATCTTAAGTACTATTGGCTAAATAGACATTTAAATGGCGAAAGGAACTCATGTTTTTGAAAAGGACGTTATAATGTACGGAAGAGTATGGTGGATTACGATGCCAACGTTGATATCAGTTAAGAATCGTATTTTAACATACAGTAAGTCCTTTACAGTTAGTACATATACCAACACCATTGCGATCTAAGGTTTAAATATTATTACGGACGTTTTCCATAAGTGTCTAGGGAACAAGAAGAGCACGACGTTTCGGAATCTGGAATCTGATACCGTCCTCAGGTGAAAAGCCTAGAAAGGATCGGATCCACATTTCACATTATTATCCGCGAGTAATCCGAGAAACAATTGAAATAATTGAAAACTATAATAACTTCAACCAAGAAAACATCATTAGTCTTTCCATAAGCTGGCAACCAGTCCTGAAGAAGTCTTTTCGATAGAGTCATAGCCAATGAGAACATCGATAGTTGGCATCCCTGCTCCAATGGACGGTTAACAGCCATGTGACCAATAGGTTAGCAGACAGCAAGTATCTCAGTAACTTGTATTATAAACCAATGTATATGACACCATGCTATGCTTAAAGCTGTTGAATAAAGATATTTGTATTCTTGTACAGCCAATCACAGACTTGACTAGATGGTATTCCACACGAGACTAAAATATCCCGATTATTTTGATGTTTGACGCGGTGTGCACCGAACCAACTGGATATAGAATCAGATCCCTAACGTAGTGTTCTTATCGTTCACTAAAAACTATGGAAAACGTCTCTAACAGTATTTCAACTCTAGAAGCTCTACCATGGCCAACAACAAAGAACTACCATGGTAGTAACTGTGCAAAGAGACATGTTTAGTATATTGAAAGCTAAGGAATGTTCAGTGTACTGTAGAGTGTGTCGAGAGAGAATGTATGTGGTAGACCGCACTCCCCGCTTACACTGAAACATCTCTTTAGCATCAAGTACATTCTTGTTTGTCTTGAGTAGATGTACTCTGCTCAGCAAACCTGCAATGATGTGTCATGCAAATAAATATATTTAAGTTGTTTTATAGGCATCTCTTGCAAGAACCCCTGGATCCTAGATCATTGGGGTTTGTAGCTTTGTTTGAGGATATAACGCAAGAATTTAGGGGTTGCCCCGGGACCCGCTCTGGGCACCACTTATAAAATGGGGCAAAAATGCAAACGATGTTTTAAAATGCTGAATGTACTCGTACTTAAATCATACATGTGTTACACTGGAAGCATAGAGCTACTGGGATTGCCGCATATAAACTCTAAAACTTGCACTCTCGTTGAACAATCAATTAATTAAAACCTGATATTCTCGTAAAAATATACAACTCTTGTGGTTAAGTGGAAGAGAGGACTTTAAAGTCCTAACTTCACCACCAATAAAGACGCTTTTCATTTCATTTTATTTCAACATCTTTATGCTTCCAGTGAAACCTTTTTTTGGGCATAGACTTATTATAAAACAAAGCAAAATAGTAAGTCTAGTTTTATAAATAAATGCAAGCAAGTTAGGGATTCAAAGTAAATTTAATTTTTATACTAAAATGAGACCTGATCCTAAAGTTAGCTTACCATTGTACTTTTCAATCTTAACCGTAATACTCAGTAGTTTCCCAAATTTTCGAAATGAATCTAAATGTACCTACTATAAGCTATTAGTTTAAAGCACAGCTTTAGTCTTTCTAAAATACGTTTTCAACATAATGTATATCTGAACAACGAGTTAGAATTGATAGTACCTGTCGGTCATTTTGTTTCAAGTCCCATAAGAACAATATAAAAACAAGCATTTTCTTGAATAACCTCATGCCTACAATTATCCCTAGATCTTTCTGACAGAAGTGTTATTAGAAAGATGACGATATATCGCAGTGACTGTCCTGACCACCTTTTAAAAATTTATCAAGTTTCATATTAAACAAAAAAAGTTCATATACAAAATTTTTTCAGTATTTGTATTTATGTCAGGGGTTTTTGGATAGAAAAATGAAAATTCGGTACAGTGGAGCCTTTAAAACATTGAATACAATTTAAAACCAAATTTATTTCTAAAACATCCGATGGAAAATGTAGTCGTGATGTGGCTTAAGAAAATTCATGTTTTTACATTGCTCTTATATGGGACGAGGTTCAAGATCACAGCCACTACTGCCCATTCCTTAATATTTATATTACAATAAAAGCATATTGTACTTTATACCACATGCATTTTTAATTTTCATCTAATAATATTTAGTACGACATGTAGTGTACTTACATAGTAAATAAAATAAAATTGTACCAACAAAACATCCTTGATGAACAATAATTTGTATGAAGAAATTTTTGTTGAGGTAAACATGTTGTTTGTTTTGTTGTATTTAACTTTAATTATTGTAAAAGATTAAAAGTTTATGTGGTAAACAGTACAAGATGCTTTCATTGTTTAGTTTCGATTACCACAAAGTGAATGGAGAGCTCATCAAGTATAATATTTATAACTTAGCCTCTATATCACTTTGAAAGTTTGTTTTTCAACATTTGCATACTGTTACCAAAAGTAGTTGCTTAAACCCAAAGAATACGGTTTAGAGCATGGTATACAACATCTACTTTAATTAAATCGTATTAATACTATCGCACCCACTTTAATTGTACCATAACCAACCCGCAAAGTATATTTACGTAACGATATGCAGTCGAATAAAACCCTTTCACAGACCCCACGGAGTCAACGTCAAAGAAGCTTTTCACTTACTATAAGTATCATTTGGAACACGAGTGTATTTACCTGAATACACAACAGTAAATAAGGTTTCGGAGGGAAATCAGAGAATGAAATTCCATTTTCCGATTGGAGGCAAAAGTGAGTGAGTGAATAAGTGGTTGGTGCGGTATTGGAATGAGAGTGGTTTCACAATCGATTTCACCAGCTGACGTACTCTACTCTACCCGTCGTAATGTCGCTTCTAACTTGGCTCCTCACCTTTACACCAGCTGTTACACCAGCGATACCATCAAAACCATTGTTTTTTTTAATATCTTTTTTATTTTGCGGCACATGGTTGTATTTAGATTTAGTTTTATTAGTTGAATCGTAGTTTTGGTGTATCATAACCAGTCCAGACTTTATCATCAAGAGAAAGTCTTGACAATCCGTAACGCATTGGTATAGCGCGTGACTCCAGAACTCATTACTCCGGTGGTGCGGGTTCGATCCCCGCAGACACTACTTACAATTTGTTAAGTGACTATACGATAACGCCTGGTAAAGGTCGAGGTTGAGTGGTAGAGAGGACCTCATAGTCCTCGTTAAACAAGACAAACGTAACCAACCTTTTTGAAAGCGGACAAATTATCAGAAAACAGCTCAAGCCATATTTTTAGCTATCGTAATTTTGTTTTTAAATATTATAGAGCAATGTAGAGTACAACTCACAACGCAATTTACTTCTGAGGTGGACAAATAGAGAGGCCGTGGCTCCCACTCTTTGGCACAGCTTAAAACATGGAGTAAAACTATGCAAACAATGTTTTAAATTCCTTTTCCTTAATGTAAACATGTTCTTAAATTCCTTGCATGAAAACACAGAACTTGAACATTCTTTCTTTGGAATCACATAGAACATAGAGGGTATTGCATATAAATTCTTAGATTTATACTTTGTAAAACAATGAACTAATTAAGTTGTGAAAAACTTGATTTTCCTACAATAACATAAACTCAAAGGAGTTTTACGTTTTTGATTTTATACGCTGAAGCATAGTGGTTCCATGCTTCCACACCTTTTCCCCATTTTAATACGCCAATATCTACTTAAAACATTGTGTGCAAAATTCCTATACTAAATTCCAAACTCTTAGATTTTAATCAAAGTAGCTCCACAATGAAAAAGTAGTATTCCATCTAAATAAAAGTCTTACTTTTAAAACATCCCTCGGATAATTATCCCACTGTCATGATGTAGAGTTACATTTCCATCTTTGTGATTAAGAAGATCCATGTTCACACCATACATCACAGAGATCAGGTGCAAACATGGGAGACATGAAGACTAATACATCCTTCTGTCGACTGTTCCAACACTAACATATGTACTCGTAACACTAATCACTTTGTTCCACAGTGTTACAATGATACTGGTCTTTTCCAACAAGTATTCACAACAATGTTGCTCTGTATTAATGTGTCAACCGACACTGAATCTAGATATTACACTGGTTATTCTCATAGCTCAGTGGTACAGTGCGTGCTCCGCACCAGATTAGTTCGAGTTCGATTCCCGGCCGCAGTGATTGGTCCATTTCATTGGTCGTTGGGCTATTAATTAATTACCTAACCTGAAGTACAGTCGGCCCTGGTTTGTAACAAGACCACATCTCATCATCCATCATCATCAAAACACTCATCATCATTCCTTATTCACCTTAAAATACCCTCTCAGAGTAGTCGGTGTCTCAAAGCAAAGTATCACAAGTAAAGTTTCAGAGTTATTGGTTTGGCTAAATTCCCAAACATTTTCAAATAAAAATTGCATGTCTGCATTAGACCATTATGTTTCAACAACTTGTTTTATTTAAGAACCCTTCAACACAGTAATCAATCTTTAATGAAAAACTTGTAATTCTAGCAATTAGTTTCGACTTTTGAGTTTTAATAGATTATTTTAAAATAACTATAACTGAGTTTCTAACTGCAGCAAAACTAATAGTTTCAAGACACAGGTTGGCAAACTGGAACAATTCGTTTTTGCGTTAAATGTGCTGAATGTATTCACAAAACTATAAAACCTGTATTTCAGCGCTCACAGCTACAAACCGGTTGTTTATCCAACCACAGCAAACGTTTTGTGAATCCAAACACGAACACATTTGTTTTGCTTTTTTATAAGTTAATCAGCTGAAAATCTCTATATTTCATATGTTTGCTACTCACTATTGTTTATTTTACAACAAACATACACTTTGTCACGATCGAAGTGATTATCAATCGGATAATATGTTTAAAGGAAAACTATGGGTAAATCGATTAAAGATGATTTGCCATTTCGTTTGAAACACAAGTAGAAACGAATATAATATCGTAATAGTTTGATGTATACGCTAACGTTATAAAACGTCTGTTAAATCAGCTGTAGTTAAACCTTTGCGATTTTAAATTTATGTTAAACTTAAAATTTCATCAAAACCGGACCACTCATTCCCTTGCTATAGCGAAACATTACTGTTTTGGCCGTCATTTTGAAATAAATGAATGGACAAATACATTTTGGTTACTGGTGGCAATTTTTAAAATACGTATTTATTTGAAACTTCATCAAAATCTCACGAAATTTACTGTTTTAGATCATTAAACCCTCTTTTGGTGAACAATGCCCCCCCTAACGAACTTACGGTTGTCTGATTTTCCTGGCCAACGAACTTGACCAAAATGTTTACAAAAGGAACATTTGTACCAAGCTTTATGGACATTGGGAAAGAAATGCGATCTGTAGAGATGATACACATACGTACATAAAGTATTGTAATAATTCTCAAAACGTGTCCTGGGGTCAGAATCAGTGCCGAGGCCTGGGTCTTACCATGTTGACGACATGAATATCTCATTTTTCAAAGGAAATTCACCAATAAAACCTTACCGCAGAAATAACTCCCTGACACACCAGACTGTAAATGTACACGTCACAAACCCTCATGAGATTGTCAGTCAGCTGTTGTTATGTAAATATCCATTATACTCCAGACAGACATATGTCTCTCAGTCATTCCTATCTTGCAGCTTATGTGATAAATAGCTTTCTACAAAGTGTTTTGCATGAAAACACATAATATTCTTCACAATCATCACTTCGCCGTGTCATTTGTATCATTGTAGAATGATGTACGTCTTCCTGCTAAACAAGTCGTGTTTCATTTTCCAGCATCATTTAGAACGTTTGAAAAGGGTCTTCTTTTGTAATGGAAAACTCGTAACGGCTATGAAATGACTTTAATAGAATATCTATTGAATGATTTCACAACAATGAGTTTGAATTTAAGAATTATTTTCACTGAGCTGAATAGGTATAATCAATTGAAGTGTAGTGAGCTGACTTGAAAGACGAAAAAGATTATGAACACGAATTTAAGTTTAGCCGATATACTCGAGGAATGAAGATGTGTTTGGGGAATTATATCACGTCCAGTGTGACATCAGGACCAGGAGTCGAGCCAAAACGAAAATTGTATTTCCTCTGACGTGACAATAATGTTGGAATCCTACTTTTCCTCTCAATTCAGGATTATTGTTACGACAATACTTTTCGTAATTTTTAAAGTGATTATAATATATTTGGGGTAATTCAAGGCTATACACATTTTGATAAAGATAGCTAAGACATTTTTAACTAAAGTAACGCTCCTCTATAAAACATTTTCCAGATCTTTTAAAACTTTTCTCGCCTTTTACGACTTTGGAAAAAAGTCGAGTTAGGGTTGAGTTAGGGTTACAAAGTCCTCTCTACCATTCAATCACCATCCTAGCGTTACCGCATAGTTACTTAACAAATTGTAGTGGGGATCGAACCCACGCCACCGGACTGATGAGCTCCGAAGTCGCGCGCGATACCAAATCGTTATGGCTTTGCTTTAAGACCGGAAAGAGTTGTATCTAAGGCCTCATTATGATTGTGATATCTAAAACTATATTCCTGTTGACCCCATTAAAACATAAACCCATAGTTTGAGCTTTTTTTTTTTTGTAATTTGTTGTGGTTTTTGCCAATAACGCTAAAGTACATCTGGGCATAAAATGATTGTTTATAAATCCTTTTTTGTTGATTAAATGTTACATTGTTTGTTGTAAATTGTACATTTAGTATTGTTTCGCTCGCCGTTACAACATACAAGATGGATGAGGACTGTCGCTTGACTTTGAAGTTTATTGAGATTGATGGCAGAGTTGAATGCTTTGGTTTACCCGCCTGCTACTCAGAAGTACTTGATATCATTACACGTGATTACATCTAGTTTTTCCGGTTCACACCGCTTCAAACCATCATAATAATTAGTTTGAGATAATTCAGTATCGCTGTGGAGTAATATCCTTAGTCACTGATTGGTTGACAGTAATTATTATGATGTTTTGACGCGGCGTGAACCTGAACAACAAGATTATAGCTGTGACACCGGTCACGACAGCCCAGCCTAAGAGTTAAAAGTTATTAACAGAGCTATATAGACTTATGAAACTTAGAACAAGCTGTATACATAGATTTTAGAATATATTATATATAGAAAAAACGTTACTTAATCGTTTAATAGATATAACGTCGTAGACAAAACAGTAGATGTCATCACTAGGTCCACCCTAGTCGGAATCTGATTTATATTTTAACCCTTGCATATAACCTGATACTGGGTCACAGTAGGAGAGGAAAATAAACTATTTTTCTTAAAACTTGCTGATAGATAAACAAGAAATCCTTTTTTTATGTTTGCATTATCTTAAAGTGGTAATTGACGGTAGTGATTAATGTTTTGCTTTTTATTTGCTTTGAGACACCGACCACTGTTAGAGGGTATTTTAAAGTGAATATGGAATGATGGTGAGTGTAATCAATTTGTTTATGGGTACCAAAATGTAGTCTTGTTACAAATAAGGGCCGACTGATTCCCAGATTGGCTCAAAAGTTAATAGCCCAACAACCAATATAATGGAACAACAGCTTAACGTGACTTCCAAACCACGACGTCACTTAATTAATAGGAGTTTCAATACTAAAATGAACGTGTGGGTGCGATTGGGTAACCTTTAACGTACACCACTGATACAATTTTTGAACTTGCATATGGAAGAAAGTTTAAAACGTCCTCGTCTGAAGAAAAGGTTCATTTTTACGCTAAGTGAATATTTTTGTAAGGGCTAAAAGCTTTTGAAAACAAGTCCTCGGCCCGGAGTTGCTGCAAGAATCTGATAAAGGTCAAAACCAATATTGGAGATTGTGAGATCAACTCTGTCAGGTTCAATCTTATGTTTGCCAGCTTCGACTCCATTCTACGTTTAATATATATTAAAACTTGAAATAAGTGTTTGAATAATGGTTTTATCATACTGCATTTCAAACAAGGTGTATCTTACATGCTGTGTATTGTAACAAAGAAATCTCCTGTATTGTGAGATATGACAACTCCTGCTGTAGAGAAGTGTCAGACATCAACATAAGTCTATTCTACACCACACCCTGTAGAAGAGAAACTAAATCCACATCCCTTTGTTTGAAGTTTGTTGTTGAACATTTTGAGGATAAAATATTATTTTCCACCGTGGCAAAAAATAGCAAACTGTCCAATAAGCAAGCTTTGGTTGAGATAAGGCGTCTTTGGCATTCTCTTATCAAAAAAGTACTCAAGCATAAGAATAATCATAACTTCCGTCAAAACTTTCAGGAGGAAATAGCACAAAAACTCATAGAATGGTATTAAGGATTCAAAAGAAGATACATAACACCTAACTAGTGCAAGACGCCCTATTCTAAAATCTTCCACATGTATGAGTTGGCCAAAATTCATAAACGTGACTCACCGCGTGATTTTTCTGACTGATTAACCATTTTGACTTTTTGTGAGTAAACCCTAATTAATTCATCAAAACTCTTAAGAATTTCCCTTCCATTTGTAGCGCATAAATAGGTATTTTTCCGTTCCCTGGTACAGTTGGTCAGTCATATTCACGGCTATGATTGGTTGTCCGCTGCTCTGAGCCAGCCAATAGATGGCCAGGCAGTCAGTCAGTGTGCAGCTCTCACTGGCCGTGGACGTGCTTGATGTCTCTAGTTGTCTTTTAATTTCGTACAGTGTTTTTAAATGTTGTATTGTTTTCTAAGCTAGTTGTTATAAAACTATGGTGGTGGATGACTGGTCAGCTTGCACTGATTACTTTTAGACCATCTCTTTTTTTAATGTTTTGTGTTGTGTTTTCGGTAACTTTTTACCTGAAGACAGAGTTATATTCCAGATCCTGAAACTTCGTGTATTTTATTTTTCACTAAAAACGATAGAATGCGTCCGTAATAATATTTGAATCCACATAATTCTCGCACGTTGGTTTGAGTTTTTAATTTTGTAAATTTTAAAGAAATTTGTCAACATGACGGCGAGTTTATTTAGATAACGTAAGAATATCTTTCATATACTTGATCTGCTTTAGTTGACAAACTTGTATTCTCGACAGCAAATTGATTTAAATTTCTTTTCATGCTGAGTTCTGCATCGATATCCAATAATAAGGTACAAGACGGATCGAGAACTTAAGTCATCTTGACGTCTATTGAGATTGATGCTTTAACAGAACTAGTTTCAAACCTTCTCCAACCAAATAATAGGGGATTGTTATGTATAAATATTTAGATACCAGGTCTTGATTTTGTTTATTAAAATGTACCAGATTTACGTTTGACGATTTATTTATTGTGTTAAGGGTTTTTAATGAACGTGTTTTGCTCAGTTGCTCTCCAGAAGTTTGGTGTTTGATGGTCACAGGGTTTGACGGAAAAGTTCGATCTCAGCAGAAACGAAAGTAATTGCAAAGAGGAAATGAGTCGAACACCGGAAAATTACTCTTGAAAGCAATCAAAGTTACTGGAATTACAGTCGGAAATCTTTTGCCACTTTTATTTTCCTTCTTCTGTATAGTAGTTGCGAAATGTTGTATGAAAAGAGTTAACAAGGAAGTATTTTTATTTAACTTAAGAATTTAATCGTATGACTATCATCATGATTTTAATGTAAAAGTATTGGTCCTAGCCATACAATCCTAAATCCTTATCAATGGTCTTTGTATGTGATCATGATCAAAGACACTGAAACATGCCGCCGAAATTGTTTCATAAACATTATTGTACCAAGGGTGGTTGTGTACATCGAATGGTATAGTCAAATAAGTAAAACTCTTGACGTTTTCCCCTTAAAGATATTTACTGTGTTTTCTTTTCATTTAAGTTACAACTAACCAATGCTGGAATTTGCATTTTCAAGTTGACAAGTATCTTATCTCAGCATTGCAAGTTTGCTTATCATTAGTTGGACTCAGGGTGTTTACATTCCTACTGAGAGAGCCTACTTGGTTATATCTTGTAGATGTTAACTTTTAGTTACATTTACTTCTTCCTAAATAAACCTTCGAGACAATTCATAATTTTATTAAAGCTCAAAGAACAATATTGAGTGTATCAATAATAGTCCTCTCTACCACTCAACCTCGACCTTTACCTAGCGTCACCATAGAGTCACATTGCAAATAGTGACTGCGGGGATCGAACCCGCGCCACCGAAGTGATGAGCTCCAAAGTCGCGCGCGATACCAATCCACGGATCCGTATAGAGTCCTACTCTTTGAGTAAACAAAAATCCCTAAACAAAAATTAACAGTTATTCATGACGACCACAGTTTGCAAAGGTAATAAACACTAATTGTAAAAGAAAACTTCACAAATTAATAGTCTTTATTTATTGGAATATCCCATTGAATGAAATTATAGTAATCCTCTAATTACCAGTGAAAAGGTAAAAACGAATGATCCATATAAAAGTATAAGTGGCATTAAATCCAGTCACTTGAGTCATTCCAAATAGAATGTTCATAATGGCCATGTCAACTACGAATAACTTAAGAGCCTAAGGGCTTCTACAGGACAGTCCTGTTAGTAGATAAGAGAGGCCCGTGTTGTCCCTATGAGCTTTAGTACTGAGGGTTTACTTTTAACATGACATGCTTGAATTGCTGTATTTAAATACTTCCAGTTTTGAATCTTTGTAGTGATAAAATATTACTAACGTAATAATTTTCATGTTTGACTCAGGTTTCAAGAACGGTATTTGTAAGAAGATAATATATTAAACAACGAATTGGGAAGGTACCTTATTACAGAAAGATTTCGAGTTTTGTTATTTTTAGTCTAGACTACTAATGTTTATTTTTTAAAGACTATTGTAGATTAACTCGATCATTAAACGCATGTGCTTTTTAATATTTGGGCATTTCAACGGCGTATTATTTGTTAAATCCAATTTGTAACTCGCCCGTTTAAAACTATTTTTTCGGTTGGGCTCCTTTGCATTTTGAATTATTTGCAGTGAGTTCCAAATTAAGTTTGATTTTGAGTAATTTGCTAAGAGCCACTGTAACAAGCCTGTAGGTTTCAAAAGGGATGGTTTACAAATCTTGGGAAAGGATAGAACCACATGCTTACAATTTATAAGTGGATTTTTTTCTGGCACAAAAAAGTCCTTGTTTGCCTTGTTTAACAAAGCAAAGTAAGGACTTCTAAATCCTCTATACTACTCAACCTCGATCTTTACCTAGCGTTCCCGCATAGTCACTTCAACAACCTGTTTAAGTATTAAAATAACTTCAGGTCACTTATAACGAACGAAGGGCCATACAGCTCGGCAATGAATGGAATTACACATTGTTGGTTTTCCGTTGAAGTGTTATGTTTTCCGATCACACAATGAAACAAAAGTGAAATCGAGTAATTTAAAGATAACATTGTTGTTGACAAACTCGATAAGCCTTCACACAAACACAGACCGTGGATTGTGCAACATATTCAAAGCCCGGTTGTTGTTGTTTCGTCCCGGTTGTTTCATCACTATTGAATGTTTCCAAAGGGCTATTTGTGATATTAAAATAGTATATTTCATCACTAGGTGCTAAAGTGAATGAGCTAGGATTAAAAGTATACTTAAGGGACGAGGAATGAATGATATTTGTTGCCGTGGTGCAAATAATAGTAAGAAATAAATGTCATTATAAAGAAAACGAAAGTAACAATGTTTTGCCCTCAGCAGTAATTGTTGTTGATTTCCATTGTTCAAGAGACACATCTGTTACACTATTTTTGTTATAAATCAATGTAAAATGAAAAAACAGTCTTTTTTATGTCTATACCCAAGACCTTTTTTTCCCTGGGAGGAAAAGTGCAAATTTAATCACATCAATACGTGTGTTTGAAGCAGAAGTTTTTAGAGCATAGTGACAAAAGCTATCGTGAAAATGCCAACGTATTACTTATTTAAATTTTTACTCGTGTGTTCATAATCAAAACCGGTTTTTTTTCAACAGTAAGTCTAGAGAAAAAAATGTAATTTTTCGCTTGTATGCAAATAATTTTTTTGAGTCAGACTTTTTTAAAGACCGCGCCAAATATACAATTAAACTTTTTTAAATTTTTTTAAATTTAGGTGGGCTTAGTAAAAGGCATTTTATGAATTTTCTATGTAGTTTTTTTGATATTATCATGTGGAGCTTAATTTTCTTTAACATCCTGTGAACCCCTTTTTTATTTACAAACGTCATGCGGCCCCATAGTCCCTAAAATGGTTGAGCTCAACAAGTTATTCACAATTTCACGCTAAAATTGTCATTTATTGAATTATTTATTAAGGCTGTGTCATCAACATACACAGCATTGAAGATTGAAATAGATTGGGACGGAAAGGGAAGTTGACTTAATCAAGTAATCTGACTAGTTTAAGGACACCCTTGAACAGAAGGAGAGGAGACGAGCAAAGCTTGCTTGATTGAATTACCAAACCCAATCATCGGTGTAACTCATCCCCACAACTCACTTATCAGCTGTTGAAAACATTCCGCGAGTATTTTCCACAGAGTATGTTTCCACAGAGTATGATTTTCAGACTTTATGTTTTTACAGAGAATGTTTCATGTTTGTAAGCTAAACCATTAGGTTCTTTGCGGCGTGATGTAAAAAATTCTAATTTTATTCATTACTTATAGATTATAATCCACTTTAAATTATACTATGGTACGAGTAATAAAATGAATAACAAATTCGACGCGCAGCCACACGCGCTACCGTGAATCCTAGTGAATTTTCTGTAACGGAGAGATAATATACACCAGAAGTTCCCTTTAGGAAGATTGGGTTCCCCAAAATAGGTATTAATTACGCAATTTACATTTTAAAAACTACCATGAACACTTATGTTACCTTGATGTAAACAGTGTGCCAAAATAAATCCAGCCAGTACAAGATGGCGGCCAAAAACTGTTTTCCGTTACCATCTAGCTGAACCTATTTTAAATAATTATATAGGCTTACATTTGGAAAGAGTCTACAAAACAGGATGTTCACCGTATTTTGACCAAGGCTTAGCTTTGAAAATTTCTACTGTATCAAATATTTATTGTAGCACAATGCAGCTTTTATATAAGGTAGGTTGTACAGTTATGTAACCAATTACTCAGCTTTGGAGTGTTACGTTTGGTTTTTAAGTTGTTGTATATTTAGTAGTACAGTACACTGAGACTGAGTGCAGTACGAGTAGACTGCACGGCGCAGGTGGCAAACTGACTACTGCGCTGTACTGCGGGACTGGTCGCTACGACTCTGAAGGCGCTCCCAATGCGTGCAGCTTATTTGCCGTTTTATGCTTGGTTAATTCATAGATACACTTGTGTTTCGGTTTATCTATACTAATTATTAAATTAAATTACACAATATGACTGAAAGTTAAAGTTTATTTGAATCTGATAAACGTAAGGGAAGTTTCGTTGTCTTTTGATTACGAGTTCTTTCGATTGAATATAGTGGAACAATTCGAATGAATGAGAAAGAGTGAATGACCAAATGTATGTTTTGATGAGACCTCGAAGTCAGAATGCATGAACACTTTTAGCTCAATCTATCAATGGCGATTGCATAACATGTATTTGTTTCCGCAATACACTACATGTTATGTATTTATTTATTTATTTGAATGACATCACTTTGGGCACTGTCTAGTGTACAATCATATTGCCCGATATGTCAATGTATGGCAATGGTCTGTAATTTGAACATTTGTAAATTTTAGCAACAAAAACTATGCATATTATAATGTTATATGTAATAAAATAAATACGTAGTTAATAGTATGTATACGATTTATAAAACACGCGGTTTTTTAAACACCCTCCTCCTTTCCTTCTTTCAAAAGAAAGGAAGTTTTAACACAAATTCATCGAAGCGAAGAAAAATCGTTTATCTCAACTCGTTTTTACCCATTTAAAGGTTACAAGAATAAAGGTTTTCAAGAATAAAATGCCACATTTCATATAACATTGATTTTGACTTACAAATTTTTCGTCAAAATTCCTTAAGAATATTTTGAAGAAAATTTGTCAGTTGAGGCTTAGAATGTTAGTTTATGGGTTAGAGTAGCAAACTAAAACCTGTGTATTATAATTGAAAGTTTCATAAAAACCACACCAAATTTACCTCTTTCTTATGAAATCCTGAGCAGTTTAATTAAATGTAGAACTGGCTAAATTACTCATAACAACTGAACTCCAGATATTTGAGTAAACACAATTAGAGACTGGATTGCAAAGGGCTGTGGAATGTTGAAGTGTTGAGTAATTAAAATGTTTTGCTCCAGTTTCACATGAGAACTGAGACCCAACCTCTGTTGTAGTGAAAACTGGTTACAGTTCTTACTGGCCTTGTGTTATCATAGCAAAATTGATTTACCATACTGCAAATTGTTATTTTTGCAGGCTCTATTTTGCAAATTGTTACAAGAAAGAGCTTGAAGGAGGATCGAATAACCTCTGAAGAAGATTTTCGACATAAGTAACTTCCTCTTTTTTGCTAACTTTAACATATATGTCCACTTGATTTTACTGATAACAAGCGAAACATGTAGATAAAGAGTTGGATATAGTTTAATTTTGAAAAAAATATGTAGACATTTCAACTTTATCTATTTAGTTATATGTAGTCATTTGTACTATAAAATTGTGTTGACTACTACCACTGGTATGACTAGGTCTAATTCAGTAACTATGCAATTTAAAACTATGATAATTTAAACTGAATTTACTAAGCGGATCCATGGCGAAATGGTTTCACGCGCGACTCCGGGGCTCATCACTCCGGTGGCGCGGGTTCGATCCCCGCAGTCACCACTTACAATTCGTAATGTGACTAAACGGTGACGCTAGGTAAAGGTCGAAGTTGATTGGTAGAGAGGACTTTGTAGCCCTAACTTTGCCTCGTTAAACAAGACAAACTTTACCTTTACTTAATACAAGTATTCATAAATTCGCCTAAAGTGTAAAATAGGTGGTTTGTGAGGTAATATTATACTTTGTTTTAGGAAAAATAGTCATTGGTTGATCTTATGTCTATCGACAAAATAATCCAGTATAATCCTATCCCAGCCTGAAGAGGATTTTTATTAGGAAAACGGATTTTTCCGACCACTTTAGGAAGAAAACTACTCCCTACTCCACCCGTCCCCAAGGGCCTAACCTAAACTTACGCTAAATTACAAATAATAATTAGCCTGACTTAACCTAAGAGGACAAGACAAAATGAAATATCAACAGCTACATTGTTACACAAATGTAACATATTCCTTTTGCAAATTCAGAGTTACGAGAAGTATAGCTGGCATTGGAATTTTGGGAAAAATATATGTTTAAAATATGAAGAGAGTAGTAACGGTTGTAACATCTCAAGGTTAATAAATAGGAACTAACCTATATACTAACCTTTAGCCATTTAGCGGATCCGTGGCGGAATGGTATCGCGCGCGACTCCGGAGTTCGTCACTCTGGTCGCGCGGGTTCGATCCCCGCAGTCACCACATACAATTTGTAATAAGACTATACGGTGACGCTAGGTAAAGTTTGAGTGGTAGAGAGGACTTAACAGACCTAACTTCGCCTCGTTAATCCAGACAAAATTGCCTTTTTTAGCCTTGGAAATATCTATAGAGAGACAAAAGGTTTGTCCAAAATGTATTTCAAAAATCGAGTTGACTACCGATTTTTGTTGAGTCCAAATTCGTGATATTTTAGATTTAGCCCAGTTTATCCATAATACTTCGCCATACGAAATGTGAGGATGTATTAATAAGAAATACGCTGTTTTCAAAACATCTAGTTTAAAATAAGTTGATAGTTTTCGTAATCAGAAGATAGTTTTAAGAATAATTTGAACCTATTAATTGTGAAACCAACAGTTTTTTCTTATAAAATTTCAAAGTCCTATGTGTGCTATGAGTTTTAAAATTAAATTAAATTAACTAACAGTTAAATTAAAATTAAATTTAAAAAATGCCTGTATCAAGTTTTTGACTGTTTAATTCATGGTTCGTTAAAGCTCCTTCATATCAAGGAGCTTGATTTTTACAATGTGTTATGTTTTTAACTAAAATCAAAGTAATATTTGAGGACCCATGTCCTAAATCAATTATTTTTACACATATTCCGATAACTTTACACTTTTTTAGTTATTTTTGTTTAGGATAATGTATTTTTTAAATTGTCTGGATTATGATTAACTTTAGAGTGGGTATGTTTAGGAAGAATAGTTTTAATTTGCTTAAGGAAATTTTTATTTTAAAGGGTTTTTATTTTAAAACAATAAATTCCTCTGATTTTGATTTCAAACGGAGCAACTTAGAGTTAAAAGTATCGCAAAGGAAATTTGATTCACTCATACCAGCGGTGATTTAGCGCTTAGCTGCGTGTTGGCTTGTTTTGTTGTATTTAAATACTCATCTATGTTCACCCACAGTAACCATTGTAATTGTACAATACTGTCAAACCCTACATTTTTAATTTTCAAACGTGTACCTACATTTTTAAATTTACACTTTTATTTGCAAATACAATAAGTAATTGTGTAGACATATAGTTGAGTTTTAATAAGGTGTGGGAAGCCACTGATAACAAAATCCTACAGCCAAATGTGTCGTTTTAATCTATGTAATATTGTTCCAATATAACTTCAACCAACCTAATTTTAGTTCTAATTTTGGTGCACTGGAAACTTAACTTTTTGGTACATAAATTGGTGTGTAATACGCATGTTTCAGAAATATTTTAGTTGTATTTTAAACAGGTTCATGGGTTGAATAGACTTGATCCCTGCAGGCAAGCTATTGAAAACTCTGCTCCTGCTTGTGACGGCATGCTCTCAAACAGTTTTAGCCTGTGGCTTTTTGGCCGAAACAAATTTTGTATGCCTTGTGTCATAGTCATGTATATCAGTGCCTTTAACTATATGACACCTAGTAAGACTAGAGGAGTGGTCGGTGTCTCAAATCAAAGTATCAAAGTCGAAATTATGGTTTCGAAAATATACAGGCTAAGTAGTGTCATGATCTCTAAATTTTGAAAAATATCTCGGCATGTATCACGAGAACTAGCTTTTAAAATAATTCGTAAAACCTTCTTTTGTAATATAAATAACCTCCCAAACTTGTATTCGGCACAAGATCCCTATGTACTAATTCCGTAAGACAAGTAAGGGTACACAAGTCCGCAATACGCCATTATCAGTACTTTCCGTGTGCACTGGATAGAGTAGTTCTTAACAAATATACCGCTGCAAAAGCAATGTACTAATACGGTATCAGTACGTATTACCCTATCTGTAATACGGTATTATTAGCTTTGAAAAATTATGCAGCCTAGGTCAAAAAAGTGCTGAGAAGATATGATTGGTTTCAGTAAATCACGCGATAAACGTATGGCGGATTCGATTAAAATCAAAAATAAACTTTACAAGTTGTAAAAAAGAAATAGGCTGTTGCATTAGCTGTGGATACTGGGCGTATCGGTTTAGTCAACCAGACAAATCAATACAAGTCAAACTTGAGGTTAGGTTCTTTATCGAAAGGCTGCACAACTAACTTAACTTACTGTTATTAATTACAGAACAGTAAAGGTCGGTAAGATTTCACGACAAAATATAAACCTAGGTACTATTCAACTACGTATCTCATGAATATTGATTAGTCACTGGTCACTTTTAGAGAAAGCCATTATTCTATTACAAGTTACAAACAAATTGAAACACTTACCCAATATTCGAATAAGATAATACAGTAGTCTCTTTACACCACACATGACACAAAACACTCCCGAATAAAGTCAACGTGCACATACTTACTCCGCACTATTTACTACTGAATGTAAACATTGCTCAACTGGTAAAGACTATGAATCATTGTTGATCGATCAGCTGGTCTCAGCTACGCCGCAGAGTAGTGCCTAGAGACAGTCCGGGAGGAACTGACAATATTGTGTACTATAATATATACGAAGTCTGAGATAAGTGTGTTTTTTAAGTATTAATGTTGCACTATGTTTTTATTATTTTAAATCGTGGTGATTATTTTAAAGTGTTATTCAAACTGAGATTTAAACATAAGAGCAAATTGTATTTGTATAAAATCGAAATTTATTTACTTTTGGTTTCTATTTATATTTTAACATGGTTTCTTCTTTCTATTTGGTTTACATTTAGAGTGTAAGAAGCAAAACCATGGCCAATGAAAGCACGCTGAGCGCTAGTGCACTACCGAATTCTAGCGAATTTCTAACTCGTTTAAAGCATATTAGTTGTAAAATTAAATTACAACATAATGTAAGAATAATTTGTTAAAATAAATATTATTACGATTCAAATGCATTTGTTAATGATGAACTGTAAATAGATTATGTATTTGTTACTACATATTATTATTATTACGTATTGTTATAACGTATATATTCATGCCGTCCTCGTGGTAAAACCTAGACCCGGGACATAGAAATACAGTATGTAATCCTGACACCTAAAACACGTTTTGAGCATTTTTCACTTAACCTTATATGTATTTATGTATATATAGGTGAACTCTCCACAGGTCGCATTGTTCTCCGATAGCCATGGTATTTGGAACAAATGTTCATTTTGTGAATATCTCGGTCAAGTTTGTTAGCCAGAAAAATCAGCCCACCGGAAATATCCTTTTGGGGGGATTTTACACACAAAAAAGGCGTTTAATTATCTATAAACAGTACATTTCGTTCGCTTTTGATTAAATTTAAAATAAGTCTGTATTTTGTTTTAATACATCAATATACCAAAACATATGAAAATCTATCAAGTCGTTTTAAACTGGCGGCCAAAAAGTGATTTTTTGCTGTAACGCGGAATGAGTGGTCCGATTCTATTGATATTAAAACGTGATTTCCTTTCATGATATGCAATATAACACCTATAAACCCCGCACATCTGAGGCTATGAGCGCAGCAAATAACCTTAACCTCTTGACAGGAGGCCAAGCTGAAACCAAGCGACGCTGTGATATTCAACGAGATATTCACAAATTGAAACAATTGACGCTGTGTATTAGAGTAACAAATTGCAAGGAAATTCCATTCACCATGTCAGCGGTGCTTTAGTGCTTAGCTGCGTGTCAGCTTGGTTGTATTTGTTTTCCGTAAACTGTGTTGAGTAAAAAAACATAATCTTGTGGCTCAAGTGAAATATAACGAGGTTTAGGGGCAGAGTGCTACACACTGAATGGGACGAGCGGGTGAAGGAGATTGACAAAGGTGTCTTGATTGAATCTATAAACCCAATTATTGTTGCTACCGACCCCGCACCTTATCTTTAGTTAGGTACACATTTCCTCCGTTTTGTTACGGGTAAAACGTACTAGAAGAATCTTCAAGTATGCTCTCGAATATTAGATCGTATAAGAAAGAAATTTAAAATCGAATGAACCAATATTTAAAATTGTATTACATGATGCCTTTTGATCAATATTCCTCCAAATGACCTTAAAAATTACAAAAATTCGAGAGCTTTGCTGGTTGAAAGGCCTTGTGTATTTTAAATATTGGTTTGTTCTATTTCAAATTTCTTTTATTCATTAGGAAGGTATACAAAACTGGGCAAAACTATGACATCTCTTAAAATATTGAGAACATTTTCACTACTGGTAGTCAAAAGACTGACCTAGTTAAAAGTAAAAAAATGTCATACGGCTATAGACCTCTAATGCAATGTTCTTTTTTTATAGTTGTGATCAAAGTAAGTTAATGTAATTCATTACTTTTTACAACGTCTTAAGGACCTAAACTAAAAATCAATCAAAAATTGTAATAATACAAACAACAAGAATAACAAAATTAACGTTTTTTGTAACATGAATTGACGGTCAAACAATACAAGTATGTTAAAGTATAAATGTACAGTAAATCAAGCTCTTCAATAGCTCGTGTAGTTGCACTTGATTGTGTACGTGACAATGTAAAGTAACCGCTACTTGATAACGTTTCCAGAACAGTGATAAAACGCTTTGTCACGTGACTCGAACACTAAACTGTGGTAACCGTTATTCACGTAGGCTGTCCCTGTCTGGAACGTAGGCATATTCTGTTCAAATCTTCAATACCTCATGTAGCTGTTGCCAGTTGTGTACGTGGTGATGTAAAGTAACCGCGCTTAACGTTCCAGACAGTGATAAAACGCTTTGTCACGTGACTCGAACACTAAACTGTGGTAACCGTTATTCATGTAGGCTGTTCCTGTCTGGAACGTAGGCATATTCTGTTCAAATCTTCAATACCTCATGGCTGTTTGCCCGTTGTGCACGTGACAATGTAAAGTAACCGCTACTTGATAACGTTTCCAGACAGTGATAAAACGCTTTTACGTGACTTGAACACTAAACTGCGGTAACCGTTATTCACGTAGGCTGTTCCTGCCTGGAACGTAGGCATATTCTGTTCAAATCTTCAGCCCTCGGCTGTTGCGCTTGTTGTGTACGATGTAGAGTAACCGCTACTTGATAACGTTCAGACAGTGATAAAAGCTTTACGTTGACAGACACTAAACTGCGGTAACCGTTATTCACGTAGGCTGTTCCTGCCTGGAACGTGGGCATATTCTGTTCAAATCTTCAATAGCTCATGGCTGTTGCACTTGATTGTGTACGTGACAATGTAAAGTAACCGCTACTTGATGCGTTTCAGACAGGTGATAAAAGCTTTTACGTGGCGAACACTAAACTGCGGTAACCGTTATTCACGGGCTGTTCCTACCTGGAACGTAGGCATATTCTGTTCAAATCTTCAATAGCTCATGTAGCGGTTTGCGCTTGACGTGACGACCAGTAAAGTAACCGCTACTTGATAACGTTTCCAGACAGTGATAAAAGCTTTTACGTGACGACACTAAACTGCGGTAACCGTTATTCACGTAGGCTGTTCCTACCTGGAACGTAGGCATATTCTGTTCAAATCTTCAATAGCTCGTGTATCATATGTATGTGTATCAAACTAAAATGTATCCTTATTTACAATTTTACGTTTGACAGTCTGATGAAGACATTTTATTCTGTTGAGATTACGTTTCATCAATGAACGTGTTTTGCTCAGTTGCTACCAATTTGGTGTTTGTTTGGTCACAGGTTTTGACGGAAAAGTTCGATCTCAGCAGAAACGAAAGTAATTACAAGAGGAAATGAGTCGAACACCGGAAAATTACTCTTGAAAGCAATCAAAGTTGCTAAATTACAGTCGGAAATCTTTTGCCACTTTATTTTCTTCCCTTTTATATAGTGGCTGTAAATGTTATATGAGAGGCGAAAGGATGTGTTTTATTTTAATTGAGGTGAACCGTATGACTGTCATCATGATTTGTTGTGTAATTATTGATCTTAATTACAAAATCGTAAATCCTCTTCAATGAGCCTTGACTGTGATCATAGCCTAAGATCACACCGAATTTATTGTATACAAAATTATTGTACCAAGGGTAGTTTAGTGGTTATAGTGACGGACAGTTGGCCCTGTCTGTCACAGTGTGAGTCGAATCCCACCCGGGTGCGCTCTGGTACGGTGCAATGCTAGTTATTGAATCATTCCGGGTGCCGGGGCCTCTGAGGATCACTGAAGAGAAAATGGCTCATCAAATCCAGTGAGGCGGTGAGTGGCACTTTATGAGCTTAGGGGAGCGCTAAATGTCCGCGCTTAGAGAAGTGGTTCTATGACTGGTAATGTACCAGAGAGAGTGGTTTTGCTGAAATTTTGCTTACAGGGACAGAGGCAACCCATACAGTAGGCTTTTAATGAAAATTTAAATATAAAATGACACCACAAAGGGTTACGTTACCGCTGATGTATTTACATAGTGTAAAAAGGTACAAAATAAAGTTTGTCTTGTTTGACGAGGCGAAGTTAGGACTACAAAATCCTCTCCACCACTCAACCTCGACCTTTACCTAGCGTTACCGTTAGGCCACTTTACGAATGTAAATGGTGACTACGGGGATCGAATCGCGCTAGTGGAGTGATGAGCTCTGGAGTCGCGCATGATTCCAACCCACCGCGCGTCAAGCTTTTCTATAATAATTGTGGACTAATATGTTCAGATTGAAAAAGATAAATCTGCCAACTTATCTGCAGACGCTTGATGGTACATATTGGAAAATACTGTATCATATAGCGTTAAGATACAATATTTCAAGACTGTCCGAAAAAATCCCTACATCCCACTGTCACCATTGGGGTGTTTCATACCCCCCTCTAATTCTTCTCCTTAAAAGACAATGGAAAAATTCCTTTATTTTACAATCTTTAAGATTGAAAACTGAGTCATACACTTTTATATTTTTAGAAATCTTGATCACTCCATGAGAGAAATTCCGTTAAGGTGTAAAAAGGTCTTTCCGCCAGCCAGAGATTCAGCTTGACTTAAAGAAGTTTTGGGCCTATATAAAAGGCATTTTTAAATATGTCTCTGAAGAGTATTATAACTAGACTGAAACTTCATTTTCTCCCTAAGTTTAATATCTTGAAAAGATTATCATAAAAAGATACTTTGACGACTCAATAGTTTTCAATCATCGGCTTTATGGTTTGAAGATGTCATACTTCAGTTAGTTCGAGGTTTTAGCGTGCATATTCCCATCAAAGTTTCAATTATTTCGTTACAGCATTGTTTTATCTATTGTCACTTGTCAGTAGTGTATTACTTTTCAATTAACAATAACTTTTCGTGCATTGCATGGCGTATATTTGGCAATGTATAAATGCAACTACCGTATTAAAATTTATGAATCTTTGTAACAAACTGCTAACAATGGAAACGTTGCTTCTTCTCGTCGTTTGGCCACTTCTTCTATCAAATGTTCTTTCGGTAAGTTTGTACTTTTATAAGAATAATTTTTCCAAGTTATTCCCTTTAAAAATGTATTTAAAATTTGGCTTCCCATTCACGCTGGGATGATGTATAAGACTTTCTAAAAGAATTAGAAGCAATATTTAATGACATTGTGAGGTTATTAATAATTGGTAATAGCTCTTTTCTTCCTGAAATAAATAAGGAACTGCATTTTATATAAAATCAAATGTATTCAAACTAGGAACCTTAGTAATCCTAAGCTGAAACATTATTAATTAAAACCATAAAAAACTATAAATGTTTTGGAGTTAAATACAGTTTGTTGTATGCAATATAATAAAGGTTTTTTTCAGAACAAACAGAAAATATTCCGATTTTTTAAATATTTAGAGAAATATACCAAATCTAATAAAATGTCTATACCAATTAGCATTTGGTGCGAAATAAGAACATTTCAAGTTGCCCTGTTTTCATAAACTAAATTTTGTTGAAAGATCTTTTTGGTTGAATAGCTTTTTTGTGTTTTAACTTTTACATTTAACTTCATTGATTAAATGAAACCATACTCACCCAACTCGTTCCTCGATCAAGGTTTACTCAAAAGAACTTTATTGAGTAGACTTAGGCTATCTCAGTTTCATCTAACGTGATATTTGGTCTGTGTTTTGCAAAATATGATATTGTAAGAGCGTTGATTTTGGAAAGCTTTTGAGCCTGATAAATCAAAACCTCAAGACTTGGGCAGAGTGTTCGGTATTTATAGGTCAAGAGAGCACAGGTTATTATATGTTGGATCGGGGGTTAGCATCCACATTGTAGACCGGCCACATCAGCTAGTTGTAATCAATTCTACAGTATATGACTCGAGATTACAACTGCAACGTTTTTTTTTCAGGTACCTTTAAACACCATTCATGTTGAAGAGGACCCAGTAGACCTGGTCAATACCAACAAAACCAACAATTCTACTCAACCTAGATGTCTTTCCTGTATTCTGACAGCTCTGGCCGGCGTGGTTCGGGATAGATGTAGATGGCCGTGTAAGACGAAGTGTCTCAACCCTTGTCTCCCAAACCCTAAGCCTTGCGACCTGAATTGCAAGCCTTGTGAGCCAAAACCCAAACCTTGCGACCCAAATTGCAAGCCTTGGGACCCAAATTGCAAGCCTTGGAGCCACCCAAGCCCTGCAGGACCAAAATTAAAAGACGTGTTGGACCCCTAAATTCCTTGTAAGCCCAGACCCAAATGCAACCTTAAAGTTCCTTGTAAAATCCTTTGCAAATAATCCCCTCTTAGAAAATCCTTTGTAAGAAGCCTTGCACTCCTTGCAAACCCTGGGACCCAGTAAAACCAAAGCCTTAAGGGACCCAAATTGCAAGCCATGGGACCTAAATTGCAAGCCAGTGACCCGAAATTTTGCAAAAAAATCCTTGCAAGCCTTCTCCACAGTGTTAAAATCCGTGTTAGCGACCACCGAAATGTAAACCAAACGTTGTAGTTGCAAGTAACCTCGAACAACTAAATTAAGCCAAGTTGAAACAACTGATGATCAACTTAATAGGGCTTATTTATACTATTAGGGTGATTTATATACTATAACTGTGGAATAAAACAAACATGTTGAAGTTTATTGTTTTTCCTTCCTGTTTTAACAAATAATTTTAAGAAACATTTAATAGTTATTAATCATTACAAAAAAAGGTTTCTTTTGGTATATACAAAGATAAATATTACATAATTAAAAGTACAAGCCTCTAGCCATCTAAACTAATCTGGTTTCCTAGTATACTACTAATCATCACAAAAAAGTTCCAGACTTTTCAAGTGATGAGCGGATGATTTAAAACTTTGTCTACACTGATAAAACTGTTTAAGGTCAAATAGGTCGTTTTTAAATATCTTTAGAGCAATGATTTGCTAGATTTCTCAGCAAGAAAATACCACTTATATCATTTTTATCATCATTTTTTATTGATTGAGGTTAGTTTTAAGGTTCAACTATTCCAAGAACTGCACAAAGGCATTAGTGGATTGAAATGAATTCATTTCCAGCTCTCGCAGTGTCTGAGCAGCGTCGTATCATCTGCGTATTGAACTGAACGTCCTATTCTGATAATTTCTTGCAAATAGTTTACATATAAAATAATCAATATGGGACCAAGGATGGACCCTTGCGGGACTCCAGATTTCAGTTCAATAGAATCAGACAGAGCATTGTGTATTTGCAACTGTGGTGTGCGGTTACTGAGATATAACTTTACCCACTGCAGAGGTAAACCTCTTATACCATATTTGCCCAATATTAATTAGTTTAATATGATTACACAATTAAAAGGTTTGGTACAAAGTTTGTCTTGTTTAACGAGGCGAAGTTAGGACTACAAAGTCCTCTCTACCACTCAACCTTGACCTTTACCTAGCGTTACCATTAAGCCACTTTACAAATGTAAGTTGCGGGGATCGAACCCGCGCCAATAGAGTGATGAGCTCCGGACCATCTAATTCCATTCCCCTAAAGACCACTTTGTTGTGTTTCTGAATTAAAAGAGTAGGTTCATTGTTTATACAATAACTTCATTGTTTCTCTATATTTTGTTCATGTAAAGACACTTTGACGTCTAATAGTTTACGGTTATCGGTTTTATGGTTTGAAGATAATATACCTTTTTGTTAGTTCGAAGTTTAATGGTGCATATTCCCATCAAAGTCTTATTCATCTCGTTACGGCATTGTTACTGTCAATAGTGTAAACCCTTTTTAATTATCAATAAATTTATGTACATTGTACACTGCATTGTGAGATAATATTTGATAAGGTACGAGTATAAACGAAACTAACGTATTAGGTTTGCTGAGTTATTCGAACTGCTAATAATGGAAACATTGGTACATTTCGTCTTTTGGCCAGTTCTTCTGTCAACTGTTTTTTCGGTAAGTTTGGGCTTCTACAAGATTTATTTTATAAAATTTAACAATTGATTTGTCAATGTACTAATATTTTTGTGTTGACAAAATAATATATAACTTAAAAACAAGAACATATTTACAAGATCATAAAGAAAAATATTAATAAAAATACTAAAGTCACTGATAACAACTAAGGAACAGTTATTTGGGTACACATAATTTTAAATTTGCTAAAGTTTTAATATGAAATTGCTTTATTATTTTGATCCATAAACTCACCCACGCTGTAGAAGGTAACTAAATATATTCTCAATGTTAATTTGAAACATTTTAGAGATGATAATTTTTTAATGTGTTCTGGAAGTGCATGGAACAGTTTTACTCCTGCATAAGATGGAACTTTTTCAAGCAAAGTCTGTGGAAGTCCTAAAATTTGTCTGTACCGCGTGTCATAAGTTAGGTATATCTCTGCCTTGTTGTAGTACACTTTTACTAATGCAGAACATTCTGGTACCGCCCGAATCCTAAAAGTTCTGATGAAATAATTCGCATGGCAGTTTTTTGTAAAATAAACCCTGAGAAGGTGTTGTTCAGCGCATGACTCCCATATGCTAACTTCGTATGACAAATGCGGATATATCAATCCATAATAAGCCATCTTAAGACATTAGGCTTGCAATGCCAGGACAAAGATCGCAGCAGAAAAATGCCTGTTGGCCACATCAGCTATAATCAATTTATATGACTCGAGATTACAACTGCACGGTTTTTTTTCAGGTACCTTTAAACACCATTCATGTTGAAGAGGACCCAGTAGACCTGGTCAATGCCAACAAAACCAACAATTCTACTCAACCTAGATGTCTTTCCTGTATTCTGACAGCTCTAGCCGGCGTGGTTCAGGATAGATGTAAATGGCCGTGTAAGACGAAGTGTCTCAACCCTTGTCTCCCAAACCCTAAGCCTTGCGACCTAAATTGCAAGCCTTGTGACCCAAACCCCAAACCTTGCGACCCAAATTGCAAGCCTTGGGACCTAAATTGTAAGCCTTGTGAGCCAAAACCCAAACCATGCGACCAAAATTGCAAGCCTTGGGACCTAAATTGTAAACCTTGTGAGCCAAAACCCAAACCTTGCGACCCAAATTGCAAGCCTTGGGATCCAAATTGTAAGCCTTGTGAGCCACCCAAGCCTTGCGACCCCATTGCAAGCTTGGGACCTAAATTGCAAACCTTGGGCCAAAACCCAACCTTGCGACCCAAATTGCACTCCTTGGGACCTCAAATTGCAAACCCTTGAGCCAAAACCCAAACCTTCGACCCAAATTGCAATCCTTGGGACCCATTGTAAGCCTTAGAACCACCCAAGCCTTGCGACCCAAATTGCAAGCTTTGGGACCTAAATTGCAAGCCTTGTGAGCCACCCAACTCCTCCTTGCGACCCCAATTGCAAGCCTTGGGACCTAAATTGCAAACCTTGCAGGCCAAACCCAAACCCTTGGACCCAAATTGCACTCCTTGGGACCTAAATTAAACCTTGGGCCAAAACCCAACCTTGCGACCCAAATTGCACTCCTTGGGACCTAAATTAAACCTTGTGGGCCAAAACCCAAACCCAGGACCCAAATTGCAAAAGCCAAACCCAGGACCCAAATTGCAAGCCGTGGGACCTAAATTGCAAATCTTGTGAGCCAAAACTCAAGCCTTGCGACCCAAAGTGCAAGCTTGGGACCTAAATTGTATGCCTTAGGTGCCACCCAAGCCTTGCGACCCAAATTGCAAGCCTTGGGACCTAAATTGTATGCCTTGTAAACCACCCAAGCCTGCGACCCAAATTGCACGCCCAACCAAACAAGACGTCTAATAGTTTACGGTTATCGGTTTTATGGTTTGAAGATAATATACCTTTTTGTTAGTTCAGTTTAATGGTGCATATTCCCATCAAAGTCTTATTCATCTCGTTACGTTGTTCATCCAATAGTGTAAACACTTTTAATTATCAATAAATTTATGTACGATACACCACAGAGAATATTTGACAAGGTACGAGTATAAACGAAACTAACGTATTAGGTTTGCTGAGTTATTCGAACTGCTAATAATGGAAACGTTGGTACATTTGTTGGCCAGTTCTTCTGTCAACTGTTTTCAGGTGGGCTTCTACAAGATTTATTTTATAAAAATTTAACAATTGATTTGTCAATGTACTAATATTTTGTGTTGACAATATATATAACAAAACAAGAATATTAATATAAAATACTAAAGTCACTGATAACAACTAAGGAACAGTTATTTGGGTACACATAATTTTAAATGCTAAAATTTTGATATGAAATTGCTTTATTATTTTGATCCATAAACTCACCCACGCTGTAGAAGGTAACTAAATATATTCTCAATGTTAATTTGAAACATTTTAGAGATAATAATTTAATGTGTTCGGAAGTGCATGGAACAGTTTTACTCCTGCATAAGATGGAACCTTTTCATGCAAGCAAAGTCTGTGGGAAGTCACCCTAAAATTTTGTCTGTACCGCGTGTCATGGCTGTGTATATCTCTGCCTTGTTGTAGTACACTTTACTAATGCAGAACATTATAGTTTAATAAATGTACAAACAAGGCAGAGTAGTCGTTTAAAGTTGTTTGAATGCGTCACGACCCGAGTCTCTAAAAAAGTTTAGAAATAATTCGCATGGCAGTTTTTTGTAAAATAAAAACCCCGAGAAGGTGTTGTTCAGCGCATGACTCCCATATGCTAACTCCGTATGACAAATGCGGATAATCAACCTTAATAAGCCATCTTTAAGACATTAGGCTTGCAATGCCAGGACAAAATCGCAGCAGAAAAATGCCTGTTGGCCACATCAGCTAGTTGTAATCAATTCTACAGTATATGACTCAGATTACAACTGCACGGTTTGCTGTTGGTACCTTTAAACACCATT
Organism: Matsumurasca onukii; assembly: GCA_018831715.1. Classification (NCBI taxonomy): domain Eukaryota; kingdom Metazoa; phylum Arthropoda; class Insecta; order Hemiptera; family Cicadellidae; genus Matsumurasca; species Matsumurasca onukii. Next base: position 8,320,984 of record CM032058.1, on the reverse strand, counting down.
CATGTTGAAGAGGACCCAGTAGACCTGGTAATGCCAACAAGCCAACAATTCTACTCAACCTAGATGTCTTTCCTGTATTTTTTGACAGCTCTGTGGCGTGGTTCAGGGATAGATGTAAATGGCCGTGTAGACGAAGTGTCTCAACCCTTTCTCCCAAACCCTAGCCTTTGCGACCTAAAGGTACAAAGCCTTTGTGACCCAAACCCCAAACCTTGCGACCCAAATTGCAAGCCTTGGACCCAATTGTATATGCCGAGCCAAAAGCCAGACTTTTGCGACCAAAATTGCAAGCCTTGGGACCTAATTGTAAACCTTGTGAGCCAAAACCCAAACCTTGCGACCCAAATTGTTTAAGCCTGGGACCCCTAAATTGCAAGCCTTGTGTACCCAAGCCTTTGCGACCCCACAATTACAAAGCCTTGGGACCTAAATTGCAAACCTTGTGGGCCAAAACCCAAACCTTGCGACCCAAATTGCACTCCTTGGGACCTAAATTGTAAGCCTTGTAAGCCAAAACCCAAACCTTGCGACCCAAATTGCGCCTTGGGACCTAAATTGCAAACGGCCAAACCAAACCTTGCGACCCAAATTGCAATCTTTGGGACCTAATTGTAAGCCTTGTGAAAAACCACCCAAGCGACCCAAATTACCTTGGGACCTAAATTGCAAGCCTTGTGAGCCACCCAAGCCTTGCGACCCCAATTGCAAGCCTTGGGACCTAAATTGCAAACCTTGTGAGCCAAAACCCAAACCTTGCGACCCAAATTGCAATCCTTGGGACCTAAATTGCAAACCTTGTGAAAACCCAAACCTTGCGACCCAAATTGCACTCCTTGGGACCTAAATTGCAAACCTTGTGAGCCAAAACCTTGCGACCCAAATTGCAAGCCTTGGGACCTAAATTGCAAACCTTGTGAGCCAAAACCCAAACCTTGCGACCCAAATTGCAAGCCTTGGGACCTAAATTGCATCTTGGCCAGGCAAAACCCAAGCCTTGCGACCCAAATTGCAAGCTTTGGGACCTAAATTGTAAGCCTTGTAAACCACCCAAGCCTTGCGACCCAAATTGCAAGCCTTGGGACCTAAATTGCATGCCTTGTAAAGCCACCCAAGCCTTGCGACCCAAATTGCAAGCCTTGGGACCTAAATTGTAGCCAGCAAACCACCCAAGCCTTGCGACCCAAATTGCAAGCCTTGGGACCTAAATTGTAAGCCTTGTAAACCACCCAAGCCTTGCGACCCAAATTGCAAGCTTTGGGAACCTAAATTGTAAGCCTTGTAAACCACAAGCCTTGCGACCCAAATTGGACCTAAATTGCAGGCCTTGTAAGCCAAACTCCAAGCCTTGCGACCCAAATTGCAGCCGTTGGACCTAAATTGCAAACCTTGTGAGCCAAAACCCAAGCCTTGCGATCCAAATTGCAAGACGTTTGACCTAAATTGCAAGCCTTGTGACCCAAAACCAAAAGGTCCAAGCAAGCTTGTCCACCGTGTTAAAATCGATGTTAGCAACCACTGAAATGTAAACCTGTTGTATTGCAGAACCTCGAACAACTAAATTAAGCCAATTTAAAACAACTGATGATCAATTGGGCTTATCTTATATACTATTAGGGTGATTTATATACTATAACTGTGGAATAAAACAAACATGTTGAAGTTTATTGGGTTTTTCCTTCCTGTTTTAACAAATAATTTTAAGAAACATTTAATAGTTTATTAACCATTACAAAAAAGTTTCTTTTGGTATATACAAAGACATAAAATATTATATAATTAAAAGTACAAGCCTCTAGCCATCTAAACTAATCTGGTTTCCTAGTATACTACTAATCATCACAAAAAAGTTCCAGACTTTTCAAGTGATAAGCGGATGATCTTGAACTTTGTCTACACTATTAAAATTGTTGAAGGTCAAATAGGTCGTTTTTATAATATCTTTAGAACAATGATTTGCTAGATTTCTCAGCAAGAAAATACCACTTATCACTTTTATCATCATTTTTTATTGATTGAGGTTAGTTTTAAGGTTCAAGTGTTTGAAACTGCACATGAGCTACTTGGAAATGATTTCGTGGATAGAAATGAATTCATTTCAAGCTCTCGCAGTGTCTGAGCAGCGTACATTAGAGTTGTATCATCTGCGTATTGAACTGACCAAATGGACCAAATGGGACCAAGGATGGACCCTTGCGGGACTCCAGATTTCAGTTCAATAGAATCAGACAGAGCATTGTGTATTTGCAACTGTGGTGTGCGGTTACTGAGATATAACTTTACCCACTGCAGAGGTAAACCTCTTATACCATATTTGCCCAATATTAATTGGTTTAATTGATCAACACAATTAAATGGTTTGGACAAATCTAAGAAAACATTTGAAGAACTAAATTGAAATAAACAAAGTAGGAAAATAAGAATAAAATGCAACTAAATGTGTTCAAATATTTTCTTCACTCATTAATAGATTTGTTCCTTAAAATTATGTAATTTTTTAATGTTTTTAAACTAGCTAATATTTATTGCCTGAAACAAACAGGCAATATTAACAACGGACATAAAAGCAGCGTTACAAAAGTCGTGTTCGGCAAGTAATACAACACCTAAACTCAATTTACTCAAACCATTTTCTACGTCGATACGATTTTATCTACATTTCTTTCTTTGTGTTGAACAACTCTACTCTTATACTGAGTAACGTTGTTTACATTCCGTACTCAAGAAATATTTAAAGGACATATTTTAAGCATTATTTGTCGTGTTTATTTATGCTCTGCAGATGACAAATCTATAACGTTAAACTGAACAAGATGAAGCAAGTCAAACTACATACTTAACAAAACTCTTAGGCTTTCGTGGGTGGTGTGACAACTATAATTTAGTAGACGGCCGGTTTACACTGCATCAAAACATCATAAATAGTTTGAGATATTCCGGTCTCGCTGTGGATCTTCAGTCACTAATCGGCTGAAACTGAGCTACTTGCTGTCTGCTAACCTTTTGGTGTCAGTCCTGAAAAAGACTTTCTGATAGTGTCACAGCCGATGAGAACATTGATGGTTGGCAGCCCTGCCACCAATAGGAGGACAGCAGACAGCAAGTAGCTCAGTTTCAGCCAATCACTAACTACAGATGGTGCTCCTGAGCAATACCGAAATATTTGAAGTAGTTATGATGTTCTGACGTGGTGTGATCCGGAAGAACTTAACTAAATGAAATACAAGTGCGAACGAAATAATCTTAGGAAGTAATGATACAATGCATAAATCGTTAATAATTGAGTAATACAGCACGTATAAATAGCTACATAACGTACAAATTAAAAATTTTGTACCAATAAGACACATTTTCTTTTAAATATTTATGTCGAGCAGCTCAACAAAATAAAATAGCCACCATTTTGGTAACTAGACAGTTTCGTCATTCACCTTTAATGATTGTTTTATAACAACAACACCTTATTGGAACAAAAGTATTGACTTGCTACAGTAAAGAGTCACAGTTAGATCTGTATGTAAAGCACTAACAGGTCTGATTGAAAGTTACAAACGATAGGTCGAAACAAATTGAATTAATAACAAATAAATAACTTTTATATAACATTAAGTAAAGTTTATACAACAAACAAAATTACTTTTAGTTAATTAATAATGTGCCTATTTCTTTGTTCAACATCCAGTCCTAAGATTTGTCCATTGTGTTTTGATCACCGTTGTTGAGGTCTTCAGCATATTTCGTGAATTCGATCCTGCAAAAAACGCTTTCTTAGTATAAGAAATCAGAAATCATTTTATTGGGCAAAAATTAACAAAACACAATTGCATTAGCCAAGTCACATTGCATTAAAGTATCACAAAATAGGCTCTTATTCTTAACAATCTATGTATATATACACACAGAAAAAATTCGCAATTTAGCCAACACTTTCAACAAACTCTTGGACACTGTAACATGAGAGGTTCATCAGCCGGGTTTTAAGCATGGTCCTAAATTTTGAAGGGTTTGATTCGGATTTGAGGGATGTGGGGAGGCTATTAAACAGCTTTATGCCGTTATAGAGCAAATGTTTTTGAAAAAGGTTGTTGAATGTTTTGGGATAGCTAATTGTTCGACGTTACGGAGGTTATAGGAAGTTGGGTATAAAAAGGTCGTTTTAAAGACAGTTCTTCGTTGGGGGTTTGAAGATATATATGTGTACAAGTACTGTAGCTATCGGTTTAATGGCAAAGATTGGTTTGATGCACTACTTCTTCAATGATGTAGATACCCGTTACTATAAGTACTTGACTTAAAAAGCATCTCTGCAACTATTTCAAAGATTTAGTTCAGTTAGTATGCAAGCTCATATAGTGTAACATCCAAACTCGTTTTAAAATTATCAAAAGTAAAAAATAAAAGATAGGATAAAAGAGACTTCACAAAAGTGACAGTCAACAAACACACACCCTTCCAAAAAACTATGACACGACCACAGATTCTAAACTTATTCTTCCATTATTGTTCTAAATTTCATCGGATGGGTCCTAGTGTACAATCTTGTGCAAAATTATCCGAGAGGTTGAGGCAGTTAAAACGTTGAGAAAAAACTTAGGTATTTTTACGTGTCCACTTTAATTCAGTTTGAGAGTTCATAATAGTGGCGGAGAGCAATTTAGTAAAAATAAAGAAACGGACTTTTCCTGCCACTGTTTTTCTCCGAAAGTGGCAGGAATTCTTTATTTTTACTAAACTTTAATTTAGTAAAATCAATAGAGAGAAAACTATTGTGATATTTCAGACCACTAAAATCCCTGAAGAGGAAAAAGAAAGGTTTAAACGCCATCAAAGCGATTGTACATTTAACTGGAATTAGTCATTTCTTATTCTCACATTAGCATTACAAAAGACTTCTAAATATTCAGTTGGTTAGCATTTCAACTAACCCCGATGAGTTCTTTACGGCAATTTTAACGAACTTCTTTTAGGAAAATGAGATATTCATGCCGTCAGCTTGTTCTGAACTCAGGGCCGGTACCAAGTTTTGAGAATATGTCTAAAGCTTTATAAATAAATAAATAGTTTATTGTGTTAACAGTTTACATGTTATACAAACGTCAATTCTTTTGAAATGCTAAAATTTTCCACACATTCTAACATTGAAATCCCAATCAGACATGCATTTTTGACATTCACTCTCTCTCATTCATTCGAATTGTACCCGTACTACTACAATCCAGTAGTCAGTGTTTTCCCAGTCATGTGCCATTAACTCGTCCGTGTTGTAAAATGCTTCAAAATTTTTCAAACGAGTTTTAAAAGCATTAAGCTCTGGGGCACTTTTAATAGAATTTGGCAACCTGTTGACTAGTTGAACTCCTACCTGAGAAGGTAAACGTTCATGAACTGCCGTTCTGTGTCTCCCAGTTCGGAAGTTCTCCCTGCCTCTAGTTTCATAAGAGTGAATGTCACATCCTCTTACGAGACCGCACGACTTAGACGATAAGCAGATGTATATTATGTGTGCACTCTCTACAGGTTGCATTTGTCTGATTTTCATTAAAATTGGTACACATGTTGCTTTACAAATATTTAGGTCAGGTTAAATAGCTAGCAGAATCGGAATAACGGAAGTCCCTTTTGTAGCGTAGAAAGCAAGTGTTTTATTAAATTTTGCGAATGAATTTTTGTATTTTAGTGTTCAAACGTGTATTGATCGAAATAGGTACGAGAAAGTTTGTATCAAAGCAACCGGAAACGAAGAGAACAGATGAAAGCAACTTTCACCGCGGAGCTACAAACTCTCTCTATTTCCGGCTGACTTTGGGTTTGCAACTTCCGCACCTTCCGTAAGTTTACTGAAGATGTTCAGTGATGCAATTCCACTCTAGAGAGCCTAGGACAACTTTACCATCAAATACGAGTATATAAAAGTCTACGTAAATACTAACATATCCGATCGTAGCAAAGGTTTTTTAAAGTTGGTTAGGCTTTTCGAGAACAGTTCTTGCCTATATACACTCTAAAAATGAAGGTCACTCGGAAAGAGTGAAGTTGCGCTCTTTTGGGTGTTGAAATTCAGCCACTCTCAAATTCATTCATTCATATTTAGAGTGTAGACCACAACATCAACTTGAGAAACTTGTTGAGAACTTTGTTCTCAAAACCAACTATAAAAATGTTTTTTGGAACATTTGTGATTTTCAATCAAGCACTTAACGTGTTTAGTACAATTCTATTCAAACCTCAGCTTTCAGTAAACTATTTCTTAGGGAAAAGTTTTAAAGACGGAATTAACTGCCTGACAGCCTTCGCCTCAGTTCTCAGTTTGAAAGTTAATTAATAATTTCTCAAACACCTGAGGCTCCTCAACTCATTAGCCTTATAATGTCTCCCAGTGAATAGAGGTTTTCATAATGACATGACTTCTTTCAGTTTCGCCTAGTAGCGTTGCGCATGAATCGTTTTGTGAAGTTTCGAGATCTGGGATCTGATCCTTTCTTCAGGTAAAAAGTAATCTAAAACAAATCACTAACATTAGAAAATTCGCTATCCTAAAATAAATAGCGCAGAAGTATTCTTTACTTTCTCTAGAAAGATAATACCAACAAAGAAACTTAAGTTATACCTTGCGGAGACTTTGAAAGCTTTAAAGATCCATTACAATATTTATGACCAAACTTGTTTGACGCAGTCTTCGGACGCTACAAGTATTGTTTCAGATGAGAACTGGTTTGAACAAAATAAGAAATAGACTGTTTTAGCTTATTTTAAATTAAGAGATTTTCACTGTTTTATGAGATGGATTCAACTTCAACAATTGAAAATTTCTTAAACAGAAGAATAAAGTTTTCAACATAGCCTATAACCTGATGTAGTTCTGGTTAATTTATAAGAACTTTCATAATATTCTATATGAATATAACTTAAAACCTAAATAAAAAGAATATAAATAGGTCAACGTAAATAAAATTTAATATTGTTTTGTAGTTTTTAATTTTATTTGTACCTACCAATTTTGGAGCTCTTAATTCTCGTTTTATTAGGATTCCACATGTATCAGTGCTGCAACCATTCTGAATTTTTAAGAATTAATATTCTAAAAACTATTGTGCATCCACTATTTCCCCAAAACATAATACCATGTACAGAAATATGTGGGGATGCCTGAGACAAAATAAACCATTCTCAAAACATGTGTTGCTGCAGTGAAAATACTTTTTAGTAAGAAAATCTCAGAGGCCGTTCGTTTACAAATTATATAAATCCATTCATTCCAAAATAACTTCTTCCGATAAATATAGCTATAACTTTTAATTGTTCATAAGACCAATAGTCGATAGTAAATTTCAAACCTGCGTCATTTAGTCCTAAAATATTTCCAAATAGCACAAAGTTCTCTTAGTTACCTGTTATTGTAGCATGTAGACCTTATGATTATTGTATCCCGATGTACATTTCGGCCTAAAGATAGGCCATCTTCACGGGCTGTTTACACTAACAACTAGTTACAAAGTTCTCGTTAAAATTAGGTTCTCAATTAACAAAAGTAGACTTCAAAATTTTAGAACCGTAACTATGAAGCAACTAAACTAAAATTATGGTATGATCGTGGCCTTAGCGTTGCAATGTGTTACGAAATTTCTGTATAAAAATTCATTTTTATCGAAGGTGTTTTTTTACTCTTTCACTTTAAAATAAAATTTATCGAAACTCCTGCAAGTTATCAAGCTCAACACACGTCTCACCTTGGCGAAGGATGGAGGGAAGAGATATCGGAAAAGTGAGTACTTCACAGTTTATAAAATCTCATGATCAACGCAAGATGGATTGACTCGATCACTTCTCAATTTCAACTGACGTCAATAGAGATTGATCTTCACTCAGTAATTGGCTTGTGAATAAGAATCTTGTTATCATGGTCGTATATAAAACCTCTTTAGTCCGTCATTTAGAGTCGTTTAAAAACGTCGATCTAGGAACTACATGCTTAAATTACTGAGATTAAAACAATACGAGTATTTTGGACGTTTTGCATTATTTTTGAGTGGACAAAAGGTACACGACGTTTCGGGATCTGGGATGTGTCCCCGTCTTCAGGTGAAAAGTATCCTAAAACGTTTTAGTAGTAAAAGAGCTAGCCTAAAAGTAATCACCGCAAGTAAAAAAGGTAAAGTTTCTCTTGTTTAACAAGGCGAAGTTAGGACTACAAAGTCCTCTCTACCACTCAACCTCGACCTTTACCTAGCGTCACCGTATAGTCACATTATAAATTGTAAGTGGTGGCTGCGGGGATCGAACCCACGCCACCGGAGTGATGAGCTCCAGAGTCGCGCCCAATACCAATCCACCACGTATCCGCTAAAAATATTTTCAAGTGTAAATATAACATGCACGGCGCACACTGACCAGCTGCCTGACCAGCCACCAGGCAGCCCCATTGGCTGGTTCGGAGCAGAGAACGACCAATCACAGCCGGGAATTAGACCGAACAACTGTATCAGAGAACACAAAATAATAACTATTTAATTTTGATACTATAGGCAGCCCCATGTAGCAAAGGTTCCCATAATTTGCAGTTAAGGGAAGACTTGCACATGTCAAAATATGTTCTATATATGACCGGCTTTTGGCTTTAATAGCTCTATGCTTCCATAGAAAAAGTGTCAATATTTAGGTACGTTAACCAGCTTAAAACATCGTTTGCAGTGTTTAATCCATGTTAACATTTGTGCCTAGAGTGGACCCCATGGCTGCTCCTTAAGTAACTTAAGTGAAACGTTAATATCATACGTTTCTCGGTGATGTTTTCAATCTCAGTAAAGTACAGTAAGGTTTCTTAACCAATAGAAACGTTTCACGGTACCACAAAAATAGAGAGTTGAGGAAAGTTTTTCACCAGAACATTCGAAAAAACAAAACAAAATTTTAAACCTGTATCTAAAGATATTTACAACTAAACTGTTGTAAAATCTAATCATTTAAGATCTTATGATAAGAACGTTGGGTTCTTACCATAGGATACATAGGAATACAAATAAGAACCAAAGGATACAAATCAATGGTTAGCATTGATTTGTATCCTTATATTGTAATGTAGTACTGCGATTAACAAAAGCGCATTCAAGTATTAAAATAAGGCGAGAAAAAAATCGGACGAAAGTGCACGTCCAAAAACAGTTGTGACTATCATAAAGAAATGTGAAAAAATGAACGACATAGGTTGGTTGTTTTAGCAACAAATGAGAGAAACACAACATCTCGATGAGATATCGGAGACTTGTCAAAGAGACATTTCATTATCTGAAACCAATATCGAGGAGATTTCGTTATCTAGAATGTTTCATCGCATCGAGATTCTTAAAGTTGACTTTTCCTATGACAGTTATAGGCATAAACAAGCAAATTTAAGATGATGTAGTGTAATGGGGTTGTAAGAGGTTGGGAAGGTTAAGGGGTGAAGTGAAATAGTGCGTGCTCCACCAAATCGGCCAGGATCGATTCCCGGGCGCACTGACAACCTTTTATTATAGCCACTCCCCGTGGTTCGGAAGTCACGTCCATTCAATTGGTCATTGGGCTATTAACTAATGACCCAATCTGGGGAAACAGCGAACAGTCGGTCCTAGTTTGTAACAAGACTACATCTCATCATCCATGAAAACACTCAACACACTCACCATCATTCCATATTCACCTTAGAATACCCTCTAAGAGAGGTCGGTGTCTCAAAGCAAAGTATTAAAATTACTTATTCTACTTCTAAAGGATTTTCATCACATTAGCCAACCTAAGAAAAGGAGTTCATCGTTACTCTAGTAACAGTTATAATGAGTATGAGTTTGTATATTTTCATGGTTTTATTGAATCCAAAGACATAAGCCTCCATGTACTTAATTATATATAAATACTAATTAAGTTCAACAAAGTAAATAATATGGTAGGTAAAAAATGAATAGCTATAAGATTTATTTTAAAATACGACGGCAGAGTACAAGGAAAATTCCTCTCGAATACAAGGAAAATTCTTTCTCCTCTCATGTACAAGGAAAATTCGAACAGGTCATTAAAGGTAATCAGGGAAATTAACTACAGAATTATGTTATTACAGTCTGTAAAGAGCTTTAGTTTCTTTGCAGCAGTTGTATTTATTCAAAGGATCAAATTAGTTCTCGACACTTAATTAAATAAAAGCTTTGAATCGAAAAGTTTATGAATATTTAGTTTCCCAGTCTGGAATTATTGTGTTTGTCTCTTCCTTTTGATGTTTAACTTTAAGAAAGGTTATAGTAAACCAATGTATGTTTATTTCGTTTTACAAGTTATCACTGGTATACTAATTCTATAATTATTTAAATCAATTTGAGTAATTGATACCATTATTGCTATGACGCTATCTTTTTATGTTTGTTTCATTGTACTTTTTTATCTTAGTTTTTACAAATTTGAATGTTCTGTCTCTATGTTCTTTTTGGTTGTTTTATATACTCTGTACACAAATAAACATATAATTTTATTTCTCAATATTATTTCACCATGGCAAACTCGTTTCAAAAGAGTTTTTCGGTCTTCACTTTTTAATGTCCTTCACTGTACCTCGTTAATTAACCTTAAACTCGTATCAAAACGCTTCACATTGGAACTTGTTGATAAAAGATTATATTATTTTGACACTAAGCCATATCTTAAAGCTCCTCATCAAAATCCAAAAGTGTCCATACGTCCAACTACTTACGGTTAAAACCAGTGTCATATTAGATTTATCAATATGATCTTCTCGTATGACATGAATTTTGCCATATCACAATGTGTAACGACACTGGAAGGGACAGCTGGGACAGAATACTTCATCTGAAGGGACAAACAACCCCTAAACCCTCCCAGAACGTGGACTGGCTACAGATTCTGATGCCGCAATGTGATTCACTCAAGAAAACACGTCACACGACCACTACTTAGTTGTACACGAGAAACTGAGTTAGTTATAGTAATAGAAACATTGAGTATGCTATTGAGTAAAATTTGTAAGTTTGGCTGATTGAATTGGTGAACCAAAACACGTCATCTAAGGGAACTAACACAACATTTTTAGTTGATTGGAAAACAAATTCAACAATTCTTTGTTTGAAGTTTTTGTTGAAGGTCGTACAATTTCTGAAGTTAAAATATTATAACATACGTTTTTTATCGTTTTTAGGAACAAAAATTAGACGACGTTTTTGGATCTGGAATCTGGCTCCGTCTTCTGGTGAAAAGTAACTTGAAATATCAAATAAAACATTACGAAAAAGGCTAGTCTAAAAGTAATCAGCACAAGCTGACCAGTCACCCATCACCAAACCTTCATTTTTTAACGTTAAACTTGTTAATTTTATAACAGCTATCCTAGATAACATAACATAACATTTGGCGATAGGATGGTGCAGATGGATTCAATATTAGAATTTTTATGGCAACTCGTCTGCTAAATTATAACTCAATTTCAAAGAGAAGAACTTATTATATTTCGAGTATTTTCAATACTCTTCATCAGATAAATGACACTATTGTTTTATTATTGTTTTTCAATTGTTTTATTAGTGTCATTTATCACGATGGCTTGAAATACTAAATCAAGTTCTTCTCTGAAAATCAGTTCTAACGAACGAGGATTTATATATCTAATAACATAACATAACATTTATTGTCAATGTACAATAATGATTGTGTTGACATAATGCTTAAAACTAAGTTTACAGAAAATTTAGAAATGATAAAATCTCTGGTACCGGAGTAGGCCAAATAGTCCAAAGTACATTAATGGTAATTGTAAAATAAATTCTAAACCTATTTGAAACTATACTTATAATTACAGTATGTGTAAGATTTTATTATTTTCTAATGGTTTAGGATACATCCATAAATTCATCCACACTATAAAATGAATAGTTTAAAAGCTATTGCTTTAGTTTGCGTTTGAAGGAAATAAAATTTGTCTCTGATCTTATACTCTCAGGTAATTTATAATATAGTTTAACTCCAGCTACACAAGGAAGTGGTCGATGTGACCTGTGAAAATTATTTCGAAAACGATTAACGTACCTAGTATTGTGGGAATGATAAGCTATTCCGGTATCCAAATGACATTTTGCTAAACACAAAATTATTGTTTCCAAAATGTACATGCAAGGAAGCGTTAAAATATTTAGTGTACTAAACAATTCCTTGCACGATTCTCGATACCTTGATTTGGAAACGATTCGGACTGCCAAACAATACAGCATGTACAACAAAGATACGAAATTAGAACAAACAAATAGATTGGTAGTCCACTGCTCCGAGACAGCCAATGGGTGTGGTGGCTGGTCAGACAGTCGATCAGTGAGCACTGTGTATGTTATAATTTGTTTTTACTTTTATTTACACCAGAAAGTGGGCTAATGTCCTGAAACTAGTTGTGTTTTATATGAAACTTATGTTTCCAGGATGCCTCACAGTTTTTCCCCTATTTAATAATCATACAAGGACCCTTTTAAAGTGAACAGTACTTTTTAATTAGTTGTAAGTACACTTTAAACTAATATTGCCACCGTAGGTAAACAACAAACAACACCAATAAAAACATGGAAAAATGAGAACGTCACTAGGTTCAATACAATGTTAGTTTCAATGAAGAATAAAAAATGAATATCGCTGTACACAAATTTCCTTACGCTTTTTTCTTATCTAGGTCAAATAAGCTGCATTTTAAAGTTGTTTCTACTGTAAATAAACTTTATTTACTACATATTCGCTGGAGAGTTTTTATTTCCAATCGAGGAAAAGATCCGAGTATTACAATAGCCGAAGGCTACGGACTGAACGAATCTCATCCCCTGCCTTTGGCAGTTTTGTATTGAGGTGGCAAGAAATATATCGGGGATGTATACATAACGTTGGCATTATAATGGATAAGCTTATTATAGAATTTCTAGAAAATAACAATACTACGAGAAAGTAAGCAACAGTTTTTATACAGCTTTTTCCAAACAAAAACTTATAGATCATTCCCAAGCGCTTCTTCAGCGGGGACAGAGAACTTTTTAGGTATCATGTTGTGATACCATTAGATTTGTTCAGCTTTGTTATTTAGGGAGCTCTCTTTATACAGAATTTTCCAGAGGTTTTGACAAAGTTACATTATTATACATTATATACGTTCACGCATTTAGAGTTCACTACATAGAGCGGACCCGTGGCGTAGTGGTAGCGCGCGTGACTCCAGAATTTCACTCCAGCGCAGGTTTGATCTCCGTAGTCACCATTTACAATTTGTAAAAACACTACGCGGTACCGCTAGGTAAAGGTCGAGATTGAGTGGTAGAGAAGTCTTCGTACTTCACCTCGTTGAACAAGACAAAGTTTGTTTGAACATTTTGTTATAAACGGTAAAGTGGGTACGTTATGATAATTATTATCATAGTATTATCATCCACTTATCCTTAAGTATAATAGCTTGTTAAATGTAATAAAATGTACTCGGTTTTAAATTTTGGAGCACCGGTTTTAAATATTCTAATTTTACCGTGAACCGTCAACAAAATCCATTAAACGATCTGAAAGACTTATAAACATCAAACTAATGCTCAGTTCTAGCAAAGGTAATGATGAGGTAAACAAATAACACATAGACACCACATGGCTAAGGGCAGGAAAATCAAGGTAAATCAAGAGTTGCGGCAGCCCAAGCACAGATAGCGCTGCGAGCGCCGCCATCTTTCTCTCCCCTCGGCTTCACTTGCTCGAGTTTGTCCGATGTCAATGACTTGAATTGACAATTGAAGAATCATTTCTAGAACGAACGAACTTTCGTAAGCGGCTCTAGTAAAGATTCTTTAAAGAATTCTGTCGTAGCGCTATCTGTGCTTAAGCTGCCGGATTATGTTGATTTTCCTACCTCAGCCATTCGGCACCTATGCGCAATCTACCTACCATAACATAATCTTTGGTTCTACTTCACCGAAGATAAAACAACGCAATATGCAGCAAATTGCAGAGTTAGTTTACTGTCAGCATTGCAGACGACCGATAGATCTTGCAGTCGCAATCAATAAGATACGTGAGGGTATGTATGAGTCACCACTACTCGAAACTGTAACGTGTTTCACCTTACTTGAGTACTAGATACGTTTCAACGCTAGAACTTCAATAACTCTTAAAAATACGTGAGTACATCGAGCTGGAATACAATTTGTTTAATTGTTATCGAATTTCCTTTGGAAAAATGAGATACGCGTATTCATGCCGTCAGCATGCACCCAGACCTGGGACCATGAAATGAGCACTGATCCTGACCCCCAGAACACATTTTGAGCAGTTTTCAACACTTTATAATTATACATATGTGTGACAGGTATACAGAGTGTCCCATAAGTAAAGGGCCAGACTTTGGGAAAAGGTTATAAAGGTCAAAACAAAAGAAAATTAAGAATAAAAATATTTCCAAAAACGCTTAGTTAACCAGATATTTGCCATTTTATATTTTTCAATAATTATTTATTATCTCCCATACTACTAATCGGATTTGACTCAAACTTAGCATACATTTGTATCTTAGTAAGGCTATTCAGGGAAACGATTACCAGCATGATCTAACTTATCGTTTTAAAACGGTGGCTATTTTATGGTATTTTAGGGCATTTTTGTGTTACACCTTAAATAGCGAATAAACGGTGAGTTTACGATAATTAAAGAAACCGTTTTGTAGCAAGTTTTATCACCTATCTACTGACACCAAGTTCAAAGAAACCGATTAAGAATCAATGGGATAATAAATAATTAGTGAAAAAATATAAAAGCAATTATAAGCGTTTTCTTAAGTTTATTCTTAATTTTCTCTTCATTTTGACTCATATAACCTTTTCCCAGAGTTTACTACTATAATAAGTCATTCACATCAAATCACTATTTGAGATGCCGACCACGCTCATGAGGGTATTTTAAAGGCAAATATGTGGTCAAGGATGAGTGTGATGAGTGGTAGTAATGAGTTATGAGGTGTAGTCTTGTTACAAACTAAGGCCGACTCTTCCTTAGAATGGGTCATTAATTAATAGCCCAATAACCAATGGAAATACAAGGACCAACGGCTTAACGTGACTTCCGAACCACGTAGGTGATGGTCTGATATGTCTAAACGATGGTGGGAGTTAATGCGGGTATCATCAGATGATCACTGAGACTATCTGCGCCGTTTTAGACCTGCCGTTTTAGACCTATATCATCTTCAAAACCTGACCTCCATGAAGCTGGATTACAGGACCACGCCACGAGCCCCAGTCATGCCGTGAGCATGATAAGACCCAGGCCCGAGCCATTAAATGGCCCGAACACATTTTGAGCAATTTTTCAACACTTTATATACATATATATACAAAGTTCTGTACTCTCTACAGGTCGTATGTTTTCCGATTTGGTACAAATGTTTCTTTTGTAAATATCTCGGTCAAAGTCGTTAACCAGCAAAATCGGGCTACCAGAAGTACCCTTTTGGGGGGAGCTTTGGCCAAAAAAGTGGTTTTAATCATCTAAAACATTATATTTCATCCGATTATGAGTTGGTATGCAAAGTAGTGACCAATTTTGCCACTCAAACTACAAATATACTAAAATGTACACATTGAAGTGATCTAAAAACAATAAACTGCAAATTCAAACAGGGTTTGTTCGATCCCAGCGTTGGCGGTGTTTGAGTTTGTTTATCAATGAATTACTTCACAAATCCCAGTGGACTAAACACAAACACAGAATTGTTTTTATCGCCATTTTGTGAAGCGGATGTCGAAAACAACTTTGTTTTCCTATCTACTCTTTACTGATCATATTTTATATTTATCTGGGACAATAACATTGATGGTGAAATATTTATTTCATTTTTAAACAATGTATAGGCCACCTAAATCCAATAATATAATTTGACAAGTATTGGTAACTGAACTCTTCAACAGGTAGGGTTAACTTAGTGTACTTTAAAGGACCCGTAGCGGGTTGGAGTCGTGCGCTTCGGAGCTCGTCACTCCGCTGGCGTGGGTTCAATTCCCGTAGTCGAAACTTATTTTTGAAATATGACTATACGGCAACGCTAGTTAAAGGTCGAGATTGAGTGGTACAGAAATCCTGTAGTCGTAACTTTGCCTCGTTAAACAAGACAAACTTTATCTTTACTTTTAACTATAATTATAAATTTCAATGTGGTACCGTACTGTATAATCAAGCAGACTTTAAAGAGCATACTTAAGCTGTCTTGTTTGATAGACATTTTATAACAGGTTTCTTCGTCGACATTAGTCGTATTTTGGAAATGATCATCTTAGAATCTTAGAATTCATATGAACCACTTTCCTTTTCAAGCTTTAAGAGCGTGAATCGTAATTAAACATTGTCAGTGAACCAATATTTTAAAAAAGGTTTTTACAAAACACATGTAAAATGAATTGTTTGTCTGTCGTGTTGACTGTAGTTCCTATGTAAGAAAGTTTACAAATAAGCTCAAGTGTTTTTATGGACTTTAAAAGCACTAACGTATTTTAGAAACACTCTAATAAAACGTACGTTACAATTAGGACCTTAAAGTTAATACAACAAAATACCACCATGAGACCTCCTGATCCATATACACGCTAACCAGTAACCACTCAATCTAATTAAATCTGTGTTATTGCACTAACTGGCAAACGTATGTCAATACTGATAGTTAATTTACTAACCAACCAATTAGCATAATCTGATGAAGGTGGGGATATGCCACGTCTGGATCTCAGGCGATAGATATGATATAATTAGGTACAGTAAGGGCGTATTACATATAAGTATATCAGACGTTTATACAAGGTGAATTATATACAAGGGCGTCGTACAAAGACGAAACTAATTTATACTAATTTACTAGTAAAACTATTTTAACCCAGTGCAACATGTTTAATTTTAAAAATAAAATATTAAAAGTGTATTGATATTTTAACAAATCACCGCTATAGGGAAAATTTACTGAGTGGCAAAAAGAAGAAAGAAGTGGCAGTAAAGGTTTCAATAAAAAGGTAGCCCAAAGCAGCGGGTCGACGAGGAAAGAAATTGTGAATCTGAAACCTTTGCCTGAGGCCATCACAGAGTTCTTGGCTCTGCTATCGGATGGAAAAATCAGGAAAGATATTCAAAGTATCAGAAAACTACGATCAATACTTTACTTGTGTTTTGTGTGTTTTGTTGAGAATATAGTAGTGTTTACTCGAAAGTATTTACTTCACAATTATTTGTTTTCATTAGCAATACAATTGCATAGCAAAATAAGTTACTAAAAAAAGACACAAGCAAAGATAGATACGAATATGTAAAAAAAGCCACGCGTACAATAAAAAACACACATAAACCTTCTTATTCACAAGTTAACATAGACGTTAAACATCAAATCTTATTTTACAGGAGGGGGATTTTCGATAAGGAAATGATTATTGGAAATGTTCTATAATGTGTCATCAACATAGTAGAAAGCCCGAGTAAACATTTCACGCTTTAAAATGTTTTTGAATTTCGGAGAATTTTCTAAACCTATTACATGTAAGTTTATTGAATAGTTCATTTTAACTTTCACTGGCAATTTTTCAAATTCCACTGTTCTCTCATGAGTAACTTACAAGTTCCCTACCTGTGGTTTTATTTGGAGGAACATAACATAATTTTGCACAATTAGCTTTGGAAGTAGTTCTAAAAGGGCTTTTTATAACCGAAATAGCCTTTCAAATTTATAGTGAGAGCATCATCCCCAAAGTGTTATCCCATATGATAAGTGGGAAACCCCACCCGGGATAAGCCACTTCAAGGAATTTTAAGGACCATCAATTAAAAAGAAAACGCAACTTATTTTACGTAATTACAGTTTATCGTGTGATCATTGGCAGCTAAGAATATTAAAATACATTCTTCAAATATATCGTTCATATTGCTTAAATTCTATTCCTAATAAAATACGTAAACTTTAAATGGGAAAGGATAAATAAGACCAATCAAGTGTTAATAAACTACAAAATGGAGCCCAAGTTTCTTATTGGTTGCACAGCAAACCGGATTGCTTTTATTCGATATCATCTCATCGAACCTAAAGTTTCTTATGAATAAAACTTATGTCTGTTTGACTCGTGCACGTGAGACACACTTTATTTATTTATTTATTGACGGATACACCATTTTACAAAATATGACACAAGAGTTGATATGGTTCCAGATGAAACGTAGATGTCACAGCAGGCGATGCTTGAGTGCACTACAGTATGAAGATAATATAAATATAATACGTATGAAATTTAAAGCCGTTAGGTTCACATAAATAAATGTACTGCCACAGACAGCTCGGCCTACTATCGGCTGGGAATTATCAAAGATAATGTTACGGTAAGTAGATTGCGCATAGATGCCACAAGGCTGAGGCAGGAAAATCAACTTAAATCGTCAGCCCAAGCACAGATAGCGCTGCAAAGGACTTCTTCCAAGAGTTTCAAGTAAAGCCACAGACGAACGTGCAAGAATGTTCGTTCTCGAAAATCGCACGATTTGGTCATATTAAAGTCGTCGATATCGGACAAACTCGAGCATGTGGAGCCCAGGGGAATAAGACGACGAGAGAAGGCAGCGCTATCTGTGCTCGGGCTGCCAAACTATGCTGATTTTGCTGCCTCAACCATGTGGCACCTATGCGCAATCTACTTACCATAACATTATCTATGGTATTAATTAAAAGAGCTTTATAACAAAAGATGGTTTACATTTTGTCCTAATTAGCCTACACTACATGTATTGTGAAACAAATTATGATGATTATTATTAACTTTCATTGGCCCTGCTATGTTCCATAACATGAATGTTGGCTGCACTGCGTGGTTTGTGGGAGGAAGCAGTGTTGCCTGCAGAGAATCTGAAGTGGAAAAACATTTTAATTACTTAACTCTTCAACATTCCGGAAAATCCCGCAGTCCAGCTCTGATTGTTTCAACTCCCGCTCTGGGAAATAGTTTGTACTGTCAGCACGTTTTATTGTAGTTAAAAAAATACTTAACTAATTTTAAGTATTTATGGACAAATAGAATTATTATATTGTCGCCCTACTTACGCTTAGTGAGACTTTTCGAATAAATTTATCTAATAAGTTGTGGTCACACGTGTCATTAATTTAATTATAATGTTCATTATTATTGACACTTTTAACCACATTTGAACTTATCGTTCCGCATCGAGTGTAAAGTAAAGGGAATAACCCAAGACTGTTGTCTGGGGAGGATATTTAGTGCTGAGTCTTATCTGATTTACTACTGATTGGTTTCTCTGGTAAGGAGCCATTTGTCTTGTAGAAGACAAAGCCTTATATCAAGAACCATTCCAATTGTATTTATTTAGAATTCAGCCCAAAAAAACGGTCTGATTAATTATCTGGTATTTCAATCATATCTTTGTATAACTTGCAGACATTCCAAGATTAATTTGTGAATTTACTTTGCAACCGATATATGTAGTTGGACCCGATTGGTTTGTCCGTAGCTCTTTTAATTGATTGTATAGAGTCTTTATGGTTTGGATAGAGTATTCTTTTTAATTGCACTTCTGCTTTTCTTAAATTGAAAAATAAATATATTTACCCTAAAATGAGAAAAGACATATTGTAAAATTTTGCATGTTCTGCATCTTAGAGCTTTATTTTTTGGATTACATTGAGATAATTGCGGTTGGGTAAAATTGAATTTTGGACGGGATAATATATTTCGGAGGTTGAAGGCACATTGAAAATAACTTTGGGTACTTTTTTAAACAAATTAGATGCTTCCAAATTACTCGCCAAGATTGGATAGGTTACTTTCAAATTGTGTGTTTGTTGTGTAGTCCTGGAAGTATCTAGTAATTAATTTACGGTCGATGCTATCTATAGAAGATTTAGAACTTCTGGGGTTTTCGTTCGATTATTGGTAGGCATGTGAGAATATCCTCTATCATTAAAATCATCGAAAATTTTGGAAATATTGCTGGGAAAATCAACATGGTTACCACACACAGTCATTTTTTGCTCTGAATGCAAGACCTTTTGAATTGAAACCATTTGTTTATTTGAAAATATCAACAACCTAGTAATTAGTTCAAAACATTAAGTTGTACTGTTATCTATCACCACTTTCTATTACTATAAACTTATTTTTGCAAAGTAGCGGTGAAGTACAAAATTGATTTAGAGAGGAACAAAACACGGAAAGGTTCACAAGACAGTAATCTCCTGAAAGCTCTAATCTTGCGTCAATCCAACTTTGCGAGTAATCCTTCCAGCAATCTATCTTCGACACTTGTGTCTAAAGCGGCTCAACGTAACGTGCTTGACTACTCAACGTCTGTCTGTCTGTCTACCTTGTAACCCTTCCAGCAATCTATCTTCGACACTTGTGTCTAAAGCGGCTCAACGTGCGTTGACTACTGCTCGGCGTCTGTCTGTCTGTCTGTAACCCTTCCAGCAATCTATCTTCGACTGTGTCTAAAGCGGCTCAACGTAACGTGCTTGACTACTCAACGTCTGTCTGTCTGTCTGCCTTGTAACCCTTCCAGCAATCTATCTTCGACACTTGTGTCTAAAGCGGCTCAACGTAACGTGCTTGACTACTCAACGTCTGTCTGTCTGTCTACCTTGTAACCACCTTCCAGCAATCTATCTTCGACACTTGTGTCTAAAGCGGCTCAACGTAACGTGCTTGACTACTCAACGTCTGTCTGTCTGTCTACCTTGTAACCCTTCCAGCAATCTATCTTCGACACTTGTGTCTAAAGCGGCTCAACGTAACGTGCTTGACTACTCAACGTCTGTCTGTCTGTCTACCTTGTAACCCTTCCAGCAATCTATCTTCGACACTTGTGTCTAAAGCGGCTCAACGTAACGTGCTTGACTACTCAACGTCTGTCTGTCTGTCTACCTTGTAATCCTTCCAGCAATCTATCTTCGACACGTGATAAAGCGGCTCAACGTAACGTGCTTGACTACTCAACGTCTGTCTGTCTGTCTGCCTTGTAACCCTTCCAGCAATCTATCTTCGACACTTGTGTCTAAAGCGGCTCAACGTAACGTGCTTGACTACTCAACGTCTGTCTGTCTGTCTACCTTGTAACCCTTCCAGCAATCTATCTTCGACACTTGTGTCTAAAGCGGCTCAACGTAACGTGCTTGACTACTCAACGTCTGTCTGTCTGTCTACCTTGTAACCCTTCCAGCAATCTATCTTCGACACTTGTGTCTAAAGCGGCTCAACGTAACGTGCTTGACTACTCAACGTCTGTCTGTCTGTCTACCTTGTAACCCTTCCAGCAATCTATCTTCGACACTTGTGTCTAAAGCGGCTCAACGTAACGTGCTGACTACTCAACGTCTGCGTCTGTCTGTCTACCTTGTAACCCTTCAGCAATCTATCTTCGACACTTGTGTCTAAAGCGGCTCAACGTAACGTGCTTGACTACTCAACGTCTGTCTGTCTGTCTACCTTGTAACCCTTCCAGCAATCTATCTTCGACACTTGTGTCTAAAGCGGCTCAACGTAACGTGCTTGACTACTCAACGTCTGTCTGTCTGTCTACCTTGTAACCCTTCCAGCAATCTATCTTCGACACTTGTGTCTAAAGCGGCTCAACGTAACGTGCTTGACTACTCAACGTCTGTCTGTCTGTCTACCTTGTAACCCTTCCAGCAATCTATCTTCGACACTTGTGTCTAAAGCGGCTCAACGTAACGTGCTTGACTACTCAACGTCTGTCTGTCTGTCTGCCTTGTAACCCTTCCAGCAATCTATCTTCGACACTTGTGTCTAAAGCGTCAACGTAACGTGCGACTACTCAACGTCTGTCTGTCTGTTAACTTGTAACCGGCTCTTACGGCAGTAATATCTTCGACGCTGTGATAAAGCGACTCAGTAACGTGCCGTTGCTCAACGTCTCTGTCGCAATCTACCTTGTAACCCTTCCAGCAATCTATCTTCGACACTTTGTTCTAAAGCGGCTCAACGTAACGTGCTTGACTACTCAACGTCTGTCTGTCTGTCTACCTTGTAACCCTTCCAGCAATCTATCTTCGACACTTGTGTCTAAAGCGGCTCAACGTAACGTGCTTGACTACTCAACGTCTGTCTGTCTGTCTACCTTGTAACCCTTCCAGCAATCTATCTTCACGCTGTGTCTAAACTGCTCAACGTAACGTTGCTTGCTACTCGGCGTTAATGTCTGTCTGTCTGCCTTGTAACCCTTCCAGCAATCTATCTTCGACACTTGTGTCAAAGCGTCAACGTAACGTGCTTGACTACTCAACGTCTGTCTGTCTGTCTGCCTTGTAACCCTTCCAGCAATCTATCTTCGACACTTGTGTCTAAAGCGGCTCAACGTAACGTGCTTGACTACTCAACGTCTGTCTGTCTGTCTACCTTGTAACCCTTCCAGCAATCTATCTTCGACACTTGTGTCTAAAGCGGCTCAACGTAACGTGCTTGACTACTCAACGTCTGTCTGTCTGTCTACCTTCTAAATTGCAGCTTAAATAATGTTTTTGAACCACTTCTATAACCTTTTCCATCATATCAACTCTACAATTCAAATGTATGATCAAAATACACGTTGTAAGCGGCAAAAGGGTACTTATTAAGTTAATTTCCAATGCGTATAGGTAATAGATCACAGGAGTTAGTTATTCGCAAACATCTTGATAATTTGATTATGATGACATACGTAATATCAATGCTGCCTAATTATCTTCTTTTTTGAAGTGAAGTATGCAAATTGTTTTTTGCAAAATCTACAATGCGAATTGAAGCGAACTTTTCGTCTGGGAGCATTGAGCTGCAGCGTATGGACATAAAAACCTTAAGAGTGCGCTGTAGTGGCTGTGACCTTGAATTTCGTTCCATAAGAGCAATGTTAAAACACGCATTTTCTCGGGAAACTTCACGCCTACAGTTTTCACGGAATGGACTTTGTTTTAAAGTGGATTTTAGTGACTCTAAAATGAATTCCGGAGCTCATCACTCCGGTGGCGCGGGTACGATCCCCGCAGTCACCACTTACAATTTGTAATGTGACTATATGGTGACGCTAGGTAAAAGTCGAGGTTGAGAGGGCTTTGTAGACCTAACTTCGCATCGTTAGGACTAGCTTTGCCTTTTACCTTTAGCTCTGCGCAATCCAATGATGCGTGTTAACACGTCTCTAGCGCACAAAGATTTAAAAATTCTAATAGTTCATTTACACGTTGTATAAAATATAAAAATGTGTTCACGGGTTTCGTGTTTGATGCAAAGTTATTAGTTTTCCATCACAACACGGAAGCGGGGACTGAGCGTGGCCGGAGGCGAGATTGAGTGAGTTTTATACATTTCATCACCTCGGTGTCTCACTGCCTGAGGCCGGCTTTCATATTGTAACCCACAGAGAATATCTCTCGCCACTGATATTGTGGATGTAAATATCATGGATATTTGTGTAGAGGAACAACGTTGGGGATATTGTTCCGTGGCGGGTTGGTAGCTTAAGCACGACGTTTCGTAGTTTTTTTTCTGGAGGAAGGACTTTGAAATTTTAACTTCACCTTGTCAAGCAAGGCAAGCTTTACCTTTAAAGCTTTACGTTTTGCCGTTATATGTATCCCGTTTATTCTTCGTAGTTTTAGCCACTCAATTTCGTATGAAAACAGCAACGAAATATATCATGAAATCTCAGTCCTGAGTTACAGTGTGGGATGAATTTCAATGCAGGCCACCAGAATCACTTTATATGCGGAGGCCTGCGTATCGGTGTAACGTTTTTGCGTGTAAAGTTGAAACTATGTTAGATACAAGCAAATGTCAAGTACAACAGTTGTAGATCATTTTAGCTTCACTTACAATTTTACCAGAAGGAAGATCCGATAGAATTCATCCGAATAATTAAAATTGAAAAGGAAATTGTCCTGGCGTTTACGATACCTTACCTTCTAGTTTTCTCATAGCATTGTTAAAACTTTTACGTACGTTTTATTGATACTTTTCAGCCTGAAAGAGTATTTAGAACCTGCATTTATGTGAAAACGCTATTTTTCTGTCAAACTACCCTTTTGCATGAGTGTAACTTTGATATAAGTGGTCGAATTGACAATAAAAAGAAATAGGTAAAGATTGTCTTGGTCAACGATGCGAAGTTAGGACTACGAAGTTGTCTTTACCACTTAACCTAGACCTTTACCTAGCGTTACTGCAAAATCACTTAACAAATTGTTAGTGGTGACTGCGGGGATCGAACCTGCGCTACCGGAGTGATGAACTCCAGAGTCGCGCGCGATACCAATCCGCCATGGCTTCGCTGAACTTACAATACCAGTCACAGGTAACATGACAAAAGCTGTCTTATATAATTTAAAAATTTGCATTTTATACAACAAAACTTCTCATATCCAAATAACTATTGAGGACAGAAACTTCTAAGAGATATCTTAGACTAATATAGCGATAAGCTAACATTACTGCTTCCAAAATTGATGTTATGAAGAAGATGAACGGTATAAATCTTGAAAAAATAAACTTTATTTAAATAGAACTGACTGTACTTTAATTTCTAGATTTAAATATTTTCCGCGTATAACAAAGATAGAAGAGATGTGATCAATATAAAGTTGATAAACTTCAAATAGGGCACGAGTTTCTTATTGGTTGCACAGCAAACCCGATTACTTTCATTGGATATCATCTTATCAAAACTCTACTTTTATTACAAAAGTCGTTTTTATAAGTCGCAAAAGTATTTTAAATTCTTTGAAATTTACTGACTTGTATTCGTTTTCTCATTTTCTCATTGCATAAGTATCATGTATGCACACATAAAAAGATTAGTTCAGTCTTTCTTATTTTTGTTTTGGTGCACCAAAGATATGACTTACTTATGAAAAATAATGGTTCTTTAGCTTAAACATAAATGTTTTAGATTTGGAATGTTCCTGATATTTTCTAGTAATTTGTTGAGTATACCTTTAATTGGCAATTTTTTACTCGTAAATCGATGGCTATCAGGATTGAAGAGATTTCCATTACGAGTGTTTTAAAAATGATTTGACTTTATCAACTGAAATTTTTGAAAATCAGAATATTTCAGTTTTAATCTTTAAATAGAAACGCTTGTTATATAGTATTCCAGTTAGTTTGAAAGCATATTGAACATGCTTATATATAAACAAATTTGTGTTATAACCCTGCCAATTTCTTCTTTTAGAGATTAGGACTCTGTACGTTTAGGGTTTGCAGTTATTTTTAGTAAAAAATGCTTCCCACTACAGTACTGTTTCGAAGCTAAACTGTTATCTCCTGCAAATGGAAGCTAAACTGATTATTTAAATAGGAACAAACTCCTGTATTCTTACCTTTGTGTAAGAGAACAGCTTTGTAATAACATTTTATACGGTTTGCATTTTGCAACAGTTTCTTGTATTATACTGAAAGAGGAACACGTAAATAATACACGACTAATACATTGACTGGCTGGCTGGCTGCGAGCAGTGGACGACCAACCACAGGCGTGTATCAGACTGACAAACTATAACAGTGAAGCTTAAAACTCTCTATTTACGCAGAGCCTATGCTGGGAAAGGGGATGGTCTTAAACGTGTTTTCTGTAACCTTTTTAAACTATATCTTATATATTAAACAAAATTACTGGGCAAATGATACGACAACACTTTATTTGTATACTCCACCAAGAAGTGAAGAAACAATAAGTTAGACTATGATATAGATGACTCTGGAGTTTGCAGGATATTGGAAGTGTTGGAAACTTGTGTGGAAACTTGGAACTGATGACATTCCAGGTGGTTCACAGTCTTTATCTTCTTAACTTGTAAACGCTCCGATCTATAATTTTTTTTATTTTTTTTTTGAGACACCGACCACTCTTGCAGGGTATTTTAAGGTCAAATGGAATGGTGGTGAGTGTGATGAGTGGTGAGTGTGATGAGTGTTTTGATGGACGACCTTATCGTCCGATATGTTGGCAAGTTGTCAGAATTATACGAATTAACGACACAAAATCCGTAAGTGGCAACGGAAAACATGTTCTTAACCTCGATTAAGTAAGTAGCCGCGTCTTTATCGGTTTATACTATGAAATAAACAATAATAAAACAAACGAGCAGTATTTTCCGACAGTGACGACCTCATCAGCGTCGACTTTTGTCGCGGGAAAGAGCGGAAATTGACTCAGGGGAAGTCAGCTGATTGAACATTTGTTGGAAGCTGACTGAAATATTTTCACACTGACGCAACTGCAATAGCTGTTAACTGCTGTTAATAGTTCTAAATATTAACATTTATTTTCCTAAATCTTTCTGTCGGTTTAATAGTTTTAGTCTTATTTTTGACTAGCTACTTTTCCTAAGAGGCTAGTACTGTTTCCGGTCCTGTTTCTGGTCTAAGAGATGCCGTAAATTTATTTCTAATGCGATTAGATAGAACCAGCCACACCTCTCTAAAAAAATCTCTCTCGTACGATTTCATTGAAGCTAAATATCGTTGTAGATTGTTCTAATTTTAAAATAATTCCACTTATTTCCTTAAACACTATAACTTTACATAGAAGGATTCGCTACATTTATAAACATTGAAATATATCTGATTTGAAATCAAAATCAATTAGACAAATCAGTCTGCAATATTGGCTTTAGAGTAAACAAGTTTGTTTTGGATCCAACCAACTGTTGATATTCGAAACCTTTAATGCAAACCAAAGTTTCGATGTTGTTTACTAATCTCCAATATTAACTTTTGGCTAGTTAATTAATATGATTATTAGACATTTTGCAGTTGTTGTATTTGTTGAACTAATTGCAACTTAGAAACAATATTAATGTATAATACTGTAGTTCTGATGTAACTGCTATAATTTGTTAAAATCTTTCCCGTCCGATAACATGGATCGAGTTTAACTTTGAAATGAAGACTTGCTAAATTAAAAGTACGCCTAACGGGCATCAAAGTATATGTTAAAACTATACAAAGTGAACTTTAGGTGTTCCTCCCCACCATAACTTATGAAAAAGAAAATATTTTTTAAACCCCTTCGGGATATATTTTTTAAGATCCTGAAGGTTGTTTTGACGTAATTTGCGTCAACACCCTCCATCAAAACTGGGGAAGGTGAGCCCCCAAATATTCCAAATACAAACCACCCCTCTCCTTGTGGCACCTCAAAAGTAAGGGAATTTTATTACACATTCAACGACGAAAAGAAAGATTTGTATCTCGACTCGTTTTTTTGTTATACCCATTTTAATTCTTCTAAAATAATCTATTTTGGATTAATACAGCCTCATCTCTCCTATGGCATAATATTCTGGGGTAGCTGTGCTGAAACTAAATTACTAAGAGCATTTGTTCTCCAAAAAACAGCCCTTCGTATCATTTGCAAATTACTCTCTGGCGTGTCATGTAGAAACTATTTTAAGAGTTTGAAGATTCTGACATTGCCGGCATTATACATTTATGAGACAATTGTATTTTGTGTTTCAAAATGTAAGTTATTGAAGGGTCAAGATGTACATTCATACAATACTCGATCAAGTGAAGTGTACAGGCAAATTAGCCACCGATTAAATATACATAACAAATTACCTATGCAAGCTGGTGTAAAATTATTGAACAAACTTCCTTTAGAAGTTAAAGCTACACTGTCAGATCTGGCTCTTTTCAAAAATAAACTTAAAACCCACTTGCTGGCTATGGCTCCTTACTCTGTTGCGGAATTTACTGAAGGAGAAATTTCATTAATAAGCTATATACCTTTTTGTAACATTATTTTAATACTGTACTAGAACCCACTTCCTTATCAGTGGTTAATAATCATAACATTAATCACATTCATAATTCATTCATTCATTTCACCACTTTTTTATTATCTTCATCTTGTCAACACAATAATTATTGTTAATTGACAAATAAATTAAATTAATAGAAAGATTACAGAAATAAGGTTTAAAATGGCACATTTCACATAAAATCCACTTTTAATGACAAACGTGCTCAAAATACTCTGTGGGATTATGTTATAGGGTTGTGATGTTTCCCTCAGAGGATTTTCAAGAAATAGTTGTCATTCCAAATATATTATATGTGCAATGTGGCATTTTAAGCCAGATTTCTTGTAACCTTTAAATGGATAAAACAAACAAAAAATAAGTCAAGATAAAAAATTGTCTTTGCGTCGTTGCACTTGTGTTAAAGTCATCTTCCTTTAAAAGTACCACAAGGAGGGGACGGTTTATTTAAAAGGTTTATGGGAGCCCTCGTACCTTTCTACGGTTTTTTAGTGGGGGTTTGTTACACACAAAGTACGCCAAAACAAACTTAACACTCTTTGATATACCTGAAACAAATGTTATGGAAATGAAGTGATCAAAATGAGGTACGAGAAAGTTTGTATCAAAGCAACCGGAAACGAAGAGAACAGATGAAAGCAACTTTCACCGCGGAGCTACAAACTCTCTCTATTTCCGGCTGACTTTGGGTTTGCAACTTCCGCACCTTCCGTAACTTTACTGAAGATGTTCAGTGATGCAATTCTGCTCTAGAGAGCCTAGGAACTCTGCCATGGACAACTTTACTTGTAGGCAACAGCTAAGTCTTTAGAGTAAAGGCAAAGAGTTCAGAAGTTAGGACTGAAAATCTAAACTAAAATTAGATAGAAGTTTACTTTTAAGGCTCCTGAAATGTTATTAAGATTTAATTGAATTTTAAAACGCAAAGTCAAAAGGAAATAACAACACTGAATTAAAGCTGCTGTACTGATATTATTCAAATAAACTAGACGAAATGCAACATAAAAGGACTTAAGCGCGTGGTCAAGCTTGGAAAAACTTGACGCTTTCAACGTTTTGGAGTTATTTGAGTAGTTGTTGGATGATTCACTTAACTGCAATTTAGGTGTTTCAGCCTATTTCTTTAGTTTATCTAAATATGGCCTAACTACGAATTCAGCACTCGCGTTAAAACTGAGACCTATGCTTGGAACTCTGAATTTTCAGAACATATACTCAGCGCCTAGTGTACAAAATAAACAAGTTGAGTATCCTGAATTTAGGTTGTAGCAGTAGTTTTAAGTACAGTTGTACAGGAGATCTCATCGTCATCATCAATACTGATTTTAAAAAGAAACGCAAAAGTCTATATAAAAAAACGTTGGTTCTTTTGCGGGTATGAATACTTCTGTTGATTTTTATCAATGTTAGATGAAGATTGAGCCCGCATTGCCTCCAAATAATAGAACTTATGAGTAGTAAATTCCATCAAATATCACCGGTTTTAAAAGTACTTGTAATCACAAACTTGTAATAAAAACCTCACTCATAAGGGTATCATAAGACACTATTACGTTGATGACTTTTAGGCCAGCTCATTTCCGAATGTTTGTGTTATGTTTTAGGTTACTTTTCACCTGAAAGCGGGATCAGCCTCCAGATCCCGAAAAGTCGTTTTCTTGTTACTAAAAAACTATGGAAACCGTCCAAAATGATATTTCAACTCTAGAACTTCTGATCGTCAACAACAAAACATGTGTCTTGATAAATGATAAAAGTAACTTCAATGTGTCCACGTACTTTGAGTTCATCCATTCGCAAATGTTGTGGGTAAATTATGTTTTTGAAAGAGTTTCATAACCGAAATTAACTGCCTGACAGCCTTCGCCTCAGTTCCCAGTTTGAAAGTTAATTAATAATTTCTCAAACACCTGAGGCTCCTCAACTCATTAGCCTTATAATGTCTCCCAGTGAATAGAGGTTTTTAATAATGGCGTCTTAAACTTCTCTTTTTTTTAACGCTCGGATTTTTTATCCATTAAAAAAGTCCAGTTTTGGTTTTCCTAAGAATAATTGAGTATAAAAAGCATTTCTTGAGTTGAATCCAATTTAAATCAGGTAAAGTTAACTCGACATTACTTATTATGACAGCTTGACTTATACCCAGTGTTCTGAATGTTAAAGTACAACAACTCCGATTAAATATTTAAATAGAAATAACTTTAAAACAGCAGATTCTAGAGCAATTGGAGTTACTATAATCGATTAGGAAAAGAACACTCCACTATACACGGTGGTACAATTGCTACAATTTTAGAGGTAAATCAAAAGTTTGAATGGCCACCATTTTTAAACGGGATGTCGGATCTAGCTGGTTAACACACTTAACCTAGACGGCTTAATGCAAAAAAAACATTTCGTGAAATTCGGGATGTTCAACAATATAGCCGTTCAAATTTGAATCTTACTGCGTCTCAAACTTAGTTGTTTGAACCGATTCTAAGACACAAAAACCCGTCTTCTAAACGTTCTTTTCTAAGGATAATCCCGACAAAGAAACTTAAGTGATCCCCTGCGAAGCCTTTGAAACTTTTAAAGATCCATTACAATATTTATGGCCGAACTTCTTCAAAGCAGTTATTTCCAACTGAAAAACAGTTCAAAGAATCACAAAACTGGGCATATGTTTGTCTTAAAATCATATTTAAACTAGGAAACATGTTTAGTTTGGGAACTATGATCGATATTAAAACTAACTTCAGAGAAAGAAAAAATTGCCTTAGAGCTATTAGCTATAGAGATAGCCTTTAACTATCTTTTGCGTTAGTCTATATTCAGGTATTTTTCTTATCTAAGTAAGAACTATAGTTTTATACCAAACGTTGCTTATGAGATAAGAAATTATCTTTTTCTAAACATCTACTCCAAATGTTTGAGTACACTAGAACTTTTAGCACGACACATATTGTGTTCGATAAAAGGTTAAGTATCGTGTCTTACAAAGTACAAAGCCACAAACCTCACTTGGAAATAATGATGGTTTTATGGAAGAGATTTGAAGGGGATTAAACTGAAGTATTGGAATCTGGCTTTCTGAACTTAAGGAGTAAAATCTTTGTTTGAATATTGTTATTGACGATGGTACAATTTCTGAGGTTTTTGCCTCAGGTTTTTACTTTTTGTATTATCCTTAACTGAGCTGATCACTTTTAAACCAGTTCAATTCCTAATGTTTTGTGTTATGTTTAAGGTTACTTTTTACTTGAAGACGGGGTCGTCCCGAAACGTCGTGTACTTTTTGTCCACTCAAAAACGATGTAAAACGTCCATAACAATAATTTAACATTGAAGAGTAAGACATGATTTTTGGATGAGAGCAATATTTAAAAAATAAATGAAATCTATTCACACCACGATCACCTGTTAACAACCCATCACAGCACATTTATAGACCAAATACAAACATTTATTTGTTTACTTGGCAATATAAAATCCTAGAGGTAACATCCTGAGATTGCCAATTCCAAACTTCAATATTGCTAATATTAAGAAGTTGTGTTATTGGCAAAGTTTTAACTTAGACAGAAGTTTATTAAGTAATCGAGACCAACGTTTTAAAATGCTGGAATTCCACTATCTTACAATTTACAGACTGGAAATCACCTCGGAGACCATCTTCAGATATTTTAGTGTAGTGGAAGAAAAATGTTTATTTGAAAGCTGCTAGCTAGTAGTAGATCTAACTTCACATTCCGAGGAAAATAATAAGCTACATTATCTTGTAAAATAAAAAGTGAAATATTAGAGCTTGAACTTCTCTAATACGATTTTAATACTCAAATTCCAAATTTTTATGAGCTGCTTCTAAAAAAGAAGTTTAATACATCTAGCTGCTTGGAACCAATAATAATGGATACAATTGGTTCTAAATTCAACTGGAGGAAATATTTTAAACCAGTAAGAAATACATACTAAAACATTCATATTCATGAAATATTTATACAGTATAAAGTTCATGATTGAATGGATAATACCGGCGAGAAAACAATTAAGCTAATTAGCAAACACATTAAGTAATAACTCTGATGGATATTGGATAAATTGGTCATTAATGTTGACATATTAGAGCTCAAAAGTGACGGTATTTTCGTTCCAATCTGATTGAAAGCCAACCGTTTTAATTAAAAAGAGAAAGCTCAATTTAACTTATCAAACTTAAACGATGGATTTCTTTGTGTTAAAAATTAGTACATATTTACGGATAAATTTCATAATTATGATCAAAGGAAAGTAAACGATGACGTGTCTTACTGTGATTAAACTATCAAACAACGACTTTTTTCAATCTAAAATTCTAAAAAACTTGCTGAAAGTGATATTACGTGCTAAATAACAAATAAAAATTCGAACAACAAAATTACATTCGATATTTTTGGACGTAAAAATGTGTAAACGAAATATGTTGCTTAAAGATATAACGTTTATAACGTGTATAACGAAAGTGTATAAAAGAGATCGAAGAATTTGCACAGTTTTAAAATTTAACAACAGTTCTGTGAATAAATAACAGATCTCCTTTGATTATGATTCGCGATTTTTCAGCACATTCAATAGCGTTTACTTCCAGCTATCATCAAGGGAGCAAAATACTCCCATTTACTCTCATATTTATACTCTTATTATCGAATTTTCTTTGGGCATAAGATATTCATGCGTCAACATGGTAGGACCTAGGCCCGGGGCCATGAAATGAGCTCCGATCCTGAACCTCAGAACACGCATCTGTTGTCCGATTTTCACAAAGTTTGGTACACATGTTTCTTTTGTAAATTATAAATAATAGGAATAAATTATAAATAATATATTTCTGGTCAAGTTGGTTAACCAGCCAATTCGGATAGCCAGAAATGTTGTTTCAATGCTCTTAAAAAACTAAATCCAATTTCGATTAAATTTGAGTTAAATATATTTGGGGTTGTTACATTAATGTAACAAAAATTATGAAAATCCTTCAAGTAGTTTAAAAATGGTGGCAAAAAAGTGATTTTTCGCTACAAGAGCGACATGAGTAGTCCAAATTGGTTGAAATTTAAAATGCGTTTTCATTTCATAATATGTAGCATAACCTCCAGTAAAACCCCGTAGGCTAAAGCGAGGATGTGCGCGCAGCGCGTTAGCGTAACAAAACGCAAAGAATCTTTTCACTCATGCCAGCGGCGCTTTAGTGCTTAGCTGCGTGTTGGCCTGGTATACTCTCGTCTCATTGGCCACAGCACTCGGAACAATTGAACTGTCTGATATTTGAGTAAACACAATTAAAGTGTGGATTGCAGAGAACTGTGCAGTGTTGAAGAGTAAAGTAATTAAACGGTTTTGCACAGCGCAATTCTAGAGCTGAGACCCCAAGCTTTGTTGTAGTGTTTAAAGTAGCTTTGGTCACAATACAAAGCCTTATTCTAACTAGCTAATACAAAGTCTCTAAATGTTTTTATTTTATTGACAATTATCAATAATTATCTCCAGAACTAAAAGCTAACAAAGCAAATTAACTCGTAGTTTAAAAGTATAAAATACACTGGTGATTGTTCAAATTTTCAAATAGGATTGTAGCAAATACAAATTAACTTTTATAAAACCATAATTTGTAGAACCCCTCTTAAAAATTAATCAATGAGGATCATTGGGCTATTAATTAATGACCCATTCTAAGGAAGAGTCGGCCTTAGTTTGTAACAAGACTACATCTCATAACTCATTTTTACCTCTCATCACAGTCATCCTTGACCACATATGTGTCTTAAAACACCCTCATGAAAGTGGTCGGCATCTCAAATAGTGATAGTGATAATCATTCATTTCCAAGTATAGAAAATAACAGGAAAATTTTGAAACTTGACAGAAAAGGTAAAAGTAAAATTGAAAATGAGATTTTCATGTTTATATTTATCAAAAACAGAACCCAACAAGTTAACTGAACACAACTCACATTACAAAGTATAAATACAGCTTTTGAATACATAAGAAAATTTGGAAGGCACAAATAGCTGATTATACTTCTATTAATTTAATAAGGAAATTCATAAGATAAAATTAGTTTAATTATGATTATTTTAGTTTTTTAATTAAAAACAGGTTTGAATTTGTACAAGAACCGAGACGATGGGGTATGACCCAAAACCGGTCGTATGTTGACAAAAGTCGTGTCAAAAGGGTATTCTGTTTATTTTATTTTCATCTTAACTTAAGTTGAATATAAATATCTTTAAACAATATTGCCATACTTTCTCATTAACGCCGTTTAAAAGCAACACTTTTAGTTATCATTCATAATTCCAAGAAAAAAACTATAGTAGTTTTGTTTCCAACAGTTAGTTACAACTTTTAATCTAGTACGTCTTTTAGTAGACAATAGGTACTTTTGAGACAGAACACAATTTGGCTCACATGTTTCATATTAACGAAGATAAGGCCGACTCACACGAAGCACCAGGGATTCTCCATCATCCTTATCTCTCGGACTCGTTTGTGACAGCCTTGGGCTGGCCAGAGTTCAACTAATTTGTGTATGGTTGATTTAGTCCAAGTGTTTTAGATAGCAGCCTAGAGCAAGGTCGTTCTCATAGTCTGTAACACTATTGAAAAGACTTCTTCAGGACTGGTTGCTAAATTTTGGAAAGTGTAATGCTATTTTTTAACTTGAAGCTATTATCGTGTTTAATTATTCCAATGGTTTCTGGGATGACTTTCGGAAATAATTTGAAATTGTTGTCAATACATTGGCTTTGTAAAATTCTACTGCACGTTTCGTGTTGTAACTATGTTCTACTATCTTGACTCTTAAGCTTTCGCGGCCGGTGTCATCACTAAAGTATCTAAGGCTTCTGATTTACATCGCGTTACAGTTGAGCCATAGCCCTGTCAACTAGCTACTGAGGATGACTCTTCACAGCGAGGTCGAAACGTTTAGCAGTACTTGTAATTCAACTGAGACGCCTTAGAACTAGGGAAGCCTTAGATATTAGTATGTCCGACTTTTTAACTTCTTCATGCGTTGTGTGTCTGATATGTTCCTGAATTCTCGTTGAAATTACTTCAACAAAGAAGACAGCATTAAACTTGCTAGATGCTTGCAACCATTCCTGTAGAAGTCTATTCGATAGTTTCACAGCCAATGAGAACATCGACAGTTGAAATACCTGCTCCAATGGCAGCCCCGACACCAATAGAGCAGCAGACAGCAAGTATCTCAGTTTCAGCCAACCATAGAATGACGATGGTACTCCACAGCGAGACCGAAATACCTCAAGCGAACAATTATGATAATTTGACGCGTCGTGAACCGGAAGCTACTGTTAAACAGAGTTCAAACAATCGATTGTTACTAGTAAGAAACTTAATCAGATTCATAGAGCTAGACAGAAAACAAAACAGCGTTGTTAGATTCGGTTGTTGTTGGATTCTCACTGTGTGTGTGTGTGTGTGAAAGCATTATCACGTGACGGAAGATCTGTTGTAATCCCTCCCCAATGTTGCTGTTCTCAGCCGCCATTGTTGTCATCTTCATTGTGCAGTTCTCTCTTAGCTTATCTCTACCAAACCACTGGATATTAACTGAGAGATATTCTAGTTAACTGCTGAGCACACTTGTATTGTTAGCTGATAAATTAAACATGGTCCGTTGATTGAAACTCCAAAATGTTTTTAGATTTGGAAGTTAAATCTTTCTTCAGTGAACTACTATTCTTGGTGAAAAGTCGATGGTGGAAAATGAATTCAACATGCAAAGCTAGCTCTTTAAATTAAAGTATTGTAAATTTTTAAACATGACCAATTTATTGATAGAAGTTAATCAGGACCCTGTTTCATATAAACTACTACTTTAAGGAACTCTTAAATAGTAGTGTAGAAAATAGTAGTTGGGATTTTTCTAAAGTATTTTTCAATATAAAACTATATATCGTGGCGTGGTCATGTAATCCATCTTCATGGAGGTCAGGTTTTGAGGATAATATAGGTCTAAAGCGGCTCAGATAGTCTCAATGACCATCTGATGATACCCGCATCAACTCCCACTATCGTTTAGACTTATCAGACCATCACCTGCGTAGTTCGGAAGTCACGTTAAGCCTTTGGTACTTCTATTTCCATTGGTCATTGGGCTATTAATTAATGACCCATTTTTGGAAAGAGTCGGCCTTAGTTTGTAACAAGACTACACCTCAGAACTCATTACTACCACTCATCACACTCATCCCTCACCACATATTTGCCTTAAAATACCCTCATGAGATACGGCATCTCAAATAGTGATATAGTGCTATAATGATATACAGATAAAAGCTCTCCTTCCAATGTTCAGAGTTTAAAACAGCTGTTTGTAGCAAATTGGGTTGGGACTCAGGATACAATCAGGGACACTTTCTCCCTCTTTTGACCAATAGAAAGAAAATGTCTTACTGATCAGCCAAAACCCTACCTAGCTTAAGAAACGATATCTTTTACTGTGCCCCAGTATCAGAATATCTGCATAGGTTAAATTCACATACAGTAATAGGTAAATTCACATTCCAACTGGGGATGGAGGTGGACCTAGTGATGAATTCTACTATCTTGTCGACGTTATATTTATAAAAGATTAAGTAACGTTCTTTCTATAAATAATCTATTCTTCACGGCTACGTTTACAGCGTATTCAAAGTTTCAAAAGGGTATATAGGTCCGTTATTTTTGACTCTTAGGCTTTCGTGGCCGGTGACACAACTATAATCTAATTGTTCCGGTTCACACCTCGCCAAAACATCGCAATAAAGCGATTATTAGTTTTAATGTGTTGATGCGGTTTGAACCGGAAGAACTAGAGTACAGCTGTTAATTTCTGTTGGTCTAGTAGAATTATTAAACTAGTAAAATATATTTGCCTTTGTCAAAGAGACGATAAATTCAAAGAAACGTGTTAGATTTCCGACCGTAATTTCAGTAACTTTGATTGCTTCGAAAAGTAATTTTCCGGCTTTCAAGTCATTTCCTCTTTACAATTACTTCGTTTCAGCTCTCATCGAACTTTGCTAAGGATTTCACCGTTGTTGACGTTAAGTTATCTATTGACAAACCTTAAATTGTTTGATATAATATATGTATTTCAAGAAAGAAACTACTATTGGAGAGTTGTAGTACTGTAGTGAAGTATATTAAAATGCGTTGTTTGAAGTTGGTTGTTGACGATGGTACAATTTCTGAGGTTAATATATGTTAAGAAAATATCAACCATAAACAACTTACGGTTGTTTTTCGTAGTGATTGGCCGTCCACTGCTCCGAGCCAGCCAATGGGGCTGTCTGGTCAGGCAATCAGTATGTGTGCACCTGTCACTGAACTTCGACGTGCTTTGACATGCTTGAATTCTTTATTTTTAAATGGTGTAATGTTTTATAGGTTAGCTGTTATAAGACTAACAAGTTTAAGGAGGGGGATATTAAGGTTTTTGGGTGGTGGGTGACTAGTCAGCTTGCGCTGATGACCTTTAGGCTAGCTCTTTTCCTACACTCTAAAAATGAAGGAGTAAAGGCCACTCAGAAAGAGTGAAATTTCACTTTTTTGGGTGTTAAACCCAGCCTTTCTCATTAAAGATTTTCACTCTTTTATTATTTGGGTGTAACGTGTTGTGATATATGTTTTAGATTACTTTTCATCAGAAGACGGGGTCACATTTCAGATCCCGAAACGTCGTGTACTTTTGTTCACTCAAAAGCTATAGAGAACGTCCGTAATAATATTTTAACCTCAAATATTGTACCATGGTCACAACAAACTTCAAACAAAAAAACCAAATAAAACATGCATTTTACACCCTCTGCCCTTTCCACAAAAATATGAATACAGTCAGCTGATTTAAGCGTTATTCTATTGAAGCACGTAGCGGCGCATTGTATCACTGTCTGGAACCGTTATCAAGTAACCGTTACTGCTCGTGGTCACGTACGTTATTGAGTGAAACTACAAGAGCTATTGCTTGGTAACGACGTGATTTATTAACTGTTCGTGGCTACAGAAACCTCACATTCAATACGTGATTTACTCTGTTTTGTTCCCCTCTTGGAAACAAGTTATAGTATTGTAGTTTTGAAAATAAATATTAAGCATTTTTGTCGAACAAGATGAATACACGTGTAAATAGATGATTTAAATTAACAATGCTGATAGAGCTTAAAGACTGTTTGACGTTGACTGATTAAGGTTTGAGTGAAAATTAAATGAAAGGTTATTTAAAATATAGACAGTTTCAGTATGTTTGTAAGCAATAGTGTAATTATCAGTTGACTATTGTTGTTACTAGATAAAGTATCATTACAAGTGAAAATCCTTTAAACATACCAACCTTAAAAAATACAATTTCATCCAACAAATTTTATCCACATTTAATTTTTAAAAGACTCTTTGATTTACTCTCATTACTATAATTAATTTTAGCGGACCCGTGGCGGGTTGGAATCGTGCGCGACTCCAGAGCTCATCACTTCGGTGGCGCGGGCTCGATCCCCGTAGTTACAACTTACATTTTGTAAAGTGGCTATACGGTGACACTAGGTAAAGGTCAAGTGATAGAAAGGACTTCGTAGTCCTAACCTCGCCTCGTTAAACAACTTCGTTAACTTCGCCTTTTACCTTTTTTTAATTGTAAAATTAATTAGGACAATCCATACGTTTACACAAGTACGATACACTGGCTGAGTTGTAATTTTAAAAATATAACATTTTAACACAAAGCACGATTTTTGTACGATTAAAACGTGAATAAACAAACATATAATTATGCATATGTGTTGTAATAATTCAATATAACCCTTGAATTATAATTCCATATAACCCCTGAATTATAATTCCATTACGATCTCGCCAAGGTGTTGGAAAGAGGGGAGAAAAGAGTTATTGTTACGGACGAGTTCTTATTGCACATTTTATTGAGTTCTGATCTCCCCAATACTTAGGGGAAGATATTGCACACCCACGAGCGACTTAAAGCCTTAGTGTAGAATTTTATACGTTTTATTTATTTATTCTTTTAATTATATCCATTTAGAGTGTTTGTGAACAGACATATTCATAACGTTGTTGGTGTTAGTAAAAGATAAAAAAGGTAAACTTTGTTTTGATAAAAGAGGTTAAGTTAGGACTACAAAGTCTTCTCTACCTCTCAACTTCGACCTTTACCTATCATCATCGTATAGTCACATTACAAAATGTAAGTGGTGACTGCGGGGATCGAGCCCGCGCCACTGGAGTGATGAGCTCCGGAGTCGCACGCGCTACCAATCCGCAACGGACCCGCTAAAGCACCTTTTGTCTAAGTATTAAAATGTTTTATAAGTCAGATCGACCAAATTTTCTGAAGGGTTTAAGGGTTGATGGGTTTTATAACAAAAAGACACGATGAAAGGTTGATGAAGAAAAGCAACGAAAAGTAACCTAAAATATAACACAGAACGTTAGAAAACGAGCTAGTAATGTTTTAGAACATCTAATGTTCTGAGTTATGTTTTAGGTTACTTTTCACCTGAAGACGGGATTAGATCACAGATCCCGAAACGATAATAGTTTAAACTCTGTAATTCTCCCATCGTCAAAACAAACTTTAAAGGAAGAAAATTGTGTTGTTATGTTTCATACAATCATAGCAATTACCGCTACATAAAAATGGCCGCCTAAACAAAGTTATAACAAGAGGACCCTCGAAGTGAGACAACGAGACTTGGGAAAATGCGGAGGAAAATGTAAAAGTTTTTATTATTCGACTTAAGAATCGTTAAGACTGTTTATACAGCTCTTTCAATACCATCTGAGCCCTTCAAACAGAAACTTAAATTGGTTCATTCCCAACTTGGGAAAAGTCCAGTAAAAACTAAAGGGTTCTTCAAATACGTTTAAACAATGCTAATATCACGTACAAATATACTTTTGGAATGTTTCAAGGACAGTTTGGAATTATTTTAACAGTCTTAATTAACAACTATTTCAACGTCATTCAAGTATTTATAAAAGCATAAATTGTTTAGATTATCTTTTCCACAAAACAGTATCATCTCGTTATATTACGACAGTAATGTATGAGAATTAGGTAAACACTAGCTTGTGTAGAATTAGGAAACCTCTAATATGTGTCTTCCACTTCAAAGCAAGTTTACTTTAAACTTCAATTACTGCACCATTTCCACATGACAGTATCATCTCGGCATACCATGACAGTAATGTTAAATAATTAAGTAAAATCTATTTCTTGTAGTATTTAATTAAAACTAAGTTAGTTCTTTGTTTTGTTTGCTCTGTTTGTTTTGTGTATTTCCTTTGTTTTGTTTGTTATTTGTTTTTGTCTTAGAAAAATATATTTTGCTTGTATGGTTGATTTTGTTTGCAGTGAATTGTTATTTTATAAAATTCAACTTGCGTGCAATGGTAATGTGTAAGTATTGCCAATATTTTATTGTTATGCAAATGTTTCCTATTTCATTTTGTCAATGCTTTTTGTGATTACTT
Organism: Matsumurasca onukii; assembly: GCA_018831715.1. Lineage (NCBI taxonomy): Eukaryota > Metazoa > Arthropoda > Insecta > Hemiptera > Cicadellidae > Matsumurasca > Matsumurasca onukii. The sequence goes on along the minus strand of CM032058.1, from coordinate 8,280,657 downwards.
TAGTCTAGCCTATGTTCCTCTATGTCGATGCATTCCTTTTTTTATAACTATTATTGCCTTTTAGTACAGTAGGCTATTTTTATACTCGTATAAATATTCTCCTTTTAATAATAACATTTTGTAAAAGTTTGATGAATAAATTTTCAACCTTTACTTACAACTAAATCACTATTTGAGATGGCGACCACTCTCATGAGGGTATTTTAAGGTAAATATGTGGTGAAGGATGAGTGTATGAATTTACAATACCAACTAACAAACAATGTACCGATCTTCGTTTTTAATTCGGAATTTAAATTCAAAATGGCAGCTTCTAAAATAGTTGCTAAAACACTGATAATAATATCTTGAAAAGTGATTTAAGTTCACTGAAAGAGATTTAAGAAGAGATTGCACTTTACCTCTCACGTAGAGATATTGAGAAAGGAAATCCAATTTCGTGGTTGAAGCTAGAGTGTGGAAGTTAGTGGGTAAAGTGGTTTTGAAACGTGAGTGGTTTTCACATATTATACAGGGTTTCTCACAACACATAGCGATGTTGTAAGTTATACTACATATGACATTTTTATTCGTATTAAATATTTATGTTATTATTTCCTTTAAAATTTTCACCTTAGTCTTTTCTCACTTGGTTGTTACTAGTGACTTTGTATTTTTCCTTTTTTCTTTGTCAACGTACAATTTGTATACTGACAAACAAATTGTTATTGTTATTAACAATGTTATATTATTGTTTACATTTTAGTCCTTTTAAAGAGTATTATTATTTCTATTTATGCCTGAACACTGTTTATTGTTATTGTCTAGAAGATACTTTTAACTAGAAAATGATGCAATGAAACATTTATCTAGGCAAGGCATAACCCCTTCTTCTATAACCGCTTTCATTGCTTTTCCAGTTAACTATTCAAGATTACTTTAAATATTATTGGCATCACCGAATTTCTGTATGTACGAGTATCTATAGGGTCCGCCTCAGCAGCTCGGGAGAGCGTCGTTGCAGAGGTTTGCCGGATTTAAAATGGAGACTTAAGTATTAGCGCTATTTTGACGAACTCTCAAATGAAAGATAAACGTTTTATTTAGGTTTGTCTGTAGTTCAAAATGTCTTTAGTTTTATATTAACGGTTAAAATTAGAAAATATAGAGATTTTTAAGATCTTATTTAAGGAGCTAGAAATAGGCTAATCAAAAACTTTATCCCAGGCAAACATAGGTAAACTCATTTTCTTTCCATAACATTAACATATCCGTTTTTGACCTTCATATTAGAGCGTAATCTACTTTCTACGAAACCCTTGCAAGCGAAGGTTTTGAAGTTTAGGCTGCATCAGTTGAAAGAAAACCCGTTGTTTAGTCCGTTGTTACGTGCGCGGTGTCGTGTGTTCCTTGGGCGGACAAATTCAGCCTTTCCCTGCGGTCACCACTGAGGCGGACCCTTAATTCACGCAAAGATCAGCTGGTTTTACTTTACAGAACTTGAACAGGCTAATTAAATTTTAAAAAGACAGTAAAGTATTTAAGTGATTTGCATGAATTCCGCCACGAGTACTTTAAATTGAATGTTTTCCCACTATCAATAAATTCCTAATATTTACTAAAACTGAACATTTCGACAGTGACGACCTCATCAGCGTCGACTTTTGTCGCGGGAAAGAGCGGAAATTGACTCAGGGGAAGTCAGCTGATTGTACATTATTGTCGATGGCTGACACAGAAATTGTAACAGCTGTTATTTTAAGTTCAGTTTGACGGGTTTTATCTTTCGTTTACATCATATTACTCAGCGTAAATGACTTGTTAACCATACAAGCGACAAATTATATTGACTATAAAATGCATAAAATCCCTCAACATAAATTAGGATAACATAGCCTATTATTATCTACTTACTTGTAGAGTAAAGCCTATTGCAGCGTTACGGCAATTTAAATCGCAATTTGATGTAAGAATGCCATTAGTCATGGACATAAAACACACATTTATGGACTATTGTGACTTATCAGTTGAAGAATTTTATTACTTTTCATAATTGGGAAATCGGACTAAAGTTTAGTTTCTAAATGGCCTTGCTGGCCACTCATACAACTTAAATTGGGTGTTCTTCTTGATCTTCTAAATAAGTACATTTTCCAAGTTTAGGACCTTTTAAGTATGATGAATACTTTATTAGCTACATAGCAAAAATACAAAGTACTACATTGGCAAGAATTCATACGATCTTACTGCGTAGTCTTGGATATTTATAGTAATTAAGGGCCTCTTAGCAGATGGGTAGAGCGCGCTACTACAGGACCTAGCAACTAAGTTGTGCTGGTTCGATCCCCGCGGTGACCATCGACTGCCCCGTTTAAGAGTGCGCAGTAGTGACTGTGACCTTGAATTTCGTCCCATAAGAGCAATGTAAACACATGCATTTCTTGGGACACTTCAGCACGCCTACAGTTTTCATCAGATTTTAAAGTGCTTTAAATATTTCAGTTACTCGGCTGAGCCGAAATTCCATTTTCTCATTTTTCAAACCGTGACACCAATCCAAAAATTGAAGAAACGTTGTATTTTAATTTCTTGGTTTTACTATTAAAAGTTTTCAAAAAAGTGGTCAGTGGAAACACTGCAGTGCATTGTCATCTTTCAAATAAAACGTGTTTCAAAAACATTATTTTTATGAAAGTTGTGGGCGTGAAGTGTCTTAAGAAAACCAAAATGGCCGCCAGGTACTGTGCACACCTAGGTGACTACGCGTCAGTTAAAGGCCTGATAAAAGAAACTGCTCTGCGTGAATAATCTAAAATATTTTTTCTAATTATTCAAACTGTTCGTAATATTTATTGTTTGATCTCCCTTTAAACCAGACACGTACTTAGAAAGGTATTTACTGGCTGACAAAACCACGGAGATTAAGATACAATTTGGCAAACAACAACGTAACTTACGTGGCTGTACGGTCGATATGAAAAGTTAGCAAGGGTTTGTAGAGTGGAGAACCATGTTCGACCAAGACACAGTGTGTTGTCCATTTATCTGTGTAAAGTGAACATTTGCAGGCCTCATGCTAAGAGTGAATGTGGGAGTCTACCCCTCTTGGCAAAAAAGTAGATAGTTTTTGGACCTTTTTAGTGAAATTGTGTATTTTGTTAAGTTAAGTGTGGACCGTTTGCTTTGTGTAATAGTAACATTTAACCAGGTGACACGTATCTAAGCGCTTAAGTGCCGCCGGCATGACGGATACGAATTTGTTTTATAACCATAGGGGTAAGTGTTCCCTACGCTCACAGCCTCGCTTCAGCCTTCGGCCTCAGACCTTGTCTTTTACTGCACTTTGTAATACATATCATGAAAGGAAAACGTATTTCATAGCGAAACAACACTTTTATGGCCACCATTTTGAAACGACACAATGGATTTTTATATTTTTTGGAACATTAATAAATGTTATCAAAATACACAATTTTCAAATTTCGTAAAAATCAGACGAACTTTACTGTTTTTAGATCATTCAAACCACTGTTTTGATAAAACTCGGGGGCCCTCCGAAAGGGTACTTTCGGTAGTTTGATTTTTCTGGATAAGAAACCTGACCGAGATTATACAAAAGGAACACCTGATTTCATGGTAATCGGAAGAAAATTACGACCTGTAGAGAGTACAAACGTTTATAAATATGTACGCGTATATAAAGTGTTTAAAACGTGTTCTGGTGTCAGGATAGATGCTCATGTCTATGGTCCCAGGTCTGAATCTTACCATGCTAAATAATGCATGAATATCTCATTTTTCCCAAAGAAATTCGCTAACACAAACGAACAACAATTAACACAACATGTAGCTGTTAAAGTAGTCAGAAGACAAAGTAGAGTGGTCTTTATTGGAGTAAACATTTGTATTGCAGCTTCCATTACCTTAATCAGCTGTTTTATAATCCCATTCGTTCCATTTGTTCATCTCTGTACATTTAACATGGAGAGCTAATACTTAGTCAAAATAAATTCGTTAACACAAACGAATAACAATTAACACAACATGTAGCTGTTAAAGTAGTCAGAAGACAAAGTAGAGTGGTCTTTATTAGAGTAAACATTTGTATTGCAGCTTCCATTACCTTAATCAGCTGTTTTATAATCCCATTCGTTCCATTTGTTCATCTCTGTACATTTAACATGGAGAGCTTATACTTTAACTGAGTAAACTAACAATGCATTCTGGAGTTTCTCATTATGAAATGTTATTTTTGTAGATTAAGGTAGATTTGGTGAATTTCCTTTCCAAAGTTCAGTAGAAAAAGGCACTGAGGCTAAAATATTATTACGGTCGTTTTCCATCGTTTTTGAGTGAACAAAATGTGCACGACATTTCGGTACTTGGAATCTAACCTCGTCTTCAGGTGAACAGTAACCTAATACATTAAGAAATGAGCTAGCCTAAAAGTAATCAGTGCAGGAGGACCACTGACCAGTCAACCACCACCAAATAATAACCTTAGCTTTCTAAACTTGTTAATTTTTACGAAATTAAAAGTCAAATAGAGAAATCAAGCACACCCACGGCCAGTAGCAGCTTCACACTGACTGACTGCCTGGCCAGCCGCCAAACATCCCCATGGGCTGGCTCGGAGCAGTGGACGACCAATCACAGCCGTTGTGTATTTTGTTCACTGAAAAACTATAGAAAACGTCCGTAATCATATTTTAACCTCAATAGTTGTACCATCGTCATCAGCGGAGAAAATGATAGTTATGGAAATTGTATTTTTGAGTGTCATTTCAAACATTGCTGCTTACTATAAATAATTATGTATTTACGTTATCCTCCTGAAAACGTGTATATAAATAATTATTATTGTTAAGTTCGATTAAAATGCGTAGGGAAATTACTTTTTCCAGGAGTTGACGGTTTGAAAGTTGTTTTCATTTCTAAATGAAGATTGACTTCGAAATTTTCTTCTTGTTTCCTTTTCAGTTTAAATTCTGGACGTAGACTGTCAAAAATAAATGTTTTCTTTATTTAATAAAATATAATACAAATTTTAGCAAACGAAATGCTACACATGTTTTGTTCTACGACGCGTCTTTCTATGTTGCGGTAGAAATTAATATAGCTATATTTCTTAAGTAAGCTAATGAAGAATATCTCCTAATAACTCCGTAAAAATAACAAAGTTTGGAATAAAATATAACAACTTAAGTTCAGATAAAATGAATAGTTGCCAGCTGGAAATAACAGGACAGAGCTGGGTATTTACAAAGCTTTAAACTCAACAAACTCT